>CM035144.1:16699479-17299479 GCA_020205605.1 Panax ginseng
GTTATAATGCCAGTTAGTTTGACATTGGATCACATTTTTATTTTTTTTCAAATTTCTTTAAAAAAATAAAATCATTTTTAAAAAAAGTAAGATAATTTTTTTAAAATTTATTTATTTTTTAAATATTTTTTAAAATGGCTCTGTTGGCTTTGTAAACAGCCATATCCGACCCCATTTTGCCCTAACACTCTGCCCACAGCATATCCTCCCCAATCTCCTTCTAAACCATTCCATCGCATACAAATTGAAAACTCTCTCAAATACTAATATTGTGTCACAACAGAACTCAAAGAACTAGGCAGAATTAATCCTCATGGCGTCAACGAAAAAATCCAATTCTGAAGTGGAGGGAGTACATACTTACAAATACACTTCCCAAGCCTCATCTCTAGGTCTCCGTCCGTCTTCCCAAATCTCTCTTCAACAAAGTAAAGTAAGTTAGGGTTTTTGAGTTGCAGATTCATGGCGTCAACGAAGAAGATCACCTTGAGGAGCTCCGATGCCGAATCGTTCGAGGTGGACGAGACGGTGGCGATCCAATTGCAGACCATAAACCATATGATCCAAGACGGTTGCGCCGACAGTGTCATCCCCCTCCCACACGTTACCAGCAAGATCTTAGCGAAGGTGATTGAGTATTGCAAGAAGCACGTCGAGACTGCTTCCAAGCCTGACGATCGTACCGCATCTGACGAGCTCAAGTCTTGGGATGCTGATTTCGTCAAGGTTGATCAGCCCACCCTCTTCGATCTCATTCTGGTAATCTCTCTCTTTCTTTGATCTTTTAAATTTGAGTTTTTTTTGTGCGTCTATGTTAACTTTTTAAGCCTTTGATTATTTTGCTTTCTTTTAAATTATATGATTTTGTTAGTACTTCTTGTTCCGTGAGGCCGAGCTAATTGTGTAGTGAAGAAGCTTGTGTATTTCGATTAATTTGTTGAGTGTTGGGATTTATGTGTTTGTACTTGATGTTCTCTAAATATGAAAATAATTACAAGATGTAGTGGGCGTAGTGTTGATTTTTATGTTCATCAGTGCTGATTGTTCTCTGTTGTTTAACTTGATTTTTGATGGGATGGGATTGGACTCTCTATATTCTAAATTTGAGTTTATTTTTGTGGTATATTAAGGCTTTGATTATTTTGCTTTCCCTTGAATTATAAGGTATTGTTATTGGACAGTACTTCATGTTCAGTGAGGCTGAGCTAATATTTTAAGAACAATACTGGTGCATGATTTAACTAGCAGTAACAGTGTTTGAGTCCTACTGATCATTTTTGTCAGTGTTCAAAAAATCCCTGGCCAGGCCTATCTAGGCATAAATGGTACTCTATGGACTCAATTTGGCTAGGCGCGTAGGCAGAATTAATCTTCTTCTTCATTGATTAAATGAAGGCTTTGAATCACCACAATGCTTGAAATAAAATGAATTTGTTATATCATTTTTTTTGGTTATTTATTCATGTAAAATATAGATCATTTACATCTAAACACTATGAAGCTCGATCTAATCTCCATGTTTCTGTTGTGACACAATATCTTTGAGTTCTATGCATCTCTTTGAAAACTCTCTCAAAATTCCATCGCATACAAATTGAAAGCTTCAGTCGATTTAGGGTCTCACAGTCTCGCTCACTACGTGTTTAGATTCCTGTATACAATATATGTTCTCCAAGCAACCAATATTAAAGTGGAAGACTAGTAGTGATTGTTGTGAGGATTTCTTCAAAGGGTCTAATGGCATTTACACAATATGATGTCCTGTCTCTGAATTTTCTATGCTAATGTATTCTTTTCTTTTTATTAATGTTTAATCTAGTATGGAGAATGCTACATGTGTTTCTGTTCATTGAGTAAATTGTCCCTGGAATTGTTCATTGATTGAAGAAGATATTTGTTTTATTGTGGGTTAATGTATTACAATTAAATAAGTGTAATGGTTATTGGTTTAAAGATGTGAGTTTTTTTTTTTTTTTTTTTTGTGGGGGGTTTAAAAATATTTACTTGATTTTGTTTGATCTTTCATTTGGTGTTTTAGGTTTCATATGTTTTCAGAAAGCCAGAAGTGTCAGACATTGTGATATTCAAGGCAACTCCAATTCTTCAGGTTCAATCTAATATTAAAGACTCCAACATTATATAACAATTTTATTAATCTGGTTGTGGCATTTATGGGGGCTAACAATGTGGGAATGCTAAAGCTTATTAAAGTGGGAATGTTATTTTAAAGGAGAATAATATGATTAGAAAACTGTTTTAATAGTGTACTTTTGATGTTTTATAAAACCCATTTAGATTATTTGTTTAGAGTATGTTATGCTACAGGACAGCTATATGCTATTTCGAAAGATTTAGCTACTTATATATCAATAAACCAGTAAGTAGTTGATTTACTTGTGGAAAATGATGCATCTTTATTAGTAGTTTCCTACATCTGATTACTTGTGATTATGTAGGCATGTACTACACAAGTATGCTAATGAGGATGTCTCGTTGGGATCATGGTTTATTGGATTGGATGCGGAGCATATAGATGATCAGAGATTATGCTGTCTAACTCCACCTGGTAATGATTACAACTATATGCATTTCTTTCTGCAAAATATGAAAATACGTTTGGGAAACAACTTCCATGCAATAAAGTACGTGGGCAAGTCTACCTCAGACCTTCTGTGCGATCTGTCCGAGACATAGGCGATCATGATTTTCGATCAATAATATGTTTTAGTTGTCGATTTTAGTGGCTCCTTGACAATGACAACGTGTCCTTAACCAATAGTCATTGACCAAACATGCATTGAAATCCTTCAAGTTTTCCTGTAAGCATGCACTGCCCATATGCTGTAGATAAACAAATTGGCATTCAATTGATCCTAGTTCAGGATCATAATTTAGATATACAGGTTAAGGGATCTTAATATTTTGCACTCGTATATTTCCACCTAAACAGACCGGGTGAGGAAAATTCTCCAATTAAAGGAATCCTTCTATGCATTTCAATTTTCAGTAACTAATTCATTATAAAAACAGGATGACTTTGATATGGTACAATAACACCTTATGGTTTTTGTCAAAATTAGACTATCAGTTACCATTTGCTCATCTTACTTGGGAGAAAAGGTTTTGTTGAGTTGAGTATTAGCTCATCTCGTGGGTCTTATTCTGGCTTCATTGATTTCTTAATTTAGAACCAATTAGACCTTGTTGTTAGATGTATATGTATTGTTGACCTGCACAAGGACAATGGGCTAGGCCAATGTATATCCGTTGGATTTTCAGAATAGCTGTGGGACTGTAGGATAGTGTGTGTTTGTCTTGCGGTGTTGATTTTGCACAAGTAGAGTTCAAGAGGATTCCTGTGGGAAAGTGAGATTAATGTGTGTTTGTGTTGCAATCAAAAGTTTAGTTAGATTCTTTACTTTTGGCTCTACTGTGTTAGCCCACAAGAAGTTGTGGTAGTCATGAGCTATTAGTTAGTTTTTGTAATGCATCATTAAATTAGGATGAACAGTTCATTCTATTGGCTATTCTGATAGCTTTCTTGTTACTTTATTAGTGTCACAAATATTCCTTTGTAGATATTGAAATAAACTGTGGCATTTAC
Organism: Panax ginseng; assembly: GCA_020205605.1. Classification (NCBI taxonomy): domain Eukaryota; kingdom Viridiplantae; phylum Streptophyta; class Magnoliopsida; order Apiales; family Araliaceae; genus Panax; species Panax ginseng. The sequence continues at coordinate 16,703,084 of CM035144.1, forward strand.
CTATCAAAAAAGAAAAGAAATAAACTGTAGCATTTACCTATCAAAAAAGAAAAGAAATAAACTGTAGCATTTACCTATCAAAAAAGAAAAGAAATAAACTGTAGCATTTACCTATCAAAAAAGAAAAGAAATAAACTGTAGCATTTGTTTACATTTCAGTCAAAGATTTTCTATTGGCTCTTTCATGGGTAAACTAACTGAAGATCTTTTTTCAGTGTCTGTCGAGGGCAATCCGGGATGAAAACTCAAATTTGTTGATGGCAACATCTGCTTTGATTCTACCAATCCAGCCTGTGATGGTTTCAGCTGTTCACACTGGGATGATGGAGGTATACATTTGCATCTTTTCCTTGACATTTGTCAAGTGAATTGAAGTTAAATTCACCGCTTTATTTTTCTGGTTTTCATGGATCTGCTATTATGTCTGTAAAAGTGATAGTCTGGGAAGAGTTTCACTTAGAACTCCTATATTTGTTTATTAAATTCATTAAAGATATTCCATAACACAATGTCCAATTATTTTATCCACATGGTTTGCTATCATCATTTTGAGAATGCGAGTGAACTGGAGGTTCACCCACTAATAGCACAGAACTGAGGAAACACTTTCTGAAGTTGTCCAGTTAGAGTGTGTGCATGTATGAGTGCTTCTCATGAGAAAACATTAATATCTATTATTCTTTAGAAATTGCACTCATCGCAGTAGTTATCTATCTTTTGCTTGCACCTTGGCCATTTCATGATTGATTGCTGCAAGAGAAAATTTGTCTCCTAACTGGATTTATTAGTATTAGTTCAAATTCTATTTGTTGCCAACCGTGTTATGGGCTTAATTTATCTCCAACATTTATGCCTCTAAATCCAACTTGAATCATATGATTCATATTTGATGTGCTATGTAACCACAATAATTTTGTTCTGTATGTCAATGCTAGCCCCAGTTTGTTTCATTATGCCGTATACAGTTGCAGTCTGGCATGTGGTAAATATGCAGCCTTATGGGATCAAGTTAACTGAGCTTTGTTGATCTTGTCAAAATGTAGAACTCTTGTGTACCCTTAGAAAGTGACTAAATATTTATGGGATCATAAGAAAGTAGCAGTAGCAGTAGCAGTAGCAGTAGCATAAGAAAACTTTCTTATCTTGCCAATAGCATAAGAAAGTTTTTTATTGGTCAGATTTGGTATGCTTGTGTTTTACAGTACTTATCTTGCCATACATCAGTTATTGGTCAGATTTGACATCCTTGTGTTTTACAGTTATCTTGCCATACATCAGTAGCAGGTCATTTATTTGGATATATAAATTTGGTTAGGAATTATGTTAAAAGTCATTCCTGTGATTGATGCAATAAATTTTTATAGATTAATATGTTCTTTTGGCACTAATCAAATTTGAGGTCTTTATGCTATTCATGCTATAAACTAATCTCCGGTGTTAGTAGTATGCATAGGTGGGGCGATATGAGTTTGATTATTTCACACCTTTATCTGATTTGATTATTGTTAGGTACCAATAATTTTTATAGTTTTCTGAATTTGAAGGTTAATATTGAATGTATTAGGATTGATTAGTGTGGATAGTTGGAAAATTGTGCAATAGTCAGTAAGTGAAATGTGTTAAATATAGATAAAATGTCTTATTAATATATAGATACCAACACCTTTATGATCATAATTTCCCTTCATTTTCTTGACTTTGCTATTATTTTTAAATATGTGCAGGAAGACTGCTTCTACGACCTGCCTTACAATACTAGGTATTAAATTTTCGTGCTACGTTTACGGAAGACAAGGGACGGAATTATGAAGTGTACTCTCTCTATATAATGTAGATATATACTTTGATTGAAGAACTGTGGTAGCTTTAGATGGTTAATTGTAAATATAATAAACGATTATGTAGTGGATGATTTTATTAAGTTAATAATATTTTAGTTTTTTCGTATTTTTTTCATTATTTGCTATGGGGACATTGAGCCAGTCAGGTACATAAAAAGAATGTCAAATTTTGATTTGACAACAATATAATTCGTTACTAAAGCATTGACCAAGTTTTAATATGGCAACAATTTTTTATATATTTAACAACAAATTTTCATTGCTAATGGTATTAAAAATATAATATCTGGCAACGAAAAATTAACCTAATAACAACGGAGAGGATATTGTTGTTAATACTTACATAGAAGACAATATTTTTTATCGTTGCAAATCATATCAACTTTCGTTGCACATATAAAAAAATGATAACATATAATGTCGTTCTTAATCGATGACTTTCGTTCTTTATTAAAAATAACCAAAGAACAAACATTTTAAATTCTCGATTCAAAGATAATGTCGTTGCTTAAATAATATAATTAGCAACGAAAAATTGTTTGCAAAAAGTTTACATTCTGCAACGAAAGCAAGCTTGGGCAACAATTTTCATAATTTACTGCAACGAAAAATGTCGTTGCAAAATAGTGTCAATTGCAACGAAAATGCATGGTCGCTGCAAAAAAAAAAGAGTTCATTTTGTTGCCAATTAGCAGGCTTTTGCAACTAAATGGCATTTTTAGCAACAAAATTTTAATTATTCTGCAACAATACATTTTGTTGCTAAAGGATTGATGTCTCTGTACGAAAGCCAAATTTCGTTGCAAAATGTATTACTTTTGGCAACGAAAAAAAAACGTTCGCTGCGGAACAATTAGGAACGCTCATTGCACAACGAAAGACGCAACGACAGTAAAGTCGTTGCCAAAACCCTTTTGCAACGAAATTTGGCACCTTTAGCAACGAAAATTGGTTGTTGCTGAAGCTCCATTTTTTTTGTAGTGATACAAACGCTGGAAGACATGCTTAGGACTTGCGTAATGGACTTCGAAGGAAATTGGGACGATCACCTACCCTTAGTCGAATTTGCGTATAATAATAGTTACCATGCGAGTATCGGCATGCCACCGTACGAGGCTCTTTACGGAAGAAAGTGCAGAACACCATTATGTTGGGACGAAGTCGGAGAGCGACGAATACTTGGGCCAGAGTTAGTACAACAAACCGTAGACGTGGTTACAGTGATAAGAGCCAGACTAGTAGCAGCTCAAGATCCCCAAAAGAAGTACACAGATTTGCATCGGCAGGACCGAGATTTTAAAGTCGGCAGTTTTGTATTCTTGAAGGTATCTCCATAGAAGGGGAAGATCCGTTTCGACAAGAAATGAAAATTGAGTCCAAGATTTATAGGACCGTTCGAGATACTGAAGTGAGTGGGCGAGGTTGCATACAAAGTTGTATTACCACCCGAGTTGGAACACATTCACAACGTGTTCCATATTTCCGTGTTACGACCATACAAAGTCGACTACAAGCACGTGATTTATTATGAACCCATTCAAGTGGAAAAGAACTTAGCGTATGAAGAAATTTATGCCCAAATTCTAGATAGGAAGGAGCAAACTTTAAGGAACAAAGTCATTTCTTCTGTAAAAGTACTTTGGCGTAACCACAATATCGAGGAGGCTACGTGGGAGTTAGAAGATAGGATGATGAGGGATTATCCCCATCTATTTGTGTAACCTTAGCAGCAATTAGGGATAGAATTTTTTATAAGGGGGAGAGGATGTAATACAGAGAATTTCCACATCTTATTAAATGAATATATTAATGGAAAATGAATATTTATTTGAATATAAATATTGATGTGTTGTATGATGAGTAATTCAATTATTATGAGAATTGAGAATTGTGGAATTGACGATAAGAATTGTGAAATATCTTGTGTGGCATAGTGTGGAATGAGGAAATCCACTAAGTGAATTAAAAGAGAAATAGTTAGTAAGAGGAAGATTAATTATGTGTGATTATATGATCCCATATGGGAAATAACTACACTCTTAAGCTAGTAATATCACCAATATGGCAATCAATTCATGTCATGTAAAATTAGTGTGGCGATGGATGTTGGAACTGGCTTGAAACTAAACCGGTTTAGCCATTGCCAGGTCCGTAACAATTGCGCCTCAATGATACAAAGATAAATCGGCAATGCAGTGATGATCGATTTGAGATAATTAGTTTTCTAGTGTAGAAATAAATGGAACAATTTTGTTATATGTGTGACATTAATAAATCATAGGATAAAAGTATATTATGTTGATATGAGGTACCAAGTAGTACAGTGAAATCATATATAATTGTAATACATAAATAATTAGATATCTGTGTATTCTAGAAACTGAGAAAGGAATTAAATGTTTAAATAAACATTAATATTAAATAAGGTTATAATGTGGTTATGTGAGTAGTAAAAATAAATTATGGAACTACCCGGACAATAATACCTAACTACGTTATTTTATTGCGCGTATTTAATACATGGACTATATGATGTGAGTACATAACTAATCCCTAATTTTTCCTAATATAGTAACACTTGGACATTAAAACCCATTTTTGGATAATAAGGTAACTAAATTGAACTAAGCTAAGCTTGTTGCTAAGAATGAATTTTTGTCCCAAAATGAGTGACCCTCCTAGTACATGAACAGTGGGCTATTCTCTATTATGTAAAACTCAGCAAATCAAAAAACGGCTAGAATTGTGTAGTGATGATGGCTGGGAAATGGTAGTTGAACCACTCTTGATTAACCATTGTGTTTTCCTTCAACACCATGGATCCTAAATTAATACCCAGTCTATGTTCCTTCTATAAATAATAGACCAAAATTTCAGTTTGTGTTGCTTGAAAATTATCTGATAATTCTAAATTGAGAGTTCTAAGTTACTGAGCCATTATAGAAGCATACTCAGTGTGTAAGGAGTCCAATCCAAGCTTAAGGAGGTATACATTCTAATTATGTTCTTGAATTGAGTCTTGTTTAGTTCTTGAAATTTCTTTAAATTCTTTGTCAATCAAGATAAATTAACATGCTATAATGTGTTTAAAAAGTATAATTACATGTATGAACTCTTAATGATAGTTTGGAACAAGTTTGAATCGATAGGAATCAATTTGGTTGATACTTTGAAAAATAGAGTCAGAATCGCTTTAGTTCTAGTTAAGATGGCTCATTCAAGCCTTATTTATACTAGGGTGCAAATTTGCATACCGTCTGTAATTCTAGTAGATGTTCAATAATCCTTAGTGACTGCTCAGTATAAATTGTTTATCCAGTTGGATACGTTGATAGCCGTTGAATTCATATATATCTATTGATCTATATCGAATTATCATTTCATATTCCAAAGATTTGATTCGAGAATTGTTGATACTCATTGTTCATGATATTATTCTAATACCCTGAACTATCTTGAAGACTATACTTTGATATTTCAAACTCGTGATATAATACTAATTTTCCTTGTAGTATATTACTTTCTGGGCAATTTGTACTCATTCTTGCTTATTTAAAACCTTTCAGCTAAGGAGGAACAGAGAAGTGTCTCTGGAAAAGACAAGGGCAAGGGCAAGGCTATCAATTAGCTTGTTCCTTTATGTTAAAATTGTTATGTTGTATTAAGACTGTCTTCAGACTATGTTTAAGCTTAAGTAGGATTATGTAATAAGTCTTTATTCGATATTATTATGTAATCTATTAAATCATTGAGGTTCTTGAGACTTGGGGAAATAATTATAATAAAACATTGTACATTATTCTAGATTAGATCTTCCGCTGTGAATGTGTAAATTTAGTTATTATTGTATTACCATGAGTACGTGACGAACCGAATTCGAGTGACCAAGTGGCGGTCCGAATTTGGGGGCGTCACAAAAGCGAATAACAAAATTAACTCCAAAATTTTTTATGTGGTTCAGCTATTACCCGCTATAATAATAGCCTAGTCCATGTCCAATACCAACTAGTATTGGAGACTCACTTTTATTACTTTAAATTACCCTTGTTACAAAACAGATTCTATCAAATTGAATTACAACAATTCTCTTGAGCACTCTTGCTCCTTGTGCACCAATGCACCCCTTAAGCACCTATGCTTCCTTGAACCTGTTTGTAAACCTTAATCCACCTAGATTAAATTCCATAGATAATACTTAGTCTAAAAAATATAAGATTACATATATAGAGGTCTAATGATCAAAGCAAATAAGCAATTTAACAATGCAAGACCCAATCAATGAATGCAATGATCAAGTAGTAAAATAGAGAGATATCACCATAATTAGGCTCACAAAAATTAGCTGAGAATAATCTGAATATGAATTGCATAGAAGCTCAAAATTTGCACTAAGAATAATGAAATAGCTCTTCAAGTATATAAGTGCAAAATATTAAATCAAGTGTTATTTCTTTCACTGATATCTCAGTTCTCCTTTTTATAGCCCAATTTATTACCGTTGCTTCATAAAACAATTCCGTTGTATATATCATCAAAATTATTTACGATACCAACCAAAACTTTTTAAAGATAAGCAATAAAAATATTCCCGTTAAGAACTAATTCAACTAACTTCGGTTGTTTAAAAATATATATATTGGAATCTTTCAAAAGTAATCCAGAAAGAAACTGAGTCAAATAAATAACACTCTAAGTTTAGACTTTTCCAATTCCTATAGCAATTATGAATCATAAAGTCTGTCGCCACTTGTCATGTTGTTATATCAATTTCGAAGCAAGAGATATCATAGCATTAATATAGGAATGTCAGTATCGTAATTCTTGCAAAGTTCCAACAAAGAGATATCAAATTCTTTTCAGTATAATCATTATCTTATATTATCAAGATTTATGCAATTAAACCACTAACAGATAATGTTCACATCTCTGCCGCCACAAGCTAAAACAACTTTTATGTTTCCAACAACTCTGATGCATATAAATTCTTTTTACACATGTGGTATGCTATATAATTTTTATAGGATTAGGACTCTTAAAAGAGTATAAAATTTTCTATAATAACACATAGCAATATAAATCAATTAATCCGGACTATAAAACAATTTATCATGCATGAATAAATAATCATGTTAAATGCACACATAAATGTCCTAGAGCCTTGTTTTGAAAAATCGAATATTTTAATGACCTTACAAAGAATTCTTAGGACTCAAATCTTCAAAGTCTTTTGACAATAATCCTTTCATCAACTTCCTGAAATTTCATAATAAACAAATTAGTCCAAAATATCAAGTCATCATCAAAATAATAAGGTTAGAATATTAACAAGTCAACAAAGTCACTCAGTTTATTTTAATTATTGCCACAGTAATTGCTGCATAGTATCTCACGTTATTGATTCAATTATTATCACAATATTTTATATTATTAAATCAATAATTGAGACGACAAAGTTATTCATATTATTATTTGTATTATTGACAATGTCTAGAAAGTTCTGTCGAGGTAAGAGGTTTGGTCACCTAATTGAGCGCCAATAGGGAGAAATTCTTATCGGAAAGCCCCCTCTTTCCTGGGAATGATCTGGTTGTTAATATTACGAGTTATAATATTAATGATGAATGTTATTAAAAATGTGTTTTGAGAAGCCAAGTGAGTTGAGATATATAGAGGGATTTTTATTGAAGTATTTGTTGTAAATTTTGCTTATTATATAGACCCCCACTTACTCATTTTTCAAAATAATCGGTAGAAAGTTATTCAAGATATATATATATATATATATATATATATATATATAAACATGTGTGTGAAAGTGGGATGTGTATGTTGTGCGTGTGGTGGTGGCAATATATATATATATATATATATATATATATATATATATATATATATATATTATATATATAAGATTTATTTTATTAGATTATAAATAGAATATATTATATTTTATTTAAAGTTTTCATTTTATTAGAATACACAGTAATGAATAGTAAATCAAATTTTTTAGAAAGTTCGGCCGAAGATTTGCGCCCGTGGTTTTTCTTCTGTTCACACATGAATAAATTCTAAATAGTATCTTTTCATTCTCCTATAAATAGGATGCTTAGTTTATAATTGAAAATCATACCAGAATCAGAGAATTCTTATTCTATAATATTGAGCGTATTTTTTTAGAGTTTAAGGAAATTTTGAGCGTAGAAAACAATAAAAGTTTTCTTCAAGAATATCCCCGCCCTACCAGTCAGAAGTACTTCCTTTTATGGTAAGGGATATTATTTTTGTTCAATATTCGTATGAAATAATATTTTCTTTCGTACTCTGTAGTATGTAAGTAAAATTATTTCGTTTCATATTCCTAATTCTACACTCATGTTGATAAGTTTTGCTTCTATACTCCATGAAATTAGTAGAATATCCTTGAAATTTACGCTTCATCTAGTATCTTTTCACAGAAATATTATTCTGAACATTCTTGATATTTTTTAATCTTTTCATGCCGGAGTACTATTCATGGGGTACTATTCACTTGGATAATATTCACCTGGGGTACTATTCATGACAAAAATTAATTTTTTTGTTGTTCAAATTATTTTTGATATAATATTATTCTTGAATTTTACTCCATAAAGCAGTATCATGTTGACAATTTGGACATTATTGAATTCTGGATAAATTAAATTATAAATCTTTAAAATTTGTCCTTACTCTCATTTAATTGAATTCTTATATCATTGTCATCATCCTCATGCTTATATTGTGATGAAAGTCCTCATTGGCCCATAGTGCATTGATGGATAATTTTTGGTATGATTATGACTATGTATCGGTAAAATCATGACCCGTAATGTTACAAATGATGTGGTAAAAGTCCTCATTGGCCTGTAGTGCATTGATGGACAGTTGTTGGCATGATCATGACCATTGATGATAATACCTTGGCCCGTAGTGCATGGATGGTTCGTGGATGTGATAATAATGAATATCCTTGGCCCGTAGTGCATGGATAATTCAGTGATGTGGATTATTTATTGAGCTGAATCTCAGCGATAAAATTGATGATAAACTTTTAAATCATAGAAGATAGTAGATATCATACTCTACTTGACTCTTCTAATGGATTGCTTGTTCCAATGCAGTTAAACTTGTTGTTTATTGTATTCTATCAATTTAACTTTGTTAAAGGCTAACGATAATTTATTCTGCATTCTCTTAGTCATAATATTTCTTACTAGGCTAGTTGAGCTCACCCTTTGCTTTCATTGTTCTCTTCAGGAAATGAGAATATAGCTGGGACTAGTCAGGGAACGGAGTGATGGTCTGAGATGGTGGCTATAGTAGTCCTCACTATTTTATAAAATAGTGTGATAATAAATGTAATGAGGACTTTATTTGAGTTTGAATATTGTCTACGAGACAATATTTGTATTAAAACTCTCAGCTACGTTTTGGCGTATTGTATAAATGAAGTTTGTATTTAAGTTCTGTATTATGTATTTGGTAACTCAGAATGGGTAATGTATACCTATTTTGGGGGCGTCACGTTGACTATGACGAAACCTTCTCACTAGTAGCGATTCTCAAGTCCATTCGGATTTTTCTTATGATTGTAGCTTACCATGACTACAAAATTTGGCAGATGGACGTGAAAATGACCTTCCTCAATGAGAAACTTGAGGAGGATATGTATATGACACAGCCAGAGGGATTTGTTTTAAAGGTTGGAACAAATCAAGTCTGTACGCTACAACGATCCATTTATGGATTGAAGCAAGCTTCTTGTAGGTGGAATATCCGTTTTGATGAGACAATCAAAGAGTTTGATTTTATCAAAAATGAGGATGAACCATGTGTGTACAAGAAGGTTAATGGGAGCGCTGTTTCATTCCTTGTATTATATGTTGATGATATATTACTGATAGGGAATGATATTCCTATGTTACAATCGATTAAAATTTGGTTATCTAAACACTTCTCCATGAAGTACTTGGGTGAAGCATATATCCTATATTTTGGGGATAAAGATTTATAGAGATAGATCTAAAAGTATGCTTGGCTTATCCCAAGGAACTTACATTGACTCGATGCTAAAGAAATTTAGCATGGAATATTCCAAAAGAGGTATCATGCCGATGAGCCATGGAATACATCTCTCTAAGGAATAGGCCCCAAAGACACCTGAGGAGAGAGACCATATGAGTAAGATTCCTTATGCTTCAGCAATAGGATCTATCATGTACGATATAATATTTAATAGACCGGATGTCGCTCATGCACTTAGTGTAACAAGTAGATATTAGTCGAATCTAGTAGAAAACTCTAGAAGGCAGTGAAAAATATCCTAAAGTACTTGAGAAAAACTAAGGATGTGTTTCTTGTTTATGGTGGGTCTGAATTAAAACAAGAGGGCTTCACAGACTCAAGTTTTCAAATGGACCAAGATGAAAGTAAATCTATTTCGAAATATGTGTTTACCTTAAATGGTGGCGCAGTGAGTTGGAAGAGTTCCAAACAGCAAATAGTTGCTGATTCAGTGACAGAGACAGAGTACATAGCTGCAAAGGAGGCTGTTTAGATAAAGAAGTTCATTATTGAACTTGGTGTGGTTCCAAGCATTACAGGACCAATACCTTTATTCTGTGACAACACCAGAGCTGTTGCACAGGCTAAGGAACCTAGGTCTCATCAGAATTCCAAACATGTGTTGCGGCAGTTTCATTTGATCAGAGAGATCATTGAAAGAGGAGATGTCACCCTGGAGCATGTGGACTCTCAAGACAATATTGCAGATCCATTTACTAAAGCGTTAACACAACAGCAGCTCGATCGTCACTTAGAGAAGATGGGTATGAGATACCACGGCGATTGACTTTAGTGCAAGTGGGAGATTAAAAGTAGTATCCATACAAGCCAATCATGTATAATGATAAAGCATATACTTTGTAATCAATATTATTTATTTATTAATAAAAAAATTAATTATTAAAGGCATTTATTATCTACATGGTGTTGTTTTAATAATATGTGATAAACTCATAGTTTTAAGCAATGCTTTTAGAATCATGATGAGATCATGCTAATGAGATCTAAATTCTTAGATAGCTTAAAACTAAAATGTTCTCAATCAATGGATTACCAAAAAGGGGATTAGTGAATCTGGATAGATTGGTACATACGTTGCTTGTTCATTGGATGAAGATGATTGATCTCATGATCATTTGTATGGAGACACTAAAGTAAGTATGTAGGTGATTATTGGAGAATAATTTCACTGAACGTGACTCGCTAAGGAATACCTAATGGAGTTTTACTTGTCTGTTAATAGGAATTCCTGTAGTGATAGTAGTACAAATGATCCTTAGACTTGAGATCATCATAGTATCTTATATATAATGAATTACACTTTGACTTATTCATTAAGACTCTTAGAGTATATTAAAGGGTATGCTTGGGTGTAATAAATTATATATGGAGATAATGAATGATCAATAAAGAATCTACCACTCCTAGTAAAAGAAGAGAACTATGTGATTCAATAAATGACAACCTAGGAATCCTTGGCCAAGGTGGAATGAAATTAGAAAGTAGTTTCTAATTTGCATTCATTAGGAGTTGTGCATTAAGGAATTGAAATACATATAATTAAATAAAATAAGACTTGACAGTAATTCCATGTCTTATATTTAATTGGTACATTGTATGGTGGAAGGATTGAATTGTATGGTAACTATTTACTCAAAGGTTCTTTTATGATTAATGTTGAAATCTATATTATTTGAAAAGTCGTTGATCGCTAGAGAGGCTGATCCCTATTGTAGAATAAATATTATTTATTTAAATAAATTAATAGTTTAATTTATTTATTTAAATAAGATTAGAATTGTTCTAATTGATTTATTCACAACCGGTTTAATATGGAGAATCTAAATGATCACACCATAAAAGGAAGAATAATTATTTAAGAAGTTAATGGCATAATCGTAATAATATAGTTAAGTATATTTAATTTAATCTATGGTGATAGAGTAAATTAAATAGCTTAATTTTTATTATTTAATATTTTAGAAATATTAAATATAAATTAATAAAAGGTGTCTTATTAATATTATTATAATTATTATTAATTTTAGTTTCTAAAAGTGTTTTGGAATTAATTTAATATAAGTACTCTCATCAATTCCTAATAAGATTAGGTGGTAAATTAATTAAAAGAGTTTAATTAATTATCCCTAATTAGATTAGGGATCCTATTTAATTAAAGGAGTTTAATTAAATAAATAATACCTTATTATATTAAATAGGGTTACTTGATATCTTTATAAGTGGAGTCTTATATCAGATATCAAAAATACATAATTTCAATAGTTGGAGAGTACGCCCCCTTTTTCTATAGAGATAGGAAAAATTAGGGTTTGAGCCAATACACCCTTCTTCTTGAAAGTTCTTTTTCCTTAGTGGATCACCTGTCGATGCCATACACTTGGGTGGCTAACATTGATCAAATTAAGGAAGGAATCTACCCGGAGATTCAAGGAGATCGCGGAGAAGTAGGAGTTGAACTTGTACCTGTGAAAGCTCGTATCTACAAGGGTATGATTCCATAACTTCTTGTTCTTCATTTTAATTAATAATATGCATAAGGGATGATCTGGGTAATTGGTTTGTGAAAAATTTTAAAATCTGATTTTACTTTGCTTCCGCTAATTTTGCAATTTGATTACGTCTATGATTTTCACAAAACCTTATAGTGTGAACGTTCTAAGTATACATTGGTTGTATGACTTAAACGTTGACGAAGGTAGTAAGTAAGATATGAATTATCAAGAAACCGTAACGAACGGTAATAAGATTAATAAAAGTCCGAGTGTGAGTCGGATAGAGAATGTTAGAATGAATGTAAGCGTTAAACACTTTAGCCGTTGTATGGGTTGAGTGTACGCAAATATTAAACAGGTAGAACCTACACACCGTGTATGGTTTGACTGTAAGATAATGAAGAATAAATGTTAAACACGTGAACGGTGAAAAAACTGAATTAAAAACAATTATGTATAAAGTTAGGAAGCCGAGTTAATGATAATAACTTGGATGACGTTCCGAGTTAAATGAACTGGACGTTGTAAGATATGAATACGGTAATGTAAAATGCTTAACGCTATGAACTCATAGTATTAACATTGAATGATCGTTCTAAGTATATAAAGACTGTATGACTTAGACGGTAAGGAATAAATCCTGAGGTATGACATTTAGTTACTAGAAAGCCATAAGGACTGAGAAATCAACTTAACGAACATTATAGCTTTAATGATTTGGATAAGTTAAGTTAAGTTTAGGTTGTGATACAATCTTAATCTTTAATGGTTGACATATGGGAGCTGGGCTAAACAATTCCTTCAGAGAGCGGAGGCATATACGAAACTAGCAACCGATCTAACTCGCTGTGAAAGACAGTGTAGATGAGACGGGAAACTAGTTTGTTGGTTGTATGTGAGAAACCACTCAGAGTACCATATGGAATACTAGTAGAGACTCGATGTGTGCTAATTCCTAGAAGGGTTATAAGAAGAAGATAAAAATGTAAATCATCAAAGATGATGATCGTATGAGTAAGATATCCCCATATGTCATAACACCGTAAAGCGGTAAAGAAAGTTGGTCGGGTAAACTTAGATTGCAAGAGCGTGAACCCTAAGAAGTAAAGTTAAGTTTAAACCAATGCATAAGTCAAGTGTATGACTAATTGGTGTATGTGCTACTCCTTATGTGTTATATAGGGATTGCGATGAGCAGTTCAACGTAAATAGTAAGTTGTAGTTGTGTGTAAGGAAAGTTTCCTAACTTCATTCATGTTTAATATGAATGTTAGTTTCTTAAACTTCTGAAATGTTGAACATGAGAAGTTTTATCTATGTGCGATTGTGTGATACTTTTACAAGGTGGTAGAATGTATGAGGCCTTGTGCCATAATTTTAACACTTCGGTGTTTCTATGAGATGAACTGTTCTATATGAAAATGTTTTGTTTATTCATGAACTGTTATTTTTAAGTTTGTGCTAATATTTTTAGCCAGACAGAAGCTGTTCCTATTATTCAAGCTGCTTTATAACCTTTGTTCGGTTATTGAAGTTTTGAAAGAATGTTTAAATTCTTGAGGGTTGTTTATTCAACTGCTATGACTTGCTGAGCAATTGAATGCTCACACTTTCTTTAAATGAAAAATATTTTCAGCGTACGAGTAGAAGAACTTAAGGATCCCGTAAAGATCAAGTTGACCGGTATCTAGACGAAGTGCCATTCAATATATGAATGAACGTGAAGATCAAGCCAAGACTTGTAATGTAGAATAGTTTAATTAAACTATAGAATAGTTTAATGAACTGTTATGTATCCTTGGTAGCGGATGAAAGTCACTTTTGTAAGATGTAAAGAATAATGCAAGTATTATTATTTGTAATGAATGAGGTTATAAGGTATTAAAACCTAGGATTTGAGAATGTATGTTATTATATCTAACTATATAATGATGTATGTTTGGAAGGAGATGTACTTGTGATGTACGAAATTCGGGTGTGAAGATAAACCAGATTTCGGGTCGTTACAAGTTGGTATCAGAGCTGATAGGTTATAAACCTTAGCTATGAGTACCTAAGGCTATAATCGTAGAGAGAAGGATAAGAAGATCGTTGAGTTAAACAAGGAAAAAGATCACTACGTGATCATATTGAATCGTAATAATAGATGTTCTTTTAAATGATGGATGATTTATAGCTAATATTATAAATGAATGGTACTATGAAGTAGTATGGGAAGAATAACTCAGAAGAGTTGTAGAGGATGAAATACGAATTAAAGAAAATTTGTTTTAAGTAAGAATAGTAATATTGTGCTATCAATATGTATATAACGAGAAGGTGAATCTTTTCTCATGTATATGTGTGATAGGTAAAGAATGTTAAGATAGGTGCGAGTTTTTAAAACTCATACTTATGAAAATTTTGTGACTTATAGTTATATGTTATGTTTCTGAGCCCTAAGCATATGGATAGTCCTTGATTTGTTCTTGGATTACATATTGCGAAGATAAGTTCTTGAACACATAAGGTTGTGAAAAGTTCCTAAACACATAAAGTGTGGTAAGTTGATGGACTATACTACGGTATGAGAATGTTTAGACTGAAAACAAGTATTTTTAGTATACTTAGCATTAAAGGTGCTAGAGAAGATGAAGTATTTTTGCAAGTAAGACAATGAAGGAAGATGGAGAAAAAGAATATTCTAAGTCATCTATCTATGTTAGATTTCAAAGTTTATTGAAATCGTGTTTATATGTGCGTTTTGAAAAGGAAAGAATTGGTTTAACTTTTGGAACCAATGGATTTTAAAAGAACTATTCTTTGTATGTCTATGCTAATTATTTTTGGCTAGACAGAAATTGATTTGAAATATCAAAATGAATTTTATATCATCAGTACATTTGATGCAAAGATGATAAAAAGATGGAGTTATTAATGCAATTGAACCTTGTGTTGGATGTGATCTTATGATCAACAACCCGCTATGGTATGATGTATAATGACAAAGTCATAAACTGACAAAGTCCTCAACGTGCTATGAAACAGTACGATATCATGACATCGTAAAACGTTTTGAAGTATTATGAAAGAATTTAAAGAAGTAGTCGTTGTCAATTGATTTAACTAGACGAATATTTCAAGTCGATGTCCAATTTATTGGTATGGTCTAAGCTATTAGATTTGACTAAGACAAATGGTATGTCATGTTTAAAAGAAAATCGAGCTTTCTTTGAAGAAGTTATGCTAAACAAAATTATTTTGGTGCAGAATTTGATGATTAAGTCTGAGGTGAACACACCCCAAAATTGGGTTATACGATAGGTTGATCACCTACGTATGGAAGAGGTAGTTTAATTTATTGGTGATTATAAACTGGCCGTGATTGAAGGGTTTATGGTGAAATGTTGTTAAACCTAGTAAGAGTTCATAGTCGATTTGACCCCTCAGCAAAAGTATAAAATGTTTTAAAGGAATCTTTGTATTCCTATTTATTCCTTCTACTTCATAATTCCTGATAAGTTATGAAGGTTAGGGGATGTTTGAAAGATAAGAACTTCTTTGAAGAGCAGTTAAGAAGAAAAGTATGTTAAAATTTCGAGGAAGAAATTCTTTAAAGAAGAGGTGAATGTGATGACCCGAAAGATTGAAAGTATAATTAGATGTGAGGTTTAACTAATGATGATTATGTCAACAAATGATCCTTAGGAAAAGGATGGTTATAAGAAAGAGAAGAAGTAAGATTAAACCTTTGTGGAAGGTTGTAAGGATAAAGCACCCGGGTATGGTTGTGGTTTTAAGAAATTCTGAGGACAAAATTTTTATAAGGGGGAAGTGTGACAACCCGGAGAAACGGATTGTCCAGAAATTAAGTTTAAAGAATTAGTTATTAATAAAATGAATTTTTATTAATAATATTCTATGTTATGTGTTTATTAATCGTTCTAGAACCTAGGATGATTATAAAATGGTAGGATTCTGGCTACGAGCTAGACTGAATGAGTAAGAATTTTTAAGAAAAAATAAATTTTTCTGGGAACAAAAATATTTTTGAGGAAAAAGACAAAATAGACACTATTCACCCAACAAAACCTAAGGGTTAGGGTTTGAATAACCTAAGCCTTTTCGAGAGATCGGTATGTTGAAATAACATTCCGCCAAAAGATTTGACGATAATATGTCATGAAAAGTTAAGTTAGATGATAAAAGTTTTTTCCGAAAAATATGCAGAAATCGGACGAAATAAAGACGACGAAAAGTATTGTTATGTACTTTTCATTCATTTAACTACGTTAAGGGAAAACGTGAAGGAAAATGCTTAACATCGAAAAGTGTTTTTCAATTTTTTTAAGTTCTGAAGAATGCGTAAAAGTAAATTTGTAGAGGAAAGACGGATTATCCAAAAATATTTGGATTTCGAAAATCGTAATTTTTAAAACTATCAGATAAATCCCGAAGATGTAACCACGAAGCTTCCAAGAGAAGCTTCCAAGAGAAGCTTCGTGAATATTAAGGAGGTGGAAATATTAACTTTGCATTGTGAAATGACTATTTTACCCCTAGCCTTGAAAATCTATAAAAGAGAAGTGTTAGTTGATTTCTTTGAAATCAACCAACACTTTGAGAGAGAGAGAAAGCTTGAGAGCTTGGAGAAGAAGAAAAAGGAAAAGAAAGAGCATGGATGGTCAGACCGGAGAAGATTAAGAAATAGAAAAGCTAGTAAATCGTCGGCTTTGTCTAGAGGAAGAAGAATAAAGAAGAAAGGTATTGAAAACCTAACTTCTACGTTAATTTTCTTCAAGTTACATATGTTAAAAATATAGCTTAATGAAAAGGGAAATAAAATATGTTAATAATGATTTTCATATGGTTGAAATCATGAGAAAATGAAGAAAAAAGAATTAGAAGTTTAGTTTATAAATTTCTTAAGGAAATATGAATTTCATAATGAATTTGAACGATCCGAATGAATTATATGAATGATTAGGTGAAATAAGTAAGGAATGATGTTTTATAAAACCAAATTCCAAGAAAAAGTAAAATCATAATCAAAGTATCGATTAAAAATGAAGAACGAACGAAGAACACAAAGAACATTGTTGATGGATAAATTTAAAACCATCTAATTAGAACTTGTTGTTGATGGATAAGTTTAAAACTATTGCGTATAAATTAGATGCTTATTTCTTGGTTAGGAATGATAGAAACATTAATGAAGAACGGATTAAACTTAGCTATAACGAAGTTATGGAGAAATTTAATAAAAGACGAACAAAAAGTAGAAAGTATGTAAATGAACCCGAATGTGTAGGGTTTCATAAGAATTTAAGAAAACGTAGAAAATGTGAGTCGTGGACTCAAGAACGAAAGAATTTTGATTTCGAATGACCGAATTACGGACGAACAAACGAAAAACATTAATAATGTAAAATGAACGAATAATGAAATTTAAGCCAATTGAATGGCATGTTAACAGATTTGGAATGAATTTCTATTTAAAGAAAGTTAAAGTATGTAATGAGAGTAAGAAAATGGCTTTAAAATGACCTCGTTCTGAGTTATAACGAAAAAGTTATGGGATTTCAAAGTATGTGTCTCATATATGTTGGAACACTTACAGAAAAAAATTAAGTTTTTGAACTGGCATTGTAGCGCCAGTTTGAACTAGAAATGGGGCACCACAGCGCCAATTCGGAGGCTCAACTACTGCTAATATGCGTTGTAGTACCACCAAAAAAAAGGGAACCGGTGCCGCAGCGCCGGTACAGGGAAAAACCTAAAGAAAAACTTTTAACTGCTCAACTCCTGGGGAAAGTGTAAGGAAAGATAATGAACATATTGTTCACATAATGTAACACTTAATCAAGGGATTTAACTTTTAGTAAAGGTTGAATGGAAAGATTGAACGGTATTAAAAGATAAATAATGTAAAAGCAAAATACGTAACCGATATCCGGGGACCGTAGTTGTAAGAACCCAACTTTTATGAATAAAGATTAATTTTTCTAAATATTATTTTGAATAATAAGGAGTGAATTTGATATAATGTTATAGTTGTGGGTAATATTTATAAATTTTGCAAAGTATTCATGTTGTCATAAAATATTCGTTTGGTCGGAAAACATTCGTTTTATCAGGGAATATTTGTACGACGACACAATCATTGGTGGACCCCACAACAGAATTATTGTCGGAGTTAGAAAATGATAGAAATATCTTTTTATAAAAATAACGATGAAAGTTTTACCATTAATTTTTGAAATACCCGGTGATAAAAGTACAGTAATACGCGTGGTTGCATAGTAGCACACGGTATTGTACAATATCTTTGATTATTGATAATTACGTGAGAAGTCACTCAATTATTCTCAATTATTGCCACAGTAATTGCTGCATAATATCTCATATTATTGATTCAATTATTGTCACAGTATCATCTGCACAATATTTTATACTATTAAATCAATGATTGAGATGACAAAGTTATTCATATTATTATTTGTATTATTGACGATGTCTAGAAAGTTCTGTCAGGGAAAGAGATTTTGTCACCTAATTGCCCGCCAATAAGGAGAAGATCTTATCGGAAAGCCCCCTCTTTCCTGGGAATGATCTGATTGTTAATATTGCGAATTATAATATTAATGATGAATAAATGTTGTTCAAAATATATTTTGATAAGCCAATTGAATTGAGATAAATAGAGGGGTATTTTATGAAGTATTTTTTATAAGTTTGGCTTATTATACGGACCCCCACTTACCCATTTTTCAAAATTATCGGTAGAAAGTTATCTCAAATTTGTATATATTTAGAGGTGCTTGTGTGTATATATATATATATATATATATATATATATATATATATATATATATATATTATAAGTTTTATTTTATATATATAAAATAGAATATATTATATTTTACTATGCATAGTGTTGCATAGTACTGCATAGTGTGTGCATAGTGCAGCATAGTAAAATCAAAATTTTCAGAATTCGCCAGTGAAAAATTCGTTCGTGATATGTCACTAGGCAGTCCGTGATTTTATTTTCTAAATAGTATCCTGTCATTCTCCTATAAATAGGATGCTTAGTTTAGAATTGAAAATCACACCAGAATTAGAGAATTCTTCTTCTATAATATTAAGCGTATTTCTTTTGAGTTTAAGTAAGCTTTGAACGTAGAAAATCGTATAAGTTTTCTTCAAAATATCCTTGCCATACCAGTCAGAAATACTCTCCTTTTAAGGTAAGGGATATTATTTTTGTTCAATATTCGTAAGAAATAATATTTTCTTCCATACTCTGTAGTATGTAAGTAATATTATTTCGTTTAAGATTCCGAATTCTACACTTATTTTGTTAAGTATTGATTCTATACTCCTTGAAATTAGTAGAATATCATTAAAATTTGCGTTTCATCTAGTATCGTTACACAAGATTATTTTTCTAAGCATTCTTGTTAAATTTTGATCTTTTCATGCTGGGGTACTATTCACAGAGTACTATTCACGAAGTACTATTCATGGGGTACTATTCACTCATACTATTCACCCGGGGTACTATTCATGACAAAAATTGATTTCTTTTCTGTCCAAATTATTTTTGACACATGAATATAATTCTTGAATTTTACTCCACAAAGCAATTTTCATGTTGACAATTTGAACATTTTTAAATTCTGGATAAATTAAAATCTTTAATATTTATCCTTGATTTCATTTGATTGATGCTTATATCATTGTCATCATTCTCATGCTTATATTGTGATAAAAGTCATCTTTAGCCCGTAGTGCATAGATGGACTGTTGATTGGTATGATTATGACTATGTATCGGTATAATCATGACCTGTAATGCTATAAATAATGTGATAAAAGTCTTCATTGGCCCGTAGTGCATTGATAGATTGTTGGCATGATTATGACTGTAAGACCCCAACTTTTATGAATAAAGAATAATTTTCTCGAAATATATTTTTGAATATTATGGTGTGGATTTGATATAATGTTATAGTTGTAGGTAATATTTATAAATTTTGCAAAGTAAGCAAGTGGTTATATAATATTCGATTGGTCGGGAAATATTCATTTTAATAAGGAATATTCGTATGACGACACAATCATTGGTGGACCCCACAACGAAAGTATTGTCGTAGTTAGAAAACGCCATAATTATCTTTTTATAAAAATAACGATTTTAATTGTTACCGTTAAAAACTGTTGAACTACCCGGTAGTAAAAGTAAAGACGATGTCTGGCGTGGTTGCATAGTAGCACCACGATATTGGTTATTGATGCTTACGTGAGAAGTCACTCGGTTATACTCAATTATTGCTACAAAGAATTCTTTGCATCATATCTCTCATATTATTGATTCAATTATTGTCATAGTATCATCTGCATAATATGTTATATTATTAAATCAATAATTGAGACGACAAAGTTATTTATATTATTAAATTTCAATATTTACAATGTCTAGAAGTTCTGTCAAGGAGAGGTTTGGTCATCTAATTGCGTGCCAATAAGGAGAAATCCTTATCAGAATGCCCCCTCTTTCCTAGGAACGACCTGGTTGTTAAATATTGTGAGTTATAATATTAATGATGAATAAGTTCGTGTTGATTAAAGATGAAATTGATAGTTCCATTGTGTTGGAATTATTAGTGTTAGTGGAAATTGACATTTATTTTGATATTAATTGATGTCTGGAAGTTTTACTGACCAGTCGGGTAATTAATCGGATAAATGAGCAATTAATTGCTATTAATTCACATGATTATAACTATTTGTTCACATGTGTGTACTATTTATTCACATTCTTGTACTATTAGGGGAGTTGGTGCAAGATTGAAAATACTTGCATGACTAAGTTAAAATGGAGGTATAGATGGATGTACTATATCGTAATTCAGTATTTTCACATGATTATAACTATTGATTCACATGATTGAACTATTGATTCACATTATTTACTATTAGGGGAGGTGGTGCAAGTTTGATAATACTTGCAGGACTAAATTAAAAATGAAAGAAAAGTTGAAGGTATTGTACTGTAATATTTCGAGCCCCAAAACGTGCAATTATCGAAACTATATTTTCCTATAAATAGAAGATCATTCTTCCTTCATTTCTCATCAATTCACTAAAGCTTTAGAGCAATTATTATAGAGAGAAATTATAGAGAAAGAAGAAGAGAAGTCTGCACTACCTCACTATTCCAATATTGGTTTCTTCTAAGGTAAGGGTATTATTATTCTTCGTATTCATGAAGAGAGTTATTTTCTTTCAATACTCGTAAGAGTTGTTATTCCATTCTTTATTATTATGTTGGAATAACCTTTCTATGCAAAGTGCCGCATACATGGTGAAATTCTTCTGTTATTCCATTCTTTATTATTCATTGGAATAACTCGTTCATGCGATCTATCGCATGCCTGATGAATTCTGTTGTTATTCCATTCTTTATTATTCTGTTGGAACATCCTGTCTGTACGGATTACGTATGACCTGGTTCCATTCTTTATTATTCTGTTGGAACATCCTATCTGTGTGGATTACGCATGACCTGGTTCCATTCTTTATTATTCTGTTGGAATATCCTGTCTCTGCGGATTACACATGACCTGGTTCCATTCTTTATTATTCTCTTGGGAATAACCTGTCTGTGCGGTTTATCGCATGCCTAGTGAATTCTTCTGTTATTCCATTCTTTACTATTCTGTTGGAATAACCTGTCTATGTGGATTACCGCATGCATGGTGAATAAGCCTTCGTATTCATTCCTTATTAAATTGTGAAAATGATCTGTCTACGTGGATTACCGCATGGCGGGCAAAAATCCATTTACAGTTTAATATATTCTATTATACTTAGTTGGTTAAAGTTTTGGCTTCTATACTCCATGAAATTAGTAGAATATCCTGGATATTTGCGCTTCGTCTAGTATCTTTTCATGGAAATATTCTTCTGAGCATTCTTGAATTTTACTCCACAAAGCAATATCTTGTTTTATTGAATTATTATGTCATTGTCATCATCCTCATGCTTATATTGTGATGAAAGTCATCTTTGGCTTATGTGCATAGATGGACTTGGTATGATTATGACCAGGGATTATTCGATATAATCATGACCTGTAATGTTATAAATGATGTGGTAAAAGTCCCCAGTGGCCTGTTGTGCATTGATGGACAATTTTTGGTATGATTATGACCAGGGATTATTCGGTATAGTCATGACCATTGATGATTTAATGAATATCCTTGACCCGTAGTGCATGGATGACTCGATGATGTGGTTTATTTATTAAGCTGAGTCTCAGCGATAAAAATTGATGAAAACATTTTAAATCATAGAAGATAGTAGATATCATGCTCTACTTGACTCTTCTAATGGATTGCTTATTCCGCTGCAGTTAAACTTGATGTCTATTATATTTTATCAGTTTAACATTGTTGAAGACTAATGATAATTTATTCTGCATTATCTTAGTCATAATATTTCTTACTGGGCTAGTTGAGCTCACCCTTTTGCTTTCATTGTTCTCTTCAGGAAATGAGAACGCAGTCGGGACTAGTCGGGGAACGGAGTGATGGTCCGAGATGGTGTATTAGTAGTCCTCACTATTCTATAAAATAGTGTGACAATAAATGTAATGAGGACTCTATTTGAGAGTGGATATTGTCTAGAAGGCAACATTTCTGTTTAAACTCTCAGTTATGTTTTGTCGTATATTACACGACGGTTGTATAATTAAGTTTGTATTTGTATTCTGTACCTTGTATTTGGTGACTCAAGATGAGTGATGTATACCTATTTTGGGGGCGTCACAATGACCATTGATGATAATAACAAATATCATTGGCCCGTAGTGTATGGATAATTTGTGGATGTGATACTAATGAATATCCTTGGCCCGTAGTGCATGGATAATTCGATGATGTGGATTATTGAGCTGTGTTACAACGATAAAATATTAATGATGAACTTTTAAATCATAGAAGATAGTAGATATAATGCTCTACTTGACTCTTCTAATGAATTGCTTGTTCCGCTGCAGTTAAACTTGTTGTTTATTGTATTCTATCAGTTTTTATACTATTGAAGGCTAAGGATAATTTATTCTACATTATCTTAGTCATAATATTCTTTACTGGGCTAGTTGAGCTCACCATTTTCTTTCATTGTTCTCTTCAGGAAATGAGAATATAGCTGGTACTAGTCGGGGAACGGAGCGATGGTCCGAGATGGTGGCTATAGTAGTCATCACTATTCTATGAAATAGTGTGATAATAAATATAATAAAGACTCCATTTGAGTTTGGATATTGTCTATGAGAGAATATTCGTGTTAAAACTCTCAGCTATGTTTTGTCATATTTTACACCACAGTTATATAATTAAGTTTGTATTTGAATTCTGTACCATGTATTTGGTGACTCAGAATGGGTTGTATATACCTATTTTGGGGGCATCACAGTTGGTATCAAAGCTTAGGGATATGATCCCTGGCTGAGATGTGAGGCTAGAACTAGGAAGGGAGAGACAGGTAAATCCTTCGCTAGTATGACCTACCTAAGTTTATTTGTTATTTAATTGGTCGGTCAGAGTATAGGGATAATATGTGGCATGTCAAGTAACCCTTGTTTTGTGGCAGTGTTTGAAAATGACATCTGAAAATGTTGAGATAAGTAATAGAGCACATAAGACCGTTGAGTCACTGACGATCAATAACCAGGATAATGTGCATCAGGAAGGCAATAGTCCTCAAGTAAACAATAACACTGAACAAATGATGAACGATGGGATGTTCAGAGGCTTTCTGAAATTCATGCAACATCAGGCGAGAGAGACTCCTGTGCAAAATACAGATGGAAACACTGGCAACTCACGGTTGGTCACTGTAGACACTCAAAATTTTCTGCACACCTGTTACTAACATTGCAGGAGGGCATATTTGTCTTTCAGAGATAACCCTGGAAGACATCTCACATCCATTCTGGATACTACCAGAAGTTCAGTCTCAACCCCGGAACACACACCGGGAGTATCAGTTCCAACCTCGGATATAACCCCGAGTTTCGTCCTTGGAGATAACCCCAAGGAATTCTGTTGCAGTTCTGGTGATAACTCCAGAAATGCTTGTTTCAAATGCATGCAATCAGCTTCAATCTCAGACCTCCCGTCGAGGACTCATACCAAAGACCCGGAGCTAACACCGGGAAGACAGGCACACCTACAGATGACTGTGCATAATTTAAACACTTGCAGCAGTCCAATCTTAGATGTAACCCTGAGCAACGTCTACTATCATCCCAAACCGGAGATAACCCCGGTGAGGGGTCAAATTATCATCTTTCCACCTCAACCCCTGTGCACCGTCTTAACATTTCATACATACATTTCTACACAATAATGTTCCAAGCAGCACATCGAATAGAATTTGAAGCTTGAAGACCATGGGCATGGTCCCCTCTTCCCGACTTCGTATAAACTCTAATCTCATGTCATTGCGTAACTCTCGACAAAATCAGTCTGAAGAAGGTCTTGTACACCTCGTTCGGATGCTCTGATTGAAGTTCTGCAAGTTCGAGCGGATATCACAGTGCACGAGTGTAGGTACTTCGAGACGGCGGGACCCGCGGAGCTCAGGGCACCTCGGGGAGCCGCAGGTGCATCTGCAGCTGTCGTAGGTGCATCTGCGGCTGTATCCTCAGATGTCTGGACATAGATCCATTGTAGAGTATGTGGCCCACATATGAGCGGACCTCTACTTGTCAAGAAAATCCTCAGAACAGGGCATTATTGGCTTACGCTCAAAGCTGACTGTGATGATCACGTTAAGAGGTGCTATCAATGCTAGACTCATGAAAATTCCATCCACGCCCCTCCAAGGGAACTCTATAATATGAGTTCGTCATGGCCCTTCTCAATGTGGGGAATGGATGTGATCGGGCCCATCGAGCCCAAAGCCAGTAATGGACATCGATTTATCTTCACCATGATCGACTACTTCACCAAGTGGGTAGAAGCAGCCTCCTTCCCCAGGGTTACCAAAGAAGTCATCATTACTTTCAGCAGAAACAATATCGTCTGTCGATATGGACAACCAGAGGTCATTGTGTCAGACAATGCTAAGAACCTCAACAACAAAATGATGGAGGAGTTATGCAGTAAATTCCACATCAAACACCTTAACTCTGTCATCTACCGTCCAAAGATGAATGGTGCTGTTGAAGCGGCTAATAAAAACATCAAGAAGATCATGCAGAAAATGTTCGCCAATCACAAAGGATGGCTTGACCTCTTGCCTATGACTTTATTAGCCTACAGAACTTCAATGCATACTTCCACTGGGCAACCCCCTACTCATTAGCCTATGGGATGGAAGCAGTGCTCCCCATAGAGGTATAAATGGAATCCCTCAGAGTGTTGATGAATGCTCAGCTGGAGGAAGACCAATGGCTACAAGACAGGTGATAAGTGGATTTTTTATACACGAATCGGTGTCCATTTCATGCTTATTTGTTGCTAATTTCCTATGTTCATGTTCGTTTTTACTTGTTTTATGTTCTTTTATGTGTAGGATGGTTGTTGCAACATTTAACGTATATTTGGAGTCAATTGGGATGATTTGGAGTCAAATGGTGCAAATTTGGAAGAAACCATGAAGCTCAGCAAATGATCTAGTAGAACCCACCCCCGCCGGGGCGGGCCTATTTTAGCCTTGCACCCCCGCCGGGGCTGGGGGTGTCGATTCTGAAGTGTCATGTTATGATTGAAATTCTTCTTGGGCATGGTTTCTAGTAATTTCATGACAATGGAACTCTAATTGAAGGGAATTTTGACTGGAGCTTGTATGCTAGACATCTACTACTCTATCAAACACAACTTGAACAATACAATAAGGCACAAAACGAAGATCTAACCTGAGTTTTGATAGCAAGCTTTGGAGGAGTATTTCGAGAAGATTTTTGAGATGATTGCGATTTTAGGCTACGAGAAGGGTGTTTTTCAATATTCTTCGTCTTAGGCTATTATTTGTAATCACAAGAATGATTTCTATGATTTATACAGTGTTTATTTGATTTATTATGAACGAATTTGCTTTTTAGGCTTATGATGGATCTCTAAGTGAAACGATGATTTTGTTACCTTTGATTTCCATTTCAATAATCTATTTCCAGTTTATCTATATTGATTTGAGCTTGAATTTATGAATTACCCGATCAACAATTCTTTGTGGATTTGTTTGGAATCGAGAGAGGATATTCAAATCTAGACTTAATTAATATAGCACGTGTTCATGAATTTTGCGAATAACAGAATCTTGATGAATGTTGAGGTAGAGATATGCTTGACATCACATGTAATCAGATAGAGAACTTATTCTTAAACCTTCTTTAATTGTAATTCACATAGAGATATAGTGAGTTAGTTAATTAAGGTGTTTAACGTGTTTCTATCTTAATTGTGGATTTACATTAATACGATATTAGTGCATCGAGAGGTGGTTAATACAACGTTCGTGTTCTTGATTAATAAACTGGGATAGTAAATTGAATTGAAATAAAGGTGTTAAAATCAGAGTGAAGCTTAGAGTGAAATCATAAGTCTATTTCTCCATTGATTGTTTGAAATTCCAGATTTTGATATTTGTGATTGGTTTATGGTAGTTTATTTTATTATTTAATTTAGAATCTTTAATTATAATCATTGAGTTGAATAGTTTAATAAAATTAGGGTTAATAGGAAATTGGTAATTGTATGTTAAGATTATTGCTAGTTAGTCTCTGTGGGAACGATACTCTACTTATTACTTTATTACTTGTTGACCACGTATACTTGCGTATTGTGCATATATAGATCTTACCCAATAAGTTTTTGGCGCCGTTGCCAGAGAATTAGTTTAATATAATTCTTGCCAACATTAGATTCAATCAAATTAGTCTTAATTTAAACATTTTTTTCTTTCTTTTTATTTAATTCTCTTTCTATTTCTCTCTCTTTTCAGGTACCATGGTTGGATGCAATTATCAATGGCCTTATTCGAATATGACTCAGCCAAGGGGAGCGGGGATTGATGGTCTTAATGCATTTTCTGCATTATCAGCGCAACTTGAGACACTTTCGAGGTGGTTGGAAGTTATTTCAGCCCATCGTAATCGAAGGATAGCAGTTACTTGTAATTATTGTGCTGGTAATCATCCGAGTCATCAATGCACCGTTAGTTTTGGGCCGGGACAACACGGTGGTGAATACCTCAACGATTATACATATGCTAATTATTATCAAGTTTGGGGGTATCGCCCGGATTCGTCATGGAGCTATACTTATGAAGACCAATTCTATACTCCAAATCCAACATACACGCCGAAATTCTCATATCAACCTCCATTAAAAGAAGAAAAATCAAAGTTGGAGGAATTACTGTCAAAGGTCATAGCAAACCAAGAAGAGAGGATGATGAGTCAAGAA
This sequence comes from Panax ginseng, assembly GCA_020205605.1. NCBI lineage: Eukaryota > Viridiplantae > Streptophyta > Magnoliopsida > Apiales > Araliaceae > Panax > Panax ginseng. Next base: position 16,730,980 of record CM035144.1, read on the forward strand.
ATATCGAGCCATAATTTTCAGCACCAGATGGAACAACTCATCACCACTTCAACTCATGGTCCTCAATACATGGATTCCAATATTGAGACAGATAATTCGAGATTGGAGGAATTGTTTTCCAAGTTCATAGCATCAAATGAGGAGAGAAGGATTAATCAAAAGAAGTCAATTCAGAATCTTCAGAATAAGGTAGATCAAATGTTCAAAGCCTTGAACAACTATCCTCAAATTAATTGGTGTTATGACGAGGATTCCAAGATTGATGAAGTGCCCGAACTAAATATACAACTGGATGAGCCACAAGACGTTGAAAAAGAGGAGACACTTGGGGATAATGAAAACAAGGTCGGTGAAGAACTAATTGTGAGAATCAACGATGATGAGCCGATGTTATTTATGCCTCAAGTGCCTTCTCCACCACAGTTCAAGAATCCGTTTAGATTTGCAAAACCTTGTCCGATTGGTATTTATGTCGTCGGCAAAGCTCCTGGAGATGTAAGAACGAGTACAACTTTGAAGCCATGGTGCGAGTGTTTAATTCACTAAATTAAGTGTTACATTTGACGAATCTTATGTTCTTTATCTTCCCATACGTTTCCCCCAAGAGTTGAGCAGTTAAAAGCTCTTCTCTGGCTTTTTTTCCTACATTTGGCCAAGGGCGCCACTCTCCTCTACTATCTCTCGCCTTGCCATGAAGTTTGCGAGACCGGCTTCGCAGTGCGCGCCATAACGCCACCTTACAAGGCATGGCTGGCGCCAAGCCCTAATTCTTGATAATTTCTTCTAAGTGTTAACTTCATTTTGAGACGCTACTTCCCGATCTCATAACTCCTTCGTTATAACTCAGAACGAGGTCATTCCAAAGTCATTCTCTTCCTTATCTTACGTACTTCAATACCCCCAGACAGAACTTCGTTCTGAATCTATTAATGTGCCGTTCAATTGGCTTAATCTTCACCCTTCGTTTATTTTATGTTTTTAACGCTCTTCGTTTGTTCGTCCGTAATTCGGTCATCCGAACTTAGAATTCCTTCGTTCTTGAGTCCACGACTCACGTTTTCTATGTTCTCTTACATTCTTATGAAACCCTACACGTTCGGGTTCATTTACTAACTTTCTAATTCTCGTTTATCTTTTACGAAATTTTTGCCATAACTTCGTTATAGCTAAGTTTTAATCCATTCTTCATGAACGTTTCTACCGTTCCTAACCAAGAAATATGCATCAAACTTATATGCGATGGTTTTAAACTTGTCCATCAACAACAAATATCCTATGATGGTTTTAAATTTGTCCATCAACAACGTTCTTCGTGTTCTTCGTTCGTTCTTCATTTTAATCGATATTTTTTTATTACGATTTCACTTTTTATTGGAATTTGATGTTATAAATCATCATTCCTTACTTATTACACCAACTTATTGATATAATCCACTCGGATCGTTCTAATTTATTACGAATCTTATACTTCCTTAAGAAATTTATTTACTAAACTTCAAATTCTTATTTTCATTATTTCTCATGATTTCAACCATATGAAATCATTCCTAACATCATCTACTTCTTATCTTCATTAAGTTATGTTTTAAACATATAAAACTTTAAAGAAAATCTAACATAGAAGTTAAGTTTTAATACCTTTCCTCTTTATTTTTCTTCAAATTAGACAAAACCCTATGATTTGCTAGCTTTTCCATTTCATTTAACATTTTCGATCCAGAACATTCATGCTCATGCTATTCCTTCTCCCTCTCCATCCGAATTCTCTCTCTCTCTTTTGTGTAGGATTTTTCAAAATCTCATTTAAATAAAATCTAGCTTCCTATTTATAGATTTTCCAAAGCTAGGGCAAAAAAGTCATTTCACCCCTAACCTCCTTATTATTCACACCTCCATACTATTCATTACTTAAGTGTTAAGTTAACTTAGCCCTTAAGTCTACTTAGCCTTTAAGTTACGTGGTTCTGTCTTTCGGGTTTTGTCCGACAGTTTTAAAAACTGCGATTCTCTGAATTCAAATATTTTTGGATATTTCGTCTTTCCTTTACCGATTAACTGTTACGTATTCTTCGGATTTTCGAAAAATTGAAAAACACTTTTTGGCGTTAAGCGTTTTCCTTCACGTTTTACCCTAACATAGCTAAATGAATGAAAAGTACATAGTAGTACTTTTCATCATTTTTATTTCGTTCGATTTCTACATGTTTTTCGAGAAAAACTTTTATCGGCTTACTTAACTTTTCATGATATATTATCGTCAAATCTTTCAACGGAATGTCATTTTGACATACCGAACTCTCGAAAAGGCTTAGGTTATTCAAACTCTAACCCTTCGGGTTTCGTCGGGTGAATAGTGCCTATTTCGTCTTTTTCCCTGAAAATATTTTGTTTTCGGAAAATTTTCATTTTTGTCTTGAACATTATTACTCGTTTAGTCTAGCTCGTAGCCAAAATCCTCCCGACTTATAATCATCATAGGTTCTAGAACGATTAATAAACACATAACACATAATATTATTAATAAAAAATCATTTTTATCAATAACTAATTCTTTAAACTTAAATTCTGGAAAATCCAAATTTTCGGGTCGTTACACTCTTCCCCTCTTATAAAAATTCCGTCCTCAGAATTTCTTAAAACCACACCCTTACCCGGGTCATCACATTCACCCCTTCTTCACAGAATTTCGTCCTTGAAATTTTAGCCTACCCCTCTTCTCAACTTCTCTCCAAAGAAGTAGAATGAACAACGAGGAATATAAGAATTCCTTTAAAATATTTTATACTTTTGCTGAGGGGTCAAATCGACCATGAACTCTTACTAGGTTTAACAACATAACGTCGTAACCTTTCTTCCACGGTCAGTTTACAATCACAAAGAAAGCAAACTACCTCTTACCCATCGTATACCCCATTTCGGGATATGTTCACCTCAGACTTAATCATTAGATTCCGCACCAAAATAATTTGGTTTGGCACAACATCTTCAAAGAAAGCTCGATTTTCTTTTAAAAAAATAACATACCATTTGTCTAGCCGAATCAAGTAGCTTAGACCATACCAATAAATTGGATATCAACGTGAAACATTCATCTAGTCAACTCAATTGACATCGACTACTACGTAAATTCTTTTCGCAATACATCAAAATGTTTTATGACGCCATGATACCGTAGTACTTTTCACAAGACGTTGAGGACTTCGTCAGTTTGTGACTTCGTCATTATACATCATACCATAGCGGGTTGTTGATCCTAAGATCACATCCAACACCAGGTTCAATTGCATTAATAACTCCATCTTTTTACCATCCTTGCATCAAATGCACTGATGATATAAAATTCATTTTGATATTTTAAATCAATTTCTGTCTAGCCGAAACAATTAGCATAGACATACCAAGAATAGTTCTTTTAAAAATCTATTGGTTCCAAAAGTTGGACCAATTCTCTCATTTTCAAAATATGAACACATAAGCACGATTTCAATAAACTTCGAAATCTAGCATATCTAGATGACTTGGAATATCCTATTCTCTATCTTCCTTCATTGTCTTACTGCGACAATACTTAATCTACTCTAGTACCTTCAATATTAAGACTACTGAAAATAACTAATTTTCAGTCTAAACATCCCTCTACCTTAGTACAGTCCATCAACTTACCACACATTATGAGTTCAGGAACTTTTCACAATAATATGAGTTTAAGAACTATCCCTGACAGACCATAATCATCCATTCACTGAGAAGTTCAAAAATCTACCATATCATTATGAGTCACGAACGTACCATAAGTATGGGTTTCAAGATCTCGCACCTACCTTATCGTTCTCTACCTATCAAGTATATATATAAGAAAAGATTCACCTTCTCGTCATATACATCTTGACAGCGCAACCAATTCCAATGACTATCACTATAATAAGCTAAGCAGTTGTTACACCAAGCATAAACCTCTTCCCATAACAAAGGTTTATACAACTCAGCTATCACATGAGTCCTTAATTGAAATTTTTACAACTTCTAAATCTCTCTTTACTAAATAAGAATTTTCTTTAATTCATATACTATCCTTCACAACTCAATCTGAAGTTCTTCTTCTTTGCATTTTACTTGTAGTACTATAAATCATTCATCGTTTAACAGCTCATCTGTTACTACAATTCACTATGATCACGTGGTGATCTTCTTATCCCTATCTCTACGATTATAATCTCAGATACTCTTACCTAAGATTTATAACCTATCAGCTTTGATACAAATCTGTAACGTCCCGAAATCTGGTCTATCTTCATACCCGGATTTCGTACGTCACGATCCCATCTTCTTCCAAACATACATCATTATATACTGAAATATAACAACATATACTCTCAGAACATCTTAGGTTCTAGAAACCTTATAACCTTTTTCATTACAAATAATTATAAATACATTATTTATTTCATCTTACAAGAGTAACTTTTATCCGCCACCAAGGATACATAACAGTTCTTCAAACTAATCTAAAGTTCATTTAACTTATTATATATTACAAGTCTTCACTTGATCTTCTCGCTCATCCACATTCTGAATGGCACTTCATCTGGATACCGTCAGCTTGATCTTTACGAGATCCTTAAGTTCTTCTAACATCGTTCGCTAAAAATGTTTTTTATTTAAAGCAAGTGTGAGCATTCAATTGCCCAGCAAGTCATAACAGTTGAACAAACATATTCAAGAATTCAAACATTCTTTTAAGACTTCAATAACTGAACAAAGGTTATGAAGCAGCTTGAATAATAGGAATAATCTCGATTCCTATCATTTTAAAATAATATTCACTTTAATTTAAAATACTTTCATTCTTCTACCTTTTTCATACACATTCTGTCTAGCTAGAATCATTAGCACAGACTTAACAATAACGGATCATGTATGAACAGAGCATTCTCTTATTGAACAGTTAAAGCACAAAACAGTTCATCTCATAGAAACACCGAAGTGTTTACATTGTAGCACAAGGCCTCATATGTTCTACCACTTTACACAAATATCGCACATTAGCATTATGACGTAACTTCTCAAGTTCAACATCTGAGAAGTTTAAGAAACTAGCATTCATTTGAAATATGAATGAAGTTAGGAAACTTGCCTTACGCACAGCTACAACTTACGCTGAACTGCTCATTCCAGTTCCTATGTAGCACATAAGAAAAGCAACACATACACTAATTAGTCATGTATATTTGACTTATACATTAGTTTGCTTAACATTACTTCTTAGGGTTCACGTTCTTGCAACCTAAGTTTACGCAACAACTTTCATTACCGTTCTACGGTTTCATAACATACGGAGATGTCTTACTTTTACGTTCATCATCTTTGATGTTTTACATTTTATCTTCTTCTTATTACTTCTCTAAGACTCAGCACACATCACTTCTCTGCTAGTAGTCCATATGGAACTCTGAGTGGTTTCCCACAAACAACCAAGAAACAAGTTCCCGTCTCATCTACACTGCCCATAACAGTGAGTTAGATCGGTTGCCAGTTTGTATATACCTTCGCTCTCTGAAGGAATTGTTTAGCCCAGCTCCCATATGTCAACCATCAACGGTTACGATTGCACCACAACCTAACTTATCTTAACTTATCCGAACTATTAAACTATATGTTCGTTAAATTAATTTCTTATTCCTTACGGCTTTTTGGCAATTAAATGCCATACCTCAGGATTCATTCTTATACGACTCACCTCCGGCTTTCATTAATCTTAATACTGTTCATTACGGCTTTCTTAATACCATTCGTATCTTACTTAATACTTTCATTATCCACTACTTGAACCCCATGTTCATTAGTCATTCTTATTGTCCAAGCCATACAGTTTGTTGTATGCTAAGATCGTTTGTTTATCGCAACAGCGTTGCATTTGCAGCGTCTATATGCTTTACACTTATCTCTCACTATCATAACATCAAAATGTTATTCATTACCCTCGTCGCTCAACGTTTAAGGAATCACAACCATAGCAATCCTCCACGTTCGTTTATCATAACTACGGTCCCCAGATATCGGTTCCGTAATCCGCGTTTACATTCTTTCTTTTTTACTCTCATATAACCTTTTTGTTCGACCTTTATTAAAGGTTTAATTCACTAAATTAAGTGTTACATTTGATGAATCTTATGTTCTTTATCTTCCCATACGTTTCCCCCAAGAGTTGAGTAGTTAAAAGCTCTTCTCTGGCTTTTTCCCTACACTGGCGTTGCGGCGCCACTCTCCCTTCTATCTCTCGTGCCGCGATGCGAGTTTGAAGTACCCGACTCTCTGGTTTGGCGCTACAGTGCCACCTTACAAGGCATGGCTGGCGCCGCAGCGCCAAGCCCTAATTCTTGATAATTTCTTCTAAGTGTTAACTTCATTTTGAGACGCTACTTCCAGATCTCATAACTCCTTCGTTATAACTCGGAACGAGGTCATTCTAAAGTCATTATCTTCCTTATCTTACGTACTTCAATACCCCTAGACAAAACTTTGTTCTGAATCCGTTAACGTGCCGTTCAATTGGCTTAATCTTCACCCTTCGTTTATTTTACGTTTTTAACGCTCTTCGTTTGTTCGTCCGTAATTCGGTCATCCGAACTCAGAATTCCTTCGTTCTTGAGTCCACGACTCACATTTTTTATGTTCTCTTATATTCTTATGAAACCCTACATGTTCGGGTTCATTTACTAACTTTCTAATTCTCATTTGTCTTTTACGAAATTTTTGCCATAACTTCATTATAGCTAAGTTTTAATCCGTTCTTCATGAATGTTTCTACCGTTCCTAACCAAGCAATATGCATCAAACTTATACGCGATGGTTTTAAACTTGTCCATCAATAACAAATATCCTATGATGGTTTTAAATTTGTCTATCAACAACGTTCTTCGTGTTCTTCTCGTGTTCTTCGTTCGTTCTTCATTTTAATCGATATTTTTTAATTACGATTTCACTTTTTATTGGAATTTGATGTTATAAATCATCATTCCTTACTTATTACACCTACTTATTGATATAATCCACTCGGATCGTTCTAATTTATTACGAATCTTATACTTCTTTAAGAAATTTATTTATTAAACTTCAAATTCTTATTTTCATTATTTCTCATGATTTCAACCATATGAAATCATTCCTAACATAATTTACTTCTTATCTTCATTAAGTTATGTTTTAAACATATAAAACTTTAAAGAAAATCTAACATAGAAGTTAGGTTTTAATACCTTTCCTCTTTATTTTTCTTCCGCTAGACAAAACCGGCGATTTGCTAGCTTTTCCATTTTACGAACATTTTCGATCCGAACATTCATGCTCATGCTCTTCCTTCGCCCTCTCCATCCGAATTCTCTCTCTCTCTCTAGTGTAGGATTTTTCAAAATCTCATTTAAATGAAATCTAGCTTCCTATTTATAGATTTTCCAAAGCTAGGGCAAAAAAGTCATTTCACCCCTAACCTCCTTACTATTCACACCTCCATACTATTCATTACTTAAGTGTTAAGTTAACTTAGCCCTTAAGTCTACTTAGCCTTTAAGTTACGTGGTTCCGTCTTTCGGGTTTCGTTCGACAGTTTTAAAAACTACGATTCTCGGAATCCAAATATTTTTGAATATTTCGTCTTTCCTTTACCGATTAACTTTTACGTATTCTTCGAATTTTTGAAAAACTGAAAAACACTTTTTGGCGTTAAGCGTTTTCCTTCACGTTTTACCCTAACGTAGCTAAATGAATGAAAAGTACATAGCAGTGCTTTTCGTCATTTTTATTTCGTTCGATTTCTGCACGTTTTTCAAGAAAAACTTTTATCGGCTTACTTAACTTTTCATGATATATTATTGTCAAATCTTTCGAAGGAATGTCATTTCAACATACCGAACTCTTGGAAAGGCTTAGGTTATTCAAACCCTAACCCTTAGGGTTTCGTCGAGTGAATAGTGCCTATTTCGTCTTTTTCCCCGAATATATTTTGTTCCCGGAAAATTTTCATTTTTGTCTTGAACATTATTACTCGTTCAGTCTAGCTCGTAGCCAGAATTCTCCCGACTTATAATCCTCCTAGGTTCTAGAACGATTAATAAACATATAGCACATAATATTATTAATAAAAATTCATTTTTATTAATAACTAATTTTTTAAACTTAAATTCTAGAAAATCCAAATTTCTGGGTCGTTACAGCGAGGGGTGGGATGAGAAAGATGAAGAACCAGTTGTGTTGGAAAAGCCTCAATGCCAGAATCTATTCGCAGACACAATGGAGAAAAGTCCTAGATGTTGGACGTTCTTGAATGAGATCATACCAAATCAAAGCATGCTAGGTGACTTTAATGCAATGGCTATCACAAATGGGAACCTACCAAAAGCTACATTATTTCCAATGGATGGAGGGTTCCTCAATTATCGAAGAGGAATTGGATAGTGTTGACGGACATAAAGTCAGTTGAAAGACCAGTAATTCAAGCGCTTAAGCGGGAGGCAACCCATAAATTTTTATTTTTTATATGCTTTCTAGTTTATTTAGTAGATAGGAATCACGTTATATTCCAAAGTGCTAATCTAATCCATGTTGTCACTCTTTATTACAGGTATTGGAGGTTCAATGGATAGGAAAATGATCGTCGCAGCCATCGCCACCATCACCTCACGCTTAGCGGATTACTGAGAAGTTCTCTTATACTTACCGCTATATTCTTACAATGAGGACATTGTAATTGCTAAGTTTGGGGAGTTTAGTTTAGTTCTTTATTGCATGTTTAGTTGCATGTTTAGTTTTAACATATGTTATGTTGTTAGTTTCATTATGTTTGCATTCATGTAGTATAACTGCATAAGTAGTTACATAGTAGTATAGTTTGAATAACATTATATTTAGTTTCTTGTTAAAAAAAAAAATCAAAAATAATAGTTAGTTACTATGTTCATCTTGCATGAGTCCAGCTGTTTGATATTTACAGTTTGTTTTGGCCAATGATGAGATTGGAATTGGGTAGACAAGTATAGTACTGACTATTAGAGCTTTGATGTGATTTCTTGTTAGGAATTGAGTCTTTTTCTGTTTGAAACTGGAATAATAAGGATAGCACAGTAAAAATAACTTGTTGATTGATTGAGTTTAAATTGATACATAATGGGATTCTAAAGGATAATGCTAGTTTGAATGAAAGAATGACAAGAACAAGTAGTGATGGCTAAAGTTAGACAAGAACTTAAGTTTGGGGGAATATTTGGGGTATATAAGCTATATAAAAAAAAGAAAAAAAAAGTATGAATAAACACTGTGGCATGCTTGTCTAGTTTTGTGGCCTTTGTTACTTGAGTAAGTAAGCCCGAGGGGATTGTCTTTACACCTAGCGCCCTAAGGTCTTAATGGTCTGGGAGTTGTTGGTCGAAAGCTCGTTAAGGTAGCATTGAAAAGCCTAAGGGAATAAGACATTGCATAGCTATGTGTATATAACTCAAAAAAATGAATAAAACGGGAAATAAGAGCAAAAAGCCCCCGTAGATGAAAATAAAGCATAAGTATCCCATGTTGACCCTCGATATTGGTAATTGTTTAATTTTAGTTGGATCTAGCTTGTTTTTGGATTTCTTGAGTTTACATTGTATGATGCCTTCGAAGAGACTTGTTATGTATTAAATTGGATTTTATATCCGTTAGCATGGATGTTGAGCACACACGCACTATACCAGTAATAACAGTTTAAGACTTGATGATTGACTAGGAAATTGTTGATTGGTTTTTATATAAAGTATTGTCATGTTTGCTTGATTGCTGTAAGGCCGAGTGAATAAATTTGATTATATCAATACTGCTGGATTTGTAGGCATATAGATGAGTTGCATTTCATTGCATTGCATTATGTTGTGTTGCTTGGGGATAAGCAACGGTTTAAGTTTGGAAGATTTTGATAAGTGGATTTTCTATACACGAATCGGTGTCCATTTCATGCTTATTTATTGCTAATTTCCTATGTTCATGTTCGTTTTTACTTGTTTTATGTTCTTTTATGTGTAGGGTGGTTGTTGCGGCATTTAACATATATTTGGAGTCAATTGGGATGATTTGGAGTCAAATGGTGCAAATTTGGAAGAAACCATGAAGCTCAGCAAATGATCTGGCAGAACCCACCCCCACCTGGACGGGCCTATTTTAGCCTTGCACCCCTATCGGGGTAGGGGGTCTTCATTCCTAACTGCAGTAGCCTAGCCCGCCGGGGTGGGGGGTCCCAAATTATGGCACTCCTAATGTGATACTAAAACTGCTGGAACTTGGATTTTTGAGCTTGCATAGAAATAGGATTCTAGTTGGCTTGGAACTTGGCTTCCATTATAGAGCGTCTTCGTATCTTTCCAGAACATCTTGAATCATTCTAATCGGAGTTTGGATGCAAGAGTTATGACATTTGTACCAACGGACGTCGAACGTCACTGTTTTGGGTGGCCATTTGCATAGCAGTCACTTTCAGCCAAATTACGACCTTCATCCGTTCGTTATCTGTCAAATCTCAAAGAATGAAAGTTGTAGAGCTCGTCGATATCTTCGATTTGATAGGTGGACAGCCCCGTAACTCCTCCTGAATTAAAAGTTATGGCCGTTTTACCAGAGGACGCTGTGATAGAAAATGGACCCCCACCGGGGCGGGCTTTTCCTTCACAAAATGCCCGCCGGGGCGGGCATACCAGCTGCAGAATAGAATCATAGCCCACCGGGGTGGGCCTTGTACAAGCCTAACCCCCGCCGGGACGGGGGTATGCGTAGAAAAGACGTTTTTGGCCAAATTTGAGTTCGGGAAGGATTGTTTCGATCCAATTGACTCAAGGACTTCCAAGAGGACTTAAAGACATGTAAAAAGGCTTATAAAAGGAGGAGAATAACAAGGATTAGACGGGAGATTGGAGGAGAAATATGATTCTATTAGATTAGATTAGAGTAAATTAGATCAAAACACTAGTTCTAATGAGTTTTGGAGATTGAAGCAACTTGGAGACCATTGAAGATTCAAAGTAGGAGCAAGGAGGGAGCTTCAAATCTACGGATAATAGATTATATTTTCTCATCTTCTTCTATCTGTGTCTTTTAATGTGTATTCAATTATGGATTCTTAGTTTTAATTCTATAATCATGAACTAATTCTTTGTTTGAGATTACTATGGATCTTATTATGTAGTTTACTTTGATATGCTTCTTTGTTAGTCTTATTAGCTATATTTGGATTGTCTATTATGATTTGGACTTAATTGCTTAATTGCCTAGCTAACAATTACCGTGATAATCTATATGAACGAGAGAGATGAAGTATAGATTTAGATCGATCATGATAGCATGTGTTTGTGATTTTCGCGATAGATGAAATTTATGATTCGTGTTTAGGATAGAGATATGCCTTTACACCATATGTAGTCTAATAAGAACTTGTGCTTAAACCCTTTTTAATTGTAATTCACATAGAGATATAGTGGGTTAGTTAATTAGGGTGTTCAATTTGATTCTATCATCTGTGGATTTGATTTGATATGAATATGGTGCATTGAGAGATGGTGATATTTTACTTTCGTGTTATTGATTAACAATCCAGTATAGATAACTTGGCTTAACAGGAAGTGTGTTGACTTAAATGAAATAATAAGTGAAATTATAATCTCAAGTCTTCAATATCTTGTTTCATTCTAGGGATAGTTAGTAATAATTTATTTAACTATTTTAAATTAAATTATTAAATCATTCATTTAAATAAGATTAAATTGGTTATATGTTAGTACTTGGTAATTCTTGTTAACTAATTCTCTATGGGAACGATACTCAACTTATCACTTTATTACTTGTTGACCACGTATACTTGCGTGTTGTGCGTAATTAGATTTTACCCAACAAGTTTTTGGCGCTGTTGTCGGGGACCATTTAGTATAAATCTTAATAGTTTTACAATATCAGTTTAATTAATCCAGTTTTACTTAAACATTTTTATTTTTGTTTTGTCCTTCTATTTCAGGTGTTGAAAACAGTTTATGCAAACTCGGTCCAAAAATCCAGACTTGCTGCCTTTTGAGGACCACATAGAGAAAAGGTTTTAGAGGTTGAGTAAGTGGATCAAGGAAATGAGGAAAGAATTTGAAACATCTGAAAAGGAAGAGGAAATGGCAGCCGAAGACCAGAAAGCGTTAAGGGACTTCGCCACACCCAAGGTGACTGAACTGTAGTCAAGCATCACCAAGCCTGCAATAGCTGCTAACACATTTGAAATTAAGCCTGGGACGATTCAAATGATTCAGAATTCAGTTCAGTTTGGGGGATTGGCAAATGGCGATCCGAACGAGCATCTAGTCAGCTTTCTGGAAATTTGCGACACCTTTAGGTACAATGGGGTGTCAGATGATGCAGTTAGACTTCGCTTGTTCCCATTCACTCTACGGGACAAGGCGAAGAGTTGGTTGCATTCTCTACCGCCTGGATCGATTACTACATGGGAGGACTTAGCTCAGAAATTCCTTGCCAAATTCTTTCCACCGGCGAAAACTGCAAAGATGAGGAACGAGATAACAATATTTGAGCAGAAACATGGGGAGTCGTTATATGAGGCATGGGAGAGATATAAAGAATTGCTCAGAAAATGCCCACATCATGGATTACCCAAGTGGCTGCAAATGAACACCTTTTACAACGGACTATATGGGAATCTCAGAACTAGTATTAATGCAGTGTCGGGCGGATCATTCATGGCCAAGAGTTACGAGGAAGCCTATGATTTGATTGAAACCATGACGGCTAACAACTACCAGTGGCCCACAACGAGAATGACACAGGAAAAGGCTGCTGGGGTTTTAGAAGTGGATGGTGTGTGTGACTACATGCAACCTGATTTCAACACTTTTGAAGAAGTTGGATTCTATGATGAAGGGTACAAGCTCAACAAGCACAAACAAGTGGCGATTTATATGTGAGTTATGTGCGGAGAGCACCCAATGATCAATGCGCGATAAATCCAAAGATCTCATGCAGCCAGGGCAATTATAATAATTACTCGCAGAACACATACCGAACACATACAATCAAGGAAATAGGAATCATTGAATTTCTCGTGGAGCAATAATCAAGAACATCAAGCTCCACAACAATACCATATCCCCTGTGTTTTCAAAATCACCAACAACCAAATTTCAACATCATGAAAGGAAATCAGACTTGAGGAATTGGTGTCAAAGTATATAACTAGTAATGAGGCAAATGCATGAAAACTCAAGCAATAGCCATTAAGAACCGGAAAATCGGATGGGGCAAATTGCCTTAGACTCAATAACAAGCCACAAGGACCCTACCAAGTGATCTGAGAGAGAGAACAGAAGGGTAACCATGAATGTTGTCGAGCAATCACATCATGGAGTGGGAAACATCTTGAGGGTACTAATGCGAGAAAATTCAATGACTTCGGATGAAAAAGTTGATGATAGCAGAAAAATTGAAGGAAGTATGGGTGAGGATAAACAGAATGAGGGAACAAATTTGAACAATAAGCCAAGTGTTTATCCACCACCACCATTTTAGCAGAGGGTCCAAAAATAGAAATTAGACAAGCAATTCGCTAAGTTTTTGGAAATATTCAAGAAACTTCAGATCAACATACCATTTGCAGAAGCCCTAGAACAAATGCCGAGCTACGTAAAATTTATGAAAGGGATTCTATCAAGGAAGAAGAAATGGGAAGATTTTGAGATAGTTGCACTAACAGAGGAGTGTAGTGCGGTATTACAGCAGAAATTACCACCAAAACTCAAGGACCCAGGGAACTTCACTATTCCATGCACGATTGGGAATATGCATTTTAGCAAATGTTTATGTGATTTGGGGGCGAGTGTAAACCTTATGCCATTGTCAGTATACACAAAATTGGGTTTGCCCACGCCAAGACCTACAAATATTTTGTTACAGTTGGCGGATAGGTCAGTCACATATTCGAGAGGCATAGTAGAGGACATTTTAGTGAAAGTGGATAAGTTTATATTCCTTGTGGACTTTATCATTCTAGATTTTGTGGAGGACAAGAACATCCCAATTATCCTAGGGAAACCATTTTTGGCTACGGGTAGGACACTCATAGATGTACAAAAAGGAGAACTGACTATGAGGGTCCAAGATCAAGAAATAAAATTTAATGTGTTCAAGGCCATGAAATTCCCTACGGATGAGGAAGAATGTTTTCGAATGGATTTAATTGAGCAAATCATTAGTGAAGATATGAGCAAGAGTTTGGTCAACGATCCGTTAGAAACAACGTTATTGGGGGATGATGAGGTCGACGACCCAGAATTGGTGGATTATTTACAAATGCTGGACTCATTGCCACGAGTTTCCAGATTCAGAACACCGTTTGAACCATTGTACACGGAGGAAGTAGCCGCAGAAAAACTAAAACCATCATTGGAAGAGCCACCAAAGCTGGAACTTAAGCCACTCCCTAAACACCTCAGGTATGCGTATTTAGGCAATTCAAATTCTTTACCTGTTATTATTTCAGCTGCACTTAATGAAATGTAGGAAGAAAAGTTGTTGAGGGTGCTTTGGGAACATAAATCAACTATTGGGTGGACAATTGCGGACATAAAGGGAATCAACCCTTCATTTTGCATGCACAAGATTCTAATGGAAGATGAGGCAAAACCAACGGTGGAGCAACAACAACGGCTTAACCCAATTATGAAGGAAGTTGTGAAGAAGGAAATATTGAAGTGGTTGGATGCCGATATCATCTACCCAATTTCTGACAGCAAATGGGTTAGTCCGGTCTAGTGCGTGCCGAAAAAGGGAGGAATGACGGTGGTGCAGAATGAGGACAAAAAATTAATACCAACTAGAACAGTGACAGGTTGGAGGGTTTGTATGGATTATAGAAAATTGAATAAGGCAACCCGAAAAGACCATTTCCCACTGCCCTTTATTGATCAAATGTTGGATAGATTGGCGGGACATGAGTATTACTGTTTGTTGGATGGATACTCGGGCTATAATCAGATAGTTATTGCTCTAGAGGATCAAGAAAAGACAACAGTCACGTGCCCTTACGACACATTTACATTCAGGAGGATGTCATTCGGTTTATGCAATGCACCTGCAACTTTCCAACGGTGTATGATGGCCATTTTTTCAGATATGGTGGAGAAAAATGTTGAAGTCTTCATGGATGACTTTTCAGTCTATGGGGATAGCTTCGATATTTGTTTAAAGAATATGGTCATGGTGTTGCAAAGATGTAAGGATACGAACCTCGTACTGAATTGGGAAAAATGCCGCTTCATGGTTGAAGAGGGCATAATTTTGGGCCATAAGGTGTCGGCTCAAGGATTGACAAAGCAAAGCTGGAAACTATTGAAAAACTGCCTCCACCGAGCTCAGTTAAGGGTATTAGGAGTTTCTTGGGACATGCTGGGTTCTACAGGAGGTTTATAAAAGACTTCTCTAAAATTGCGAAACCTCTATGCAGTCTTTTAGACAAGGATGCGACTTTCAGCTTTAATGAAGAATGCAAGATAACTTTTAACTTATTAAAGAGAAAATTGACTACAGCCCCCGTTATAGTCGCACCAGATTGGAGCATGCCATTCGAGCTTATGTGTGATGTAAGTGACTACGCGGTTGAAATATTTTAATAACGTCGAGACAAGGTGTTTCACGCCATATACTATGCAAGCAAAACACTTACAGAAACTCAAATGAATTACACAACCACAGAAAAAGAATTGCTTGCAGTGGTGTATGCGTTTGACAAATTTCGTGCTTACTTGATCGGGACTAAGGTGATAGTCTACATGCACCATGCAATGATTCAAGATTAAATAAGCGAAAAAGGATGCTAAGCCACGCCTTATCCGGTGGATTCTCCTACTTCAAGAGTTTGACTTAGAAATAAAGGATAGAAAGGGGACAGAGAACCAAGTAGCCGATCACTTGTCTAGGTTGGAAAACTAAGGGAAGGCAAAAGACGATAGATGTGAGATCAATGAGTCATTCCCAGATGAGCAATTATTTGGGATTTCAGCAGAGATTTTGTGGTATGGGGATTATGCAATTTTTCTTGTGAGTAACATTCTACCATCTGACCTCATAAGATAACAGAAAAGGAAATTTCTTCATGATGTGAAATGGTACATGTGGGACCAACCATATTTGCTCAAGCAGTGCGCCAACAAAATGATTCAACGGTGCGTCCCCTACAGTGAAGTGAAGAACATTCTGCATGAGTGACACTCATCTGTGTATGGCGGACATTATAGGAGTGAGAGGACAGCAGTGAAGGTATTGCAATCTTGTTTTTTTTGGCCTACATTATTCAAAGATGCCCACCATTTTGTCAAACAATGCGATAGGTGCCAAAGGGTGGGAAATATTTCAAAACGGAATAAGATGCCTTTACAAACGATTCTTGAAATGGAAATCTTTGACGTATGGGGTATCAATTTCATGGGGCCATTCCCTTCGTCTTTGAACAATCAATATATTCTACTCGCAGTGGATTACGTATCGAAGTGGGTTTAAGCTGCAACATTACCATCCAACGATCCCAAAGTGGTCCTCAAGTTCCTGCAAAAGAACATCTTCACGAGGTTTGACACACCAAGAGCAATAATCAGTGATGAAGGTAGTCACTTCTGTAATAAGTCTTTTACAGCTCTTTTGGCCAAGTATGGGGTTAACCACAAGGTAGCTACTGCGTATCACCCGCAAATAAGTGGACAGGCTGAGGTATCAAACAGAGAAGTCAAGAAGATATTAGAGAAAGTGGTGAATCCAAGTCGAAAAGATTGGTCGCTTAGATTGGACGATGCATTATGGGCATACCGGACTGCATACAAGACACCAATCGGGATGTCACCATATCAACTACTGTACGGGAAGGCATGTCACTTACCGGTCGAGCTACATCATAAGGCATATTGGGCGGTGCAAAAACTTAATTTTGATCAAGCAGCTGTAGGGGAGAAAAGATTACTTCAATTGAATGAACTCGACGAATTTCACCTTCATGCCTATGAGAATTCCAAAATTTACAAAGAAAAGGTAAAAAGATGGCACGACCAGAAAATTATGCACCGAACATTCGAGCCGGGTCAATCAGTACAATTGTTCAACTCACGGTTGCGATTGTTCCCCGAAAAGCTTAAATCGAGATGGTCGGGACCATTCACTATCAAGCGGGTATTCTCACATGGCGCAGTTGAACTCTACAGTTGCAATCCACTAGAAATATTCAAAGTCAACGGACACCGTCTAAAGCATTATTGGGGTGGAGAAGCCAACACCGACGTGATCGCCATCACATTGACTGACACAACATGAGCACGAAGTAGTCAGGCTGAACAACTTAAAATCAAGCGCTAATTGGGAGGCAACCCAATCTTTAGTTCTTTATCATATTTTATATTCATAATTGCTTAATCATAGTTTTCATTAAATTATTAGGTAGACGAATAAAATAAAAATCTCGTTAATCTCTCCACAATACATCACACTATAAACAACTCACTAATCTCCATGCTTTATGTCATGCAGGATTGAAATTGAAGCTAAAGTGAACTACAATGAAGCAAACGAAAGAGCTTGACAGTAGGCATGCCCGCCAGGGCGGGCCCCTTTTGTACAATAACCCCCGCCGGGGTGGGGGGTCACCAAACATGTTAGACATAATGTATGCCACGTATGGCCTTCCTAGTACATTACCCCCACCCAAGTGGGGTCCTGAATCCAACCAACTGGCAACATACGAGACTTCTCCCCTTCCCAATAACACACCACTAACCCACTTTCTCCAATTCCCCACTACAGCAGTTAAATCTCCTAACCACTATCCACTACTACCACTTCCACCTTAACTCCATTAATCACCCCACCTCTCCACTCAACCAATGGTAGCCTTCCCTCTACCTCTATATATTTCACCACATCTCATACCAAATCTCCTACAACAAGTGATATAAAGCAAACATAGAATATACTTGTGAGATAGAGAGGATAAAATTGAAAAGTTTGGGGGAGAGCTAAGGCAAGTCCAACAATAGGGAGAGACATGGCTTCACAATCATCTGCTAAACGCCAAAGGGGGGAGAGTTCACGACCATCTCAACCAACCCGCACCTTCGATCGCCGGAAATTCAAAAGTGCCGCTGTCGCCGACCGGTATGACTACATGCTCACCAAAGCCCTTACACCAGAGTAGGGGTTAGCATCGGATCCTAATGATGGGGAGCTGATGCCTCAAATTTACCAAAAAGGATGGACCAAATTCACCGAGGAGCCGGAACCAGCCATTGTTAACATTGTCAAAGAGTTCTATGCAAATGCTGAGGACAAAGAACCATTCCACGCATTTGTGCGAGGTCGGTTCCATTCAGTGCTGACGCAATCAACACCTATTACTAACTGAGGGTACCTCACCACTGCCATTTATGCTCATCTACGTAATTCTGATCCGGACTATGATGCTATAATCATGGAGATGACAAAGTCGGGAACTTCTTGGATTAAAGGTCGTAAGGGAGGCACCGTGTTCCATAGCAAGGACCTTAGCCGGTATGGAAAAATCTGGTATGCATTCTTATGCGGAAAATTTCTTCCGTCCCAACATACCTCGGATGTCACCAAAGAGAAGGTGTTACTGTTGTATGCCATTGTGCAAGATTTCATTATTGATGTCGGGGCCATAATCTGTTCATCAATCCGCCGGTACTTACGTGGAAATTTTTTTGGAGGCTTGCCACACCCATCGCTCATATGTGGGTTGTGTCGCAATGCCGGGGTTAGATGGTCCGATGATGAGCCCACACAAATGCCGCTTGCATTACTTGATTCTAGAATGATAGCGCGATATTCCGTATGGACAGGGGGCGAGTCACATCCACGTGGTCTGGGTTTTATTTTCCCGTCGGATTTGGACGACAACGTTGATGCTACAGAGACATCGGGGGATGACGATGAAGTACTGGGCAATCAAGGGGCTGAGTAGGTACCACAGGCCGATGACATATCCAGTCCTCAGTCCTTGGTTTTCAAAATTAAATGAATGCACACAATAACGCAACACGTCGGGAAATGAGGCGATTGGCAATGAGGCAAGATCATATGTTTGATGTTATGAATGCATCTTTTGCCTCGCTCAACACAACTCTACAAAGCTTCAACACGGCAGCCCAATTTCCATATCAATAGCCCATGTCAATGCCAAGGTTTCCACCAAGTGATTCGGACAAAGAAGAAGAACAACCACCTCCTCAGACTTAAGCGATAGCAGGGAAGTCCTCACGTACTTATTTTAACTATTCATCCAATGAGGACATTGTATTACTTAAGTTTGGGGGATTTACATACATGTTTTCATGCATTTAGGGTGTTAGAGTGCATTTTGCATTTTGTTATTTAAATTTCAGTATTGAATCTTAATTTCTGTATTGCATGATAGCTTAGGTGCATTCATAATAGCATAGGTTAATGTTTGTCATTTCATAGTAAATAATCTTGTAATGCATTTTGTTATCTATAAAAAAATAAAAAAATTAGTTAAATATTTTGTTTGCGTAAGTCCATCAATGCTGTAGTTCATAGTATTTGTGGGCCAATGATGTGATTGATAATAAGTTAACCAATACAATGTTGATTACTAGAACTGTGGATCAAGTCTTGTTTATGAATCGAATCTTAAGCTTATTTGAAACTGGTGTAGATAAGGATAGCACGATTAATAACATCTGTGTTGATTGGTCAGTTCAAATTGATACATAAATAGTCTCTAAAGGATAATGCCAGAGTAAATGAGAAAACGACAATGATAGACAGTGAAGGCAAAATACCTAAGCAAGAACCTAAGTTTGGGGGATGATATGTGGGGTATATAAGCTTTATCTAAAAAAAAAAGAGTCTATATATGTCGTGACTAGTCTTGTTTCGGGGCCTTTGTTACTTGAGCAAGTACGCTCGAGGGGATTGTCTTTACACCTAGCGCCCTAAGGTCTTTTATGGTCTGGGAGTCGTTGGTTGAAAGCTCGCTAAGGGGTAGCACTGTCAGCCTAATGGAATGAGACATTGCACAGTCATGTTTGTATATAAATAAAAAAAATGAATAAAATGGGAAAAGTGCAAAAAGCCCTGTAAAAAAAATAATATATGAAAATAATGTATAAGTACCCTGTTTGAACTCCCGAGTTTAGTGATTGTTTAGTTTTAGTTGAAGTTGTCTATTTTTGAAATTTTTAATTTTGCACTGTATGATTCCTTCTAAAAAATTGATTATGTATTGAATTTGAGTCCGTATCAGTTATCATGGATGTTGATCACACACACACACATGCACACACACACACTATACCAGTGATAATGGCTTGAAATTTGAGGATTAAAATGGAATTGTAGATTGGTTTTTGGTGGTTAATATTGTATAGTTGTTTGTTTTCGCTGAGGCTGTTAAAATAATCTCGATTCTACGGTCTTGATGGATTATAAATCATATAGTTAGATCATATTCATGACATTTCATATCATTGCATTAAATGTAGTTGTTTTGTGCTCGAGGACTAGCACAGTTTAAGTTTGGGGGATTTTGATAAGTGGATTATATATACGCGAATCGATGTCCATTCCATGCTTATTTGTTGCTAAATTCTTTTGATCATGTTCATTTTTACTTGTTTTATGTTATTTCACGTGTAGGATGGTTGTTGTAGCAATTAATGTGCATTTGGAGTTATTCGGGATGATTTGAAGTCGTTTGGTGCAAGTTTGGACACAATTTTGAAGTACAGCATGGCAGGCAACAGAATAGAGGCCCGTCGGGGCGGGCTCATTTACAATATGTACCCTCGTCGAGGTGGGTGGGGGTCTTGGATGTCGGGATTAATAGAATGGTAGTCAGCCAAAGGCTGGGTCTTCGATTAGGCTAGAAGCAGAAGGGTGCCGTAGGCCAATGGCGTTAAGATATATACTTTACCGTAAGGTGGCGATTGTCGATTCTAAAGTGTCATGTTATGATTGAAATTCTTCTTGGGCATGGTTTCTAGTAATTGCATGACAATGGAACTTTAATTGAAGGGAATTTCGGCTGTAGCTTGTATGCTAGACATCTACTACTCTATCAAACACAACTTGAACAATACAACAAGGCAAAAAATGAAGATCTAACCTGAGTTTTTGATAACAAGCTTTGGAGGAGTATTTCCAGAAGATTTTCTAGACAATTGCAATTTTAGGCTACGAGAAGGGTGTTTTTCAATATTCTTCATCTTAGGCTATTATTTGTAATCACAAGAATGATTTCTATGATTTATTCAGTGTTTATTTGGTTTATTATGAACTAATTAGCTTTTTAGGCTTATGATGGATCTCTAAGTGAAACGATGATTTTGTAACCTTTGATTTCCATTTCAATAATCTATTTCCAGTTTATCTATATTGATTTGAGCTTGAATTTATGAATTGCCTGATCAACAATTCTTTGTGGATTTGTTTGAAATCGAGAGAGGATATTCAAATCTAGACCTAATTAATATAGCATGTGTTCATGAATTTTACGAATAGCAGAATCTTGATGAATGTTGAGGTAGAGATATGCTTGACATCGCATGTAATCGGATAGAGAACTTATTCTTAAACCTTTTTTAATTGTAATTCACATAGAGATATAGTGAGTTAGTTAATTAAGGTGTTTAACGTGTTTCTATCTTAATTGTAGATTTACATTAATACGGTATTAGTGCATCGAGAGGTGGTTAATACTACGTTCGTGTTCTTGATTAATAAACTGAGATAGTAAATTGAATTGAAATAAAGGTGTTAAAATCAGAGTGAAGCTTAGGGTGAAATCATAAGTCTATTTCTCCATTGATTGTTTGAAATTCCAGATTTTGATATTTGTGATTGGTTTGTGGTAGTTTATTTTATTATTTAATTTAGAATCTTTAATTATAATCATTGAGTTGAATAGTTTAATAAAATCAGGGTTAATAGGAAATTGGTAATTGTAAGTTAAGATTATTGCTAGTTAGTCTCTGTGAGAACGATACTCTACTTATCACTTTATTACTTGCTGACCACGTATACTTGCGTGTTGGGCATATATAGATTTTACCCAACAAGTTTTTGGCGGGGGTACATAGTGTAAATGAGCCCTCCCCGGCGGGCTACCTTTCTGCTAACTGACATCCAAGACCCCCCCCTCCCAATGGGTATATAGTGTAAATGAGGCATTTGCCCGTGGCTGGCCTCTATCTCACTTTCATATGTCAGTATTTCAAAATTGTGTCTAAACTTGCACCAAACGACTTTAAATCATCCTGAATAACTCCAAATGCACATTAATTGCTACAACAACAATCCTACACATGAAATAACATAAAACAAGTAAAAACGAACATGATCAAAAGAATTTAGCAACAAATAAGCATGGAATGGACATTGATTCGCGTATAAAATCCACTTATCAACAGGTATCACCAATTGTCTCTAATAGACGAAAGGCGAACCGCGGCTATCTTCCATGGTCAGTTATATCAGCAAAGGATTGCCAGATCCTACAACAGGAAAGTCCGGTTACGGCAATTTAAACAACACGACTTGGTTTTGAAGAAAATCATTGACAACCAAGATCAATCTAAGGGAAAATTCGCTCCTAACTAGGAAGGCCCGTTTGTTGTCAAAGAGGTATTGACAGGAAGCGCTCTCAGACTACAGTAAATGGATGGCGATGAATTTCCACAGCTTATCAACTCGGACACCGTGAAACGGTATTATGTCTGAGGTGTCCATCAAGCAAACATCCTGGTTTTGAATCATCAAATCACCAGTCATTCCGGTTTTTAACCCCTTTTACATACTCTTCTGCCCCTCAGGGAAACATACACCTCTAACCAGCAGCCTGGTTTCACCTCATTTTCAAACCTTTCACACAATCTCAGTTATCCCCCAGGGATTGAACCTTTCGCACCTGCAGTTTATCCTGAAGACGGGATTAAACTTTTTTACGCTTGCAGTTTTTCCTGAAGACGGGATCAAACTTTTTCCACACCTACACTTTGTCCCAATCATGGGATCAAACTTTTTTCTCCCCGCAGATAGCTCCTGCACACTTGGGGATTCATACTTTCTATCATTTAATTAGTCTCCGAGGGCAAACTACGTCGACTGATCTCCTCGACGACCGGAGTACGAGGCAACCATATTTTATATGGCCCGGTCGAAATAAAAAAAATAAAAACATTTCTGCCCTTCTTCTACAAAAACAAAAACAATAAAACCACTTCTACACCCTTCTTCATCAATAAAGCTTCTACACCCATCTGCCTTTCACATTCAGCGTTGAACCTCTTACACCAGGTTCAAACTACGCAGACCTGATCTTCTCTTCAATAGGAGTACGTAGGCAGCCATTTATGGTTCATTCTAACCCCCTACAAGAACAAAAGTATTTGTCACACGGTATTGGGATCAAACTTCAATCCACCATATTTCATCAGCTTCAGACCAAAGGGATGGAATTACCCAACCTCTCCTCGCAAATAGAAGATTCGGCGACCATATAAGCTGCAGTTGTGCCTCAAAGAGAACCACCAATCCATAAGAGATGGAATTAACTAGGCTTCTTACATATAGAAGTACTGACGACCATCTGTGCTGCGGTCAGTCTCAGAGAGGAAAAGCCACACTCCTCTCCATATCTACATACAGATACCAGTCCCAAGACACCAAAGATGGTAGGGATACATACAGATCAATGATCCATTATGAAAGATCCTGCGACATCTCAATGTCCACACATCAAGGATGAGTTCAGAATGTATCAAGATCACAAGCCCTGAAGAAACAGGCAAATATCAAGCAAGTATCAAGGCAAAACTGAAAGGGAAGTGAATCAAAATATATTTCCCTGCCATATATAATACTGTTTGATATATATATGTGTTGTGCATGAGAAAATGGCTAAGCTAGTCTATGCAGGAAAATACAAGTCTATCTACAGATCTGTGTGTATGCGGACTATCAGATCTAACATAGCATCCGTCTCTGAAGAAGGAGGTAACGCTGCAAGCTCCTGCCCAATGGTATCTACACGAGCTAGCAGATCCGAAGCTAACTGCACGGTGACATGATTCTCATCGATGTATGCACTTATATAAGCAAGGATGCCATTCGTATGGGATCTCACTGAAGTACTGTCTGTGACGGCCACATCCCGAGCAGACAGGGTAGCATCCCGCTCTACAATCAATGCATCTCTGGCTGATCTAGCCTCGTCTCTCCCATCAGATGTAGGCTCTGCTCCCATCAAGAGAGATCAGCCAGAGATGCATTGATTGTAGATCAGGCTCTGCTCCAAATACTATGTTGAATGCTGAATCACAGTAGCACTCGTAGTGGGAGAATCCATCACAAATGCTGGCAACCCAGCAGTCAAATCCTCCTCGATGGGAATATTAGCCTCCTTCATAGGCTCCTCATCGTCAAAATCAGTCCCCTGCACTGTGGATACTACCGCAGCCGATGCAGTCTCTATCTCCATCTATGCAGAAAAATCTGCAGAACAACCCAGATGGCTGATGGAAAACACAGCTAGCTCTCACTGATCCCAACAGGCATACAACCTGGATCTGTCATCTGCTGATAAGTGCCGAGAAGCGAAGCACTGACTCAATGCCCCCTCAAAATGATGGAAGTCCTGGAACTGGTCATACTGACACATCACGGCCAGTGGGTGGTAAGTAATCATGCCTCTAAAACCAGCTAGAGGGAGATAATCCATGCCCGGAGCATGAGTAATGAAGCTATAGGGTGAGCTAAGCCCTGAATATGGTAATATATCAAACGGAGCTCCGATCTCTGCTTAGAAAGCTGACCAAGATGCCGCATCTGTACACTCCGTGGGTTGAAAGGAGTATGACATGGCTATATCATGGGTGAAACAATACTCATGCTGTCTAAAAGTGCCAATCGGTCTCAAGTGTGACATAAACCACACGTCTAAAGATGACCGAAAGCCGCTCAGTAAACACTCCCGTGGGATAAGTGCATCAATATGTAGCTGACCTCAAAGTCTCTGCGATGACCATTGGTATGATGGTGTGACCCTCCCTGAGAGCTCTCACTGCCATAATGACTCATATGTCCAACTCATCCATGTATCGTGGCATGTAGACATACGACAGTATGCACAGTAGCAGTACATCCACTCTGGCCAGACACCAATGATCCTCCGGTGTGGTGAAATCCCCAGAATGTTGTGCATAACTATCCTCAGAGTCAAATCTGTTAAAAAGAAAATGCAAGGATATAACGTGGCCAGATGTGATCTCATCCTGCACCACTCTACGCCTCAAGCCAGTGAGGGTCATGAACTACCTACTCATGTCTCCGATCGCCATATGCACGCAAGGTCTGTCCAATAGCAGCATCGTCAAATGTGCATACTCCTCCAAAGTAGGATTCAAATCCTGGGTCCCAAATCGGAAAAACGCCTTCTCGATACACATAAAGTGTTCCAAAGATGCCCTCCATTTAATCCGTGGGAACCTAAAACATCAGCGTGGTCATAGTATGTCGCAAAAAATGATCTGATCATCACGTTCGATGATGACATGCTATCATACCACGATCGCATACCAGATGCCACCAAAAATGGTGGGGTATGATCAATACCGCTAACTGTCGAAGAAGACATCTGTACGGGTCGTATCATAAGACCATCCAGGGGTCAATGCTGAATATCTCTGGACATACATACATATGCATAACATAATAACATGCATGATATAATAGATGGCAATATGATATAGGGAATGAAAAACTGTGCATACATTCGTAAGTATATCATAATCTAATACATCTCTGTACAGCTAAAATACAAGGAAATGGGGCAAAACTGTCCTACAACTAACAGAGGCCTATCAAGAGATATAGCGAGAATGGAGCAAAGCTACCCAATGTCTAACAGAGGCTTATCAAAAGAGATAACGAGAATATACATCAGAAGAAGTCAATGGTATTGATGTCTACATCATCAATCCTGTCCACCTGATGTAACTCCTCCCGAGTCACTGGATCTCTATCTCTGTGGATGTCATGCCTATCTGAGGAGGATCTGCACCGACAAAACCATATGGGTCACCGAGGGGCCAGCAGCAGAGCTGGAAGGATCAAAAGTATCGCCGCCTCAAGGATCTCTCGCCAATCTTAGGATAATGAAATGTGCTCACCCAAATCGCCGTCAAACTGTCAATTTGTGTCAAATGAGTCGGATCCCAGACACATGCTAGCCAATCCGTCATCATCATGGATCCTGGAACCATATCCCCCATGAATCGAAAGGGCGGGTGCGGGCTCCAATGGTACGAGGAACCACCAATGCTGGAACATCTCCCCGAAAAGCGTGGACCTCCGATAATGTTAAACCGTCAATCCCCAACAATGGGATATTAATGATGGGTGACTGTAAAAAACAGGCCAATAACGCCTGGAAGGAGGCAAGATCGGCATGCGAATCTCTCCTGTAGTGCTCCTGATAGCACGCTCTCCTAAATAGAGCTCCCATCCTCCATCTGTGAAGAGAGGAATCCTACGGGTGGAAATCACGTGCACGACACCAGTCGAGTACCCATCCTCAAATCCAATGTTCAAATGCTCCCCAGAATAGGGAACCCACATGATGACATCCACTGTCAACAACTCCAGCTATAGGCGGCAATGAGTGAAACCCTCAGCAACAGGGACCCCTGCCAGTATGGAATGATGACATCTCTATCCTCGTGGATAGGTGTCTAAACCTAACACACTCACATGACGTAAACATGGAAGCCTCTCATAGGCCCAGAACTGCCAACACAAAGGCAAACATCTGCTCTCAGTTAACACTCTTAACCTATACATGGGAAAAGACAAGAGAAATACTCACCAGCAGAAATGGGTAGAATCCTAACCAAGCCTCGGTTAAGCCTTGCAATTGCATGTGCATTCCCCTGAGGAAATAGGCAAAGGTGTAGGAACCCCAATCATACTCTCCTATACGGTCCACGTGTCGAGTGGCACTGATCAAAGTGAAGGACACCATAGAAGAGTTATCTACTATGAAGCAGCCTCTAATGATCATCAGGAACAATTGCTGAAGAATGCGATCCCTGACTCTCACATCATCGGGTATAGGCTTACTCAATAGCCCGATCATAGCATATACGCTCAAGGGACCTGTACGAACAGTCCTGCCCTTAAGAGCCTCCGTCGAAACTCCCAACAAGGATCTGACGGCAGTAGGGGTGATATCCACTATACAAGGCACTGGTGCCCCTCCAAACTCCATACCTGTGATAAAACGCCAATCCATCGGCGTCATCATCACCTCACAGTTCAGCAAATTGAGTGAATGAGTCTGGTGAAACCAACGCTCAGACAATGCCCTGAGGTAACCCCAGGTAGAACGACGGGGAAGAATGGAAAAGAATGTCACAAATCCCTAGTCATGTACAATCGCTCTATAGTCATCGTGCAAAGCCTGATACATAAAGTGGATGCTGAACCAGTTCCCTCGAGGATGTGTAAAGCCAGGAACCTACATTAAATATAGATCAACATCAGAATCCTTTCAATAGGAAACAAGGAAGATTAAGATCTAACTTTAATACCTCATTTGCGTGCAGGTAGACTGAAGGATGTTGACTCAAGTCACCAGAAGCTCTGGGTTTGCCACTTGAATACCTGGCAAATCCCTACGGGGAACACGCCCAGCAGGAGCAGGAACCTCAACCGGTACATCCTCCTCCTCGTCCTCGACATCTGGCACTTTAACCCGGATAGAACGTATCACCGCCTCCACTAAACGACGAGGCTGTCTAACAGAACGAGGTCGAGGCACTTTAAAACCCTCCTCCGTACACCAGAAGTGGTCCTGCGGGAACTACTCGACTGATTTGGATCCATAATACCTGGACAACAAGTCTCCAAACCACCTCAGAAAGGGTGTGGTAATGTTTAACCTGGAGCTTTTCAAAATGCATTCTTATGACTACATGCATGCATGCATTATTTTAACATACGTCTATAGTAGAGTTAAAAATGCATGACTACCCAATGCTTACGTTTTGAAATTTTTTGCCATAGTCCCCTTTGTAAATGGGACTATCCACATGCATATAGGCATGACTAGGTGGCCATTCAGTAGCACACCTTCCCACAGTCATATACATCCTACATGCATTAATACATCATAGTAAAAAATTCGTAAGTGTAGTCTAATTACCAGGATTTTGTTACTTCATTTGTTTTACTCATTTGTCCTCAAATAGGATAAGAAATGACAGTAAAAGGTGCCAATTTGACTGTTTCAAAAGTCAAATTTTTTCACATCATTATGTTTAGCATGGTTTAATACTAATATTTACTATGTTGAATATTTTTTATCTAGTCATATCAGCCTGCATATTCACTACTATGTGTCTAAATGCATTTCATGTGATAAGTCATTTTCCAATGAATAGAAACTGGAAAAGAATACATGCATATGTTACCAGGACAGTGAAGAACACTTGTACGGTGGCAGAATGTACAGAAAGTTACCCGAACTCAGCAGGTCTGAAGAAGAGCTCTCAGATTTCCTTAGCGACGCAGCTTGAAAATAACTTATAAAAGCAACCTGCAGGCAATACATACCCACGGTTGGCCGTAGGTATACCTGTGGCTGCCGCAAGTGTACCTACGACACCCCTACATGGGTCTCACACCTTCGAATCAGTTCAGTTCGAGTTGTAAAGGAGGTCTCACAAGCTGAAAAGGCTAAATCAGGAATAAAAATGCTACGCGATTGAGCGAAATAGCCTGGAATCCTGGTTTTCACGGGCCAAACTCTAGCTCTGCGCATCACTCATTGGTATTCGCCTGGACACAAGGTAAACTATACCAATGAGCTCATCTTTTGCAAATCATGCTCGTAATACCTCACATGTGTCCGATGTCGTCAAACATGTGGTCGTAACTCCTAAAGAAGCCTCCCGATTGTAAATGTAACGCCTTATAAGTTATAAATTGGTAAAGGTATCCCCGGCGGGGGTCACAACACAGACTTTCGATCATCCACGAATCCTCGATGGGGGTTACAATGCATTGTCATCCATTGACATAACCCCGGTGGGGGTTATAACACATTATTCGTCTCTGAACGAATCCCCGATGGGGGTTACAACGCACTTTTAACCATTGATACACACATCAATGAAGGTCAAGCACCCTTGATGTTATCTCAGCCGATGGCAAGTAAACTCATCGAAGCATCGAAGATTGTTCGATGAGTATGGTACCCGTATCCACGTACCCCGACAGGAGTCACAACGCGATTCAACCATTGATATACGCATCAATGAAGGTTAAGCAGCCTTGACATACTCCCAAGCAAGGGTCACAATTCAAGTCAACCATTGATACACACATCAATGAACGTCAAATAGCCTTGACAGTTTGCCCAACAAGGATCTATCCGGTGATACACACATCAACGAAGGTCAGACAGCCCTGACAATACATACTATTGGCAGTAACTCCAACAGAACCGTGGTATATGTTGGCGACACAAACCAGAGAAGACCGTCCTCATCGGAGAGGACCAATGATGGAATATGTTATACACATCCTCAAAACAGACAAAACTTTATCCCCACAGATCTCTTGCACATGAGAGGCACCTCTATGGTGTAGAAGATTGTATCAAGGATCCAAGACTTTGGTGATAGCCCCAATGTCAACATCCTTGAAGACTTGGATCGCATGTCCAAGACATCATTGATTGTCATCCCCGGCAGGATTGACAGGGAAACAGCAATCATCCATACATACGTCATATATTTGCATCATGTTGCTGCACATAGCATCATGTTTATCTTGTTTCATTTCAAGTGTCTAGGATTCTTTATCCTATCCATGCCTTGAATATGATAAAGAGGGGCATCTGTAGACACTCAAAATTTTCTCGCACTTTTATTTACTAACATTGCGGGGAGGCGATTAAGTCTTTCGGAGATAACCTTGGAAGACAGCTCACATCCATTCCGGATACTACCGGAAGTTCAGTCTCAACCCCGGAACACACACCATGAGTATCAGTTCCAACCTCGGATATAACCTCTAGTTTTATCCTTGGAGATAACCCCAAGGAATGCTGTTGCAGTTCCGGCGATAACTCTAGAAAAGCTTGTTTCAAATGCATGCACTCAGCTTCAATCTCAGACCTCCCATCGAGGCATTTATACCAAAGACCTGGAGCTAACACCGGGAAGACAGGCACACTTATAGATGACTGTGTGGAATTCAAACACTAGTGATTCAATCTCGAGATGTAACCTTGAGCACGCGCCTCATATCACCAAACCAAGAAGATAACCCCGGTGAGGGGTCAAATTGTCATCTTGCCACCTCAACCCCTGTGCACTGTCTCAATATTTCATACATACATTTGTACACAACAATGTCCCACAAGAGCCAAGGAGTTCTAATCTCGAGTGACTATTACGCGTGGCAGCACACCGGATAGAATTTGAAACTTGAAGACCATGGGCATGGTCTCCTCTTCCTGACTTCGTAGAACCTCTAATCCCATGTCATTGTGTAACTCTCGACAAAATTTGTGAGACCCCAGATTTTATGAATAAAGATTTAAATTTCTCGAAATATTTTTTTTGAATATTATGGTGTGGATTTGAAATAATGTTATAGTTGTGGGTAATATTTACAAATTTTGCAAAGTAAGCAATTAAGTGGTTATATAATATTCGATTGATCGGGAAATATTCGTTTTAACAAGAAATATTCGTACGACGGCACAATCATTGGTGCACCCCACAATGGAAGTATTATCGTAGTAAGAAAACGACAGAATTATCTTTTTATAAAAATAACGACGGAAGTGTTACCGTTAAAACTGTTGAACTACCCGGTAGTAAAAGTACAAAGAATGTCTGGCGTATGTTGAATAATAACCTGCGGTATTGATTATTGATGCTTACGTGAAAAGTCACTCAGTTATACTCAATTATTGCTATAGTAATTGTTGTATCATATCTCTCATATTATTGATTCGATTATTGTCACAGTATCATCTGCATAATATGTTATATTATTAAATCAATAATTGAGACGACAAAGTTATTCATATTATTAAATTGCAATATTTACAATGTCTAGAAGTTCATCAAGGAGAGGTTTGGTCATCTAATTGCGGCATACCAATAAAGAGAAATCCTTATCGAAAGCCCCCTTCCCGGGAACGACACGTTGTTAAATATTGTGAGTTATAATATTAATGATGAATAAGTTCGTGTTGATTAAAGATGAATTTGATAGTTCCATTGTGTTGGAATTATTAGTGTTAGTGGAAATTGACATTTATTTTGATATTAATTGATGTCGGAAGTTATATCGACCGATTCGGGTAATTAATCGGATAAATGAGCAATTAATTGCTATTAATTCACATGATTATAACTATTTGTTCACACGTATGCATTTATTGATTCACATTCTTGTACTATTAGGGGAGTTAGTGCAAGATTGATAATACTTGCATGACTAAGTTAAAATGGAGGTATAGATGGAGGTACTATATCTTTGTAATTCGTATTTTCACATGATTATAACTATTAATTCACATGATTGAACTATTGATTCACATTATTTACTATTAGGGGAGGTGGTGCAAGTTTGATAATACTTGCAGGACTAAATTAAAAATGAAGAAAAAGAGGAGGTATTAAACTATAATATTTCGAGCCCCAAAACGTGCAGTTATCGAAACTATATTTTTCTATAAATAGAAGCTCATTCTTCCTTCATTTCTCACCAAATCACAAAAGCTATAGAGCAATTATTATAGAGAGAAATTATAGAGAGAAAGAAGAAGAGAAGTCTGCTACCTCACTATTCTAATATCCAGTTTCTTCTAAGGTAAGGGGTATTATTTCTTTCGTATTCATGAAGAGAGCTATTGTTATTCCATTCCTTATTATTATGTTGGAATAACCTATCTATGCGAAGTACCACATACATGGTGAAATTCTTCTGTTATTCAATTCTTTATTATATTGTTTGAATATCATGTCTGTGCGTATTACGCATGACCTGGTTCCATTCTTTATTATTTTGTTGCAATATCCTGTCTGTGCGAATTATGCATGACCTGGTTCCATTCTTTATTATCTGTTGGAATATCCTCGCATGCGTAATTCACGCATGACTTGGTTCTCGTTATTTATTATTCTCGTTGGAATAACTTTTATGCGCATGGCCTATCGCATGCCTGGTGAATTCTTCTATTATTTTATTCTTTATTATTCTGTTGGAATAACCTGTCTACGCGGACTACCGTATGCATGGTGAATTCTTCTGTTATTCCATTCTTTATTATTCTATTAGAATAACTTGTCTATGTGGATTACCGCATGCATGGTGAATGATCCTTTGTATTCATATGAATAGTATTTTCATTCAAAAGGGGTTTCTACCAGGGGCAGTTTCGTAATTTTTCTAATCCTAAAAAATTCTGGAAAAATTTGAAATGATAATTTGATAGTTTTCTAGATTGTGTCCAAAAATGGCGACTTTTGGATGTATGGATTAAGAGTTATGGATTTTATGGGAAAAGACAATTTTAAAAGTAAACCCTTATAACTCTTTGTGGTTAACTCCAAAATTGGTAAAATATTTATTGGGAGTACATGTATATAACAGAGTATATACTGTAAATTTCAGAATTTTGGACAAAAGTACAATTTATGATAAATGTCTAAATATTCGGCGATTTTGGCTATATGAAGAATAGTAAATGAATTTTAAAAATTAGAGAAAAATATATGTTCAATATGGGACTATATTCGTTAAATCCTTAAAAGAAATATTTTTTGGTGATTTGGTATTTTTCATGAAAATAAACTAGTTATGAGTAAATGAATTAAATATGTTATGTGAAGTAACAAAATTGGAAAATAGGATTTTATGACTTGGGAATCCTATATAGGGTATATGCAGATTTTTGATGAGGGATTTGATCATTGGTGATGAAATCTTATGAGTATGGCATTTTTGAATGATTAAATGCATTATTTGGTAAAGTGTAAACAATTGAAATAAATTATTTATAAGTTTAAGAAGTGATTAAAATATTAAGTGATTGATAATATTTGGATAAATTTAAAGTCTTTAATATTTATCCTTGTTTTTGTCTGATTAATGCTTATATCATTGTCATCATCCTCATGCTTATATTGTGATGAAAGTCATCTTTGGCTTACGTGCATAGATGGACTTAGTATGATTATGACCAGGGGTCATTCGGTATAATCATGACCTGTAATGTTTTAAATGATGTGGTAAAAGTCCTCAGTGGCCTGTAGTGCATTGATGGACAATTTTTGGTATGATTATGACCAGAGATTATTCGGTATAGTCATGACCATTGATGATTTAATGAAAATCTTTGGTCCGTAGTGCAGGGATGATTCGATGATGTGGTTTATTTATTAAGCTGAGTCTCAACTATAAATTTGATGAAAAACTTTTTAAATCATAGAAGGTAGTAGATTTTATGCTCTACTTGACTCTTCTAATGGATTGCTTATTCCGCTGCAGTTAAACTTGATGTCTATTGTATTTTATCAGTTTAACATTGTTGAAGGCTAATGATAATTTATCCTGCATTATCTTAGTCATAATATTTTTTACTTGGCTAGTTGAGCTCACCCTTTTGCTTTCATTGTTCTCTTCAGGAAATGAGAACGTAGTCGGGACTAGTCGGGAAACGGAGTGATGGTCCGAGATGCTGTTATAGTAGTCCTCACTATTCTATAAAATAGTGTGATAATAAATGTAATGAGGACTCTATTTGAGAGTGGATATTGTCTAGAAGGCAATATTCATGTTTAAACTCCCAGCTATATTTTGTCGTATATTACACGACGTTTGTATAATTAAGTTTGTATTTGTATTCTGTACCATGTATTTGGTGACTCAAGATGGGTGATGTATACCTATTTTGGGGGCGTCACAAAATTAGTCCGAAGAAGGTCTTGTACACCTCGTTCAAATGCTCGGATTAAAGTTCTGCAAGTTCAAACGGACAACACAGTGCACAAGGGTACGTACTTTGAGACGGCAGGACCCGCGGAGCTCGGGGCATCCCGGGGCATCCCGGGAAGCCGCAGGTGCATCTAGGGCTACCGCAGGTACACCTGCGGCTCCCCCTCTATAAATAGAGGGCTTGGGGTGTCCAATTTGCTCTGTACACACCCCATATTGAGTCCTTTCTCATTTTAAACACCTGTTAGCTCACATATAGCTATATTTCTGCACGGAGTCTGAGTGTTTATCCATCTAGTCATAGAAGCCTGCCTTGGCAGCCCACTGTAAGCCTTCTCACACTCTATAAAGCCTTTCTTTTCATCTTTGCACACACTATTCTTCACATTGAGATTCATGTTGTGTGTGTATGCTCGGACTTTGGTTCGTGGTTTTCATATTTGTCTGTATATATATTTTATATATGGACTAACAGTATCGAGTTATACCTCGATTGAGCGTAGACTTATGTCTGGAACGTTTACTTGCTTTTATATATATATATATAAACTATTGTCAGACTCTATCTGATGAGCCTGGATTTTACATCCGGAGCGTTTATTGCTTATATATATATATATATATATATATATATATATATATTTGTCAGGCCTGGAGTTTACTTCGAGGCCTTTTACTGCTTTTTTTATATTTAGTCCTGCCTGGAGTTACTTCGTGGCGGTTGATCGTCTTTTACAGCTTTATTTACTTTTCTCGATCCCCATGGAGGTGCTTCGTGGTGGTTGATCATGTCCATTTTATATATATATATATATATATATATATATATATATATATATATATATATATATATATATATATATTCACCGCTTTTATATATTTACATTTTCGATCCCCATGGAGGTGTTTCAGTGGTGGTTGATCATGTATATATATATATATATATATATATATATATATATATATATATATATTTCCATTTGATCATCTTCTTAATCTAGGATATACTGTAATCCCTTCCCTAAATGTTTATAAATAAAAGAAAGAGATTACTTTACCGATTAACCGGTCATCTTCTTAATCTTTTCTTTTCTGTTTAAGTTTTTCTTTTAAAAACTTAATCGCCGTTGTTATATGGTATCAGAGCCACACGGTTGGTTCTTGATGCTATCAGTGGTTTTGATTAAAACAGTTTGATTTGTTTACTTAAATGTTTCTTCAAACTTTTATTTTTCTTGCTCTGCTTTTATAAGTCCCGACCTTCGTCGTAAAACACCCAAGATCGCCTTAAGTCCCGACTAATGCCGTTTGTAAGTCTCAATTGGGAGCAGTGTAAGGCTAAAGGGAATCTTTAGATCTACGGGTATGTGATGGCCCCAGCCATCATCAGCTTTTGCTTTCCGTAAAGCAAAAGTCTTTTACTTTAGTAAAAGTAAAAGTAAAAGTAAAAGAATAACTTTTTCTTTTACTTAAGTTAAATGTTTTTAACTTAGTTAAATGTTTCTTACATTTACCAATGTAAAAGTAAATGTAAAATGTTTCTTACGTTTTACTTTTACTTAAGTAAATTACTTTTACTTCAGTTAATGTAATAGTGAATCCTGCGTGATTCAATAGTAATTTACTTTTCTGTTTTCTATTTAAAGAAACTCAAGTGTTAGAGTTTCTTTAGGCTTAGTTACAGCCTCAGAGCTTCTCTCTCTAGAAAGCTCTTCCGAGGTCCTCTCCCTTCTCTCTTAGTTAAGCCAGGAGATTTAAGCTTTTGACTTGATCTTCTTAGTTAGAAGATGAAGACGAAGTCCTTAATACTTGATCTTTCCTCTCAAACATTTAGATCTAGGATATACAAAGAATCCCTTCCTAAATGTTTATAAATAAAAGAAAGAGATTACTTTACCGATTAACCTGGTCATCTTTCATAATCTTTTCTTTTCTGTTTAAGTTTTTATTTTAAAAACTTATCGCCGCTGTTATATGGTATCAAAGCCACACGGTTGGTTCTTGATGCTATCAAGTGATCTTGATCAAAAACAGTTTTGATTTGTTTACTTAAATGTTTTTTCAAACTTTCGCTTTTTTCGCTTCTACTTCTACAAGTCCCGACCTTCGCCAGTAAAACACCCAAGATCGCGCTTTTAAGTCCCGATTAGTGCCTCGCTTGTAAGTCTCCATTAAGGGAGCGATTGTAATGGCCAAAGGGATCTTTAGATCTACTGGGTATGAGTTTAAGGCAAGTAAGGCTTTCTAAGTAGACCTTCAAGAAAAAAAGAATTTTTGTTTAAACGATTAACAAAGAAGTCTTCTGTTTAGATCGATTTCATCGATAAATCGGGACCAATCGAGTGATCCTTTGTTTGATTTCATCGATTTGTTTTAAACAAAAAATATTTTCAAAACTTAAGAAATTTTGAAGATTTTGACCAATTTTTATGTGAAAAAATTTTCTCCTCCTTCTTTATAAACCAAATTTTGGGGTTGATAGGGTTATTTCGGATAAAAATTTTAAAGGCGGAATAGTAGGGATGGTGACTCATCCGAGAAGATGATAACATAAAGACCTTCCTAAGTATCCACAGGAGACGGACCAAGTCAAGGAAGAAGACGCCAGAGGAGTCTTCAAACCGACAGTGATGGCCCCAGCCATCATCAGCTTTTGCTTTCCGTAAAGCAAAAGTCTTTTATTTTAGTAAATGTAAAAGTAAAAGTAAAAGTAAAAGTAAAAGAATAACTTTTTCTTTTACTTAAGTTAAATGTTTTTAACTTAGTTAAATGTTTCTTACATTTACCAATGTAAAAGTAAATGTAAAATGTTTCTTACGTTTTACTTTTTACTTAAGTAAATTACTTTACTTGATTAATGTAATAGTGAATCTGCGTGATTCAATAGTAATTTACTTTTACTTTTTCTATTTAAAGAAACTCAAGTGTTAGAGTTTCTTTTGAAGCTTGTTCTGACCTCGTAGCTTCTCTCTAGAAAGCTCTTCCGAGGTCCTCTCCTTCTCTCTTAGTTAGCAGGAGGCGAAGCTTTCAAACCGATCTTCTTAGTTAGAAGATGAAGACGAAGTCCTTAATACTTGATCTTCCTCTCAAACATTTAGATCTAGGATATCTCGTAATCCCTTCCTAAATGTTTATAAATAAAAGAAAGAGATTACTTTACCGATTAACCGATCATCTTCTTAATCTTTTCTTTTTACGTTAAAGTTTTTCTTTTAAAAACTTATCATGCCAAGTTATATGGTATCAGAGCCACACGGTTGGTTCTTGATGCTATCGGTGATCTTGATCAAAAACAGTTTGATTTGTTTACTTAAATGTTTTTTCAAACTTTCAGTTTTTCTTGCTCTGCTTCTACAAGTCCCGACCTTCGCCGTAAATCACCCAAGATCGCCTTAAGTCCCGATTAGTGCCTGTTTGTAAGTCTCCAGTGTGGGAGCAGTGTAATGGCCAAAAGGGATCTTTAGATCTACGGGTATGAGTTAAAGGCAAGTAAGGCTTTCTAAGTAGACCTTCAAGAAAATGAAATTTTGTTTAAACAGTTAACAAAGAAGTCTTCTGTTTAGATCGATTTCACTGATAGATCAGGACCAATCGAGTGATCCTTTGTTTCAGATTTCAGTCTGATTTGTTTTTAAACAAAAAAATCTTGTACAAAACTTACAGTTGGGTTTTTAACTCCTGAAGTTCAATAGGAGCCATTCAATATTGGGCTTTGGAAATGGGTTTTGTACCTGGTTCAAGGTCAATACAAAACTCAATTTCACGCTCTGGGGGTAGGCCAGGAAGTTCTTCGGGGAATACGTCAGGAAATTTATTAACAATAAAAATATCATTAAAATCTGATGTATTTTTGTTTAAATCTATGACATGAGATAAGAAAGCTTGACATCCGTTTTTCAATAAACGAATAGCTTTATGGCTTGATATGACAGTGATTGACTTTAGTGGTTTGGTTGCTTGAATTCGCATAGGTTGGTTAGGAATATGAAAGCTAACAACCTTACCAAAAAAATCAATTTTAGCATGATGAATAGTTAACCAATCAATCCCTAAAATCACATCGAATGCAAGTATTTTCAAAGAGATAAGATCGACAGGTAACATGAGGGTGCCGATTTGAATCAAACAAGATTTATAAACAGTGGATGTTATGATGGTTTCTCCCAACGGAGTTTCAACAGATAAGTCAAAGTTTAATTTCTTCGAAGTTAAATTTAAACATTGAACGCAAGTATGAGAAATAAAAGAATAGGTAGAACCGGTATCAAATAAGGTATAGACTTCACAAGAGTTTATGATTAGCTTATCCGTGATAACTTCGTTTCTGGTTCCTCGCTTTTTGGGAGGTTACGAAAAATGTTCTCGCTTGAACTACCAGCTTTGACTTGTCTAGGATGGCCTTTGGGGTCTCCATACCAAATGGACTTGGCTTTACTATACGACAAAATCAGGCTGGGTGACCTTCTCTTCCACAATTGTATAACGCTTTGGGTTGCCGCGTGCAATTTGGACTGATGTGTCCCTCCTCTCCACATTTATAGCATACGACCGGTGGTCGTTCTCCTTCCTCAACAATGGGTGCTTTGGTGTTAATGTCTTTCCATCATTGTTGAATCTCATCTTCTTGAAATTTCCACTTCTATTATCTTGGCCAGGATAACCACCGAAGTGGTTACCATTTCTAGCATGTTGATTTCCTCCACGTTTGTTATCACCACTTCGATGACTGCTACCACTGGTATTATCGTTTTGCCGGTTGCTCTCTCATGGTTGGGTTGACTCATTATCGCGCTCTAATAACTAAGCCCTATTCACAACATCTGAATACAATCAAAGTTTGTGAGAAATGAGGTATTGACATATTTTGGGTTTCAAACCTCTTAGAAACATTCGCGTTATGCGCTCCTCATTATCTACACCAAATGGGATGCAAACTAGGATAATTCCACAAACTTAGCCTCGTACTGCGATACGGTCATATTTTTTTGCTCCAGCTTGATGAACTCCACCTTCTTTATGTGACGAATACTTTCAGTAAAGTACTTGTTGTGGAATAATTCTTAGAACTTTTCCCAAGACATTTTTAGTGTGGTAGGTTAAGTACATTTTACATATTCCCACCAGTAATCTTCCTTTCCTCACAACATGAAGGTGGCAAAGGGAACCTTTTACTCCTCGGAGCATCCCAAGACATCAAATATCTTGGTGATATGCTTTATCCACGTCTCTGCCTTAAGTAGTTCCGGCTTTCCCAAAAACTCCGGTGGTCCCAGCTCTTTGAATTGATCAGCGTGACATGTCGACGTCGGGATTTTTATTTGTCCCATTTTTGTTACTTGTTCTTTGGCATTCTCATGTTATGTGAGATTTGTTTGAAAAAACAAGTGAAAAAAGGTCCGACATGTGTAATGTCGACGATTTATTTGTAAAAGTTATTTAGTTGGTGTTTTTAAGTGGTTGCACCAACGCAACCGAGAAAAGGTTTGCATATTGACCCAGTGATGTAACACTGCTAAACGGGTCTATGAAACCGAGATTCATTTTGGGTTTAGGGGCTTGATTATGAGGAGGGAAGGTGTTAGGCACCCCCCGACATCCATGTTGCCACGGTGACCGCCACTTTTCAAGAAACTGTTATATGAATGTGTGTGTGTGTGTGTGTGTATAGATCAATGTGCAATTTATTAGGAAGTAGTGTGAGGCCTCGTTCGCACCTATATACGAAGGGTTTGAATTTATAGAAAAATTCAGTTTTAAACATGATATAGCAGTGAAGTTTTATAAAAAGAGGTTTTTCAAACCCTGTGCTCAATAGTAATTGAGACCTTTTCATACTTCCATTTTATTATTAAATGTTCGGCTTGTTTGCTTTTATTTTTGAGATGCGAGGCATCCTCGAGAAAATAATATACAGCAGTGTCGAATTCCTCATGGGCATGACAGCCATCTAAGGAAATTCAAACACTGTAAATAATGTACAAAGCAACGCCACAAATTGAAAATGTCCATCACGAGAACCAAATCTAGATTCATGAGACTGAATTTGTGATCACATGATTCTAGGCTCACATGATGTCGCAGATTTATAAGAAAAACAATAAGCGAGCTATATATATATATATATATATATATATATATATATATATATATATATATATATATATATATATATATATATATATATATATATCACCAGAGGAGCTATGGTTCCTCACCCGATTAACCCTATGATCAAAACCAAGAATAAATTCACTATTCTAGGCACCATGCCTAAGCCTTTCTGATTGGCCTTGGCAGATCAATGTTTCTTACATTTACCAATGTAAAAGTAAATGTAAAATGTTTCTACGTTTTACTTTTACTTAAGTAAATTACTTTACTTGATTAATGTAATAGTGAATCTGCGTGATTCAATAGTAATTTACTTTTCTGTTTTCTATTTAAAGAAACTCAAGTGTTAGAGTTTCTTTAGGCTTAGTTACAGCCTCAGAGCTTCTCTCTCTAGAAAGCTCTTCCGAGGTCCTCTCCCTTCTCTCTTAGTTAGCCAGGAGGCGAAGCTTTCACCGATCTTCTTAATTAGAAGATGAAGACGAAGTCCTTAATACTTCGATCTTCCTCTCAAACATTTAGATCTAGGATATACAAGTAATCCCTTCCCTAAATGTTTATAAATAAAGAAAAGAGATTACTTTACCGATTAACCAGGTCATCTTCTTAATCTTTTCTTTTCTGTTTAAGTTTTTATTTTAAAAACTTATCATGCATTGATATATGGTATCAAAGCCACACGGTTGGTTCTTGATGCTATCGGCGATCTTGATCAAAAAACAATTTGATTTGTTTACTTAAATGTTTTTCAAACTTTCAATTTTCTTTTCTACTTCTACAAGTCCCGACCTTCGCCAGTAAAACACCCAAGATCGCTTTAAGTCCCGATTAGTGCCTGTTTGTAAGTCTCGGTGTGGGGGAGAGTGTAATGGCTAAAGGGATCTTTAGATCTACTGGTATGAGTTTAAGGCAAGTAAGACTTTCTAAGTAGACCTTCAAGAAAACGAAATTTTGTTTAAAAGCAGTTAACAAAGAAGTCTTACATTTAGATCGATTTCAATCGATAGATCGGGACCAATCGAGTGATCCTTTGTTTGATTTGATCGATTTGTTTTTAAACAAAAAATCTTGTACAAAACTTAAGAAATTTTGAAGATTTTGACCAATTTTTTCGGTGAAAAATTTTTTCCTCCTTCTTTTGTAAACCAAATTTTTGGGGTGAAAGGGTTATTTCTGGATAAAATTTTGAGGTGGAAATGTATGGGGATGGTGACTCATCCGAGAAGATGATCAACAAAGACCTTCCCAAGATCCACAGGAGACGGACGATCAACCAAGAAGACGCAAGAGAGTCTTGATCATCGACAGTGATGGCCCACGCCATCATCTCGATTTTTTTGCTTTAAAAGTAAAGCAAAAGTCTTTTACTTTAGTAAATGTAAAAGTAAAAGTAAAAGAATAACTTTTGCTTTTACTTAAGTTAAATGTTTTTAACTTTAGTAAAATGTTTCTTACATTTACCAATGTAAAAGTAAATGTAAAATGTTTCTTACGTTTTACTTTTACTTAAGTAAATTACTTTTACTTCAGTTAATGTAATAGTGAATCTTGCGTGATTCAATAGTAATTTACTTTTCTGTTTTCTATTTAAAGAAACTCAAGTGTTAGAGTTTCTTTAGGCTTAGTTGTAGCCTCTTTAGGCTTAATTCAATGGAAAGCCTCAGAGCTTCTCTCTCTAGAAAGCTCTTCCGAGGTCCTCTCCCTTCTCTCTTAGTTGGCAGGAGGCTAAGCTTTCGACGATCTTCTTAGTTAGAAGATGAAGGCGAAGTCCTTAATACTCGATCTTCCTCTCAAACATTTTAGATCTAGGATATCTTGTAATCCCTTCCCTAAATGTTTATAAATAAAAGAAAGAGATTACTTTTACCGATTAACAGGTCATCTTCTTAATCTTTTCTTTTTACATTTAAGTTTTTATTTTAAAATTTATCGTCATTTGTTATAGAGTATGGTAATTCCATTCGTAATGTCCAGGCGAATTGGTGAATGCGATTTTATAACTATCGTCGGGATGAATGGCAATTTGCGTAAACCAGGACTTAAGGTCAAATTTCATTTGAAAATAGTGGCATTACTTAATCTATTGACTAGGTCGTCTTTATTGGGAAGGGGGTATCTAATCCATTCCAAAACTTTGTTCAATGGTTTATAATTGATGACTAGACGAGGAACTCCTCTTTCTTTCTCTGCTTCATTGTTTACATAAAATGCAGGGCAAGACCAGGGAAATTTACTGGGTTTAATTAGACCTTTACTGAGGAGATCATTGATTTCCTTTTTGCATAATTCCATTTGTTCGTGATTCATCTGAATAGGCCTAGCCTTAGTAGGAATTAAATGTTCTTTGAATTCCTTAGCATAAGGAAGCCTAACCATATGCTTCTTCCTATACCAAAATGCATTGGGAGAATCAGAACAAAGGTTATCCTTTAAATATGTTTTTAATTCTTCAATTTTTTCTTGAACTTTTCTATTAAGAAGTTGCTCTTCAATCCTTTTATATTTAACTTCTTCTTTTAAGAAATTTAAATGTGTTATTTTACAATTAAGTAGATTTATTGATTTTGAGATGGATTCTTCTTGAATGAATTTTAAATCTCTTTCTTTTGGTTTAATAAGAAATTTAAATGTTATTTTCTTACCTAAGTGTCTCTGACTTAGGCCTTCATTAGTAGTAGTAAATGGGTAAAGTAAATATATAAATGGTAATCCTAAAATGACTTTATCGGTGAGGTTCTTGGATCAAAACAAATGATGTTTTGAAACACATATTATCCTCGTGAGATATGCACTTTTTGGTAATTTATATTTAATTTCCATTTGATCGCCATTAAATTGAGTTTAATCTTTCCTTGGTTTTCTTAAAATATTTGGTTGGGATTAAGCCTTCTTGTATGCGCTTTAAATGCACCTATGTCAACCGAAGCGAGAAAGTCAGTATAGAAGCTTTTATCAACAACCAGGTTAACTGAGATGTACCATTTTTGAATGGTGATGTCTTTAATTCTTTTAAGCGTGAGACCTTGAACAAAAAGATCAGGATCATTTTTAAAGCCAGAAGACTCAGGTTCATCATCATGATTTTCATCACTAGATGAGGAATCGTTAACTTGAAGATCAGATCTTTTATCTTCAAAATCCTTTTTTAAATTAGAAACTTCTAATTTGAGATTAGTAATTTCCTTTTTAAGTTTATTAACTTCTAGATTCAATTCTGGGAGGGTGACTTCTTTAACAGGATTTTTAAATCTTTCCAACGTTTTATTAAGACTAAAAATTGGTTTTTCTTTGGCTTTAATGAATTTTTCATTATTATCCTTAGTTAGTAAATCCTTTAACTGTTTAGTGTACTGAGCCTTTAGTTTAGGATCAGTAATTTTACTAATTAGATCAATTAATAAAGAACTTTCTTCATCATCTTTATTAATTACATTAATTCTTTTTGTGCAACACTGCTCATTACAATTGTCAGTGCAAATTGTGACTTCTCCTGTATCACTGCTAGATGTGTTATTACTTTTATTACTAGGGGAACTAGAAGAATCTTCATTATTACTGACATCATTTTCTATTCGCATAAGTTCTAGGATTTGCTCAGTGTCTTCACTAGAAATATTTAACTGATTTAATTTTTGTTTTATTTTACATTCATTTTTATAATGACCCTTTTGCCCACAATTGTGGCAAATAACTTTACTTTTATCATATTTTTTAGATTTAGATTTTTTAATATTCCTTTTATTAGTAGTTTTGGGTTTATTATAATAATTGTCTTGATTCTTATTATCATGGTAACGACGCTTTCTTTTATCATCTTCATTGAAGATAGGGTTGCCATCATCATCCAACTGGACTGCATGGATTATTGATATTCTAGCATCTTCAGTGAGATGTTTTTCCCACCAAGATCTGAGGATACCAGTAAATCCACTAACAATTAGTTCAACAATATCTGGTTGAGATAGATTGTTGAATTTGGTGATGTAACTGTTTGCCACCATGGACATATGGTTTAATTTATTTAAAATTTCTTGTTCACTAAATCCATCAATGTTCCATTCGTAAATTTTATTAAATGAAACGAGAAGCATTTATCTAGGTTTCTCTTCAACTGTAAGTCAGGAGGAGAGGCCTAGAATACCAATTCCTAGTTATCTTTGGTGTTTTTAATCTGTTAATTTGTTAAGCTGATCATTTAAATCTGGTAATGAATCAGTATCAGAATTATCTGATTGATAACTTGTTTCATCATCAGTTTTAACTTGATCAATCGCAGCAATAGTACCACTTGTACCAGGTTCATTTTTAAGTTTTTTGAATAACTTATCAATA
Organism: Panax ginseng; assembly: GCA_020205605.1. Lineage (NCBI taxonomy): Eukaryota > Viridiplantae > Streptophyta > Magnoliopsida > Apiales > Araliaceae > Panax > Panax ginseng. The sequence goes on from CM035144.1 coordinate 16,775,518, forward strand.
GATTTAACTAGGTTATCATCATCAGATGGTAATCCTAACTTGTGTCTATTTTCTGGTAACTTTATTAAAGGATGTTCAATTTTTGAATCGGGTTTTTTTATAATAGACCTGAAAAATGCTCCAAGTGTATCTAGCTGTTTTCCAACGGTTGCTTCAACAAAATCTCTATGAGCATAATATTATGATTACATTGAAGCCTGGTATAAGGTCCTCCTTCACCAGAATGAGTCCCTCAGTCATTCATGGTTCATACAATTTGACCATAAATTCAAAAGTCCATTTTCTATTGGTTCGTCCTTTGGTGGTATAGGTTAGGATCTTGTTATGATCTTCTTCCGACCCTTTAAAGGTCCAATTAAATCATTTCAATAACCATTATAAACCTATCCCTTTGAATGAAGGAGTTCCTCCCACTCTTTTATTCACAAGATAAATACAAAATTCCTTGGATTTCTTAATGGGAGAATCTTGTCTCTCACCTCCGGGATCTCCAACAAGTGAGATTCTAATGATCCACTTCCTCGAGTATCTCGCCTCTTTTATATTAAGTGGTGGGATAAATTCAACATGATAGAATAGTTACTCGAGTTCAGCAGAATTTCTGTTGTTCGATCCCAGCCTCTCCCGTCATTACTGTTCTCTACCATTAAAGAAAAAGAGTCAGCCTCAAAGTCAAAGTCAATATCCAAAGTTAGTCCTTCGGGTTCAACATGTTCCCGTAGTATTTCAGATTTTAAAGATTGCACCAGTAAAGAGTTATTAAAGATTGCCCAAGTACTCAATAAAAGAATTGATGAAGCTTTGCATGAAGAGGCTTCTAATCATTCTTCCCAGGGTGATTCAGTCAGCCAGTTCGCCGATGATGATGGCGAATATGATCCTTACAGACGCATCGACCTTGAGGATGCTGGGATCCATTTGCTCGAGTTCATTTGTTCTGTTCTAGTCACCAGTTCTCTTAGGTCACCAATTCTGCTCGGCATGTACCACTTAGTCAAAGGAATCTGCTTTTCCATCGAAAGCAATTGCAGATCACTCACAAGATCCCTATCATTCAAAGCTGTCAGCCAGTTTTTCAAAAGCAGCCGAAAGTGGATGCCTTTAGTCAAAAGTAGTTACTGTTTACTTTTTCTTTTACCTAAGTAACATGTTTTCACTTATGTAAAATGTTTTTTTATTTTACCCCTATCATTATGTGATTCTTCTTTCCTTGCATTATAAAAGGAAATCGAGCTCATTGGTTCATCGAGACTTCAAACTTAGAAAGACTCTAAGCTCTCTCTCTCGGACAAATATTTAGTTTCTACCTCTGATTAACCTACTTAACCCCTCTTCTCTACTTCTCCAGTTAAATGTTCTAAGTTGTAAGTTAATTTAATTTCAGTTTGTACATAGTTCCAGTAATATATAAAACTGTTTTTATTTATTGAGTACTTCAGTGTCTCTTCTGGTATGGATAACTGAAGGGGCTGAAGAACTGGAAATGATCTTGACTAGAAAGATTCATGAGATCGGAGGGATTCTTCCCCCAATCAGAGATTTGAATAAATTGTTTAATATACATAGAATGATAAAGAACTTTTGATTTATCATTCTGTGCATAAATGGGTTTGATGTTTACTGACTCGGTTTCTAGCAGAATATCCTTATAGTACACAAGGGACTTAAAAGGGGCTAGAGGCTGGAAATGCCATCCTGGGGGAAAGAACTAGGCGGCAAGTTTACTGGGATCATTCTTCGGCTTCAAACTGGGTTCAATATGGCCATCACTGTCGGTTGACTGAAGACTCCTCTGGCGTCTTCTTCCTTGACTTGGTCCGTCTCCTGTGGATGCCGGAAGGTGCTGTTGATCATCTTCTCAGATGAGTCACCATCCCCTACTATTCCGCCTTAAAATTTTTATCCAGGAAATAACCCTATCAACCCCAAAAATTTGGTTTATAAAGAAGGAGGAGAAAATTTTTTCACCGAAAAATTGGTCAAAATCTTCAAAATTTCTTAAGTTTTGAAAAGATTTTTTGTTTAAAAACAAATCAGACTGAAATCTAAAACAAAGGATCACTCGATTGGTCCTGATCTATCAGTGAAATCGATCTAAACAGAAGACTTCTTTGTTAACTGTTTAAACAAAAATTCTTTTTCTTGAAGGTCTACTTAGAAAGCCTTACTTGCCTTAAACTCATACCCGTAGATCTAAAGATCCCTTTGGCCATTACTGCTCCTCCCACAATCGAGACTTACAAGCAGGCACTAATCGGGACTTAAGGCGATCTTGGGTGTTTACTGGCGAAGGTCGGGACTTGTAGAAGTAGAGCAAGAAAAATTGAAAGTTTGAAAAAACATTTAAGTAAACAAATCAAACTGTTTTTGATCAAGATCACCGATAGCATCAAGAACCAACCGTGTGGCTTTGATACCATATAACAGCGGCGATAAGTTTTTAAAATAAAAACTTAAACAGAAAAGAAAAGATTAAGAAGATGACCGGTTAATCGGTAAAGTAATCTCTTTCTTTTATTTATAAACATTTAGGGAAGGGATTACAGTATATCCTAGATCTAAATGTTTGAGAGGGAAGATCGAAGTATTAAGGACTTCGTCTTCATCTTCTAACTAAGAAGATCGAAGCTGAAAGCTTCGTCTCCGGCTAACTAAGAGAGAAGGGAGAGGACCTCGGAAGAGCTTTACAGAAGGCTCGAGGTCAGAACTAAGCCTAAAGAAACTCTAACACTTGAGTTTCTTTAAATAGAAAATGTAAAAGTAAATTACTATTGAATCACGCAGGATTCACTATTACATTAGCTGAAGTAAAAGTAATTTACTTAAGTAAAAGTAAAACGTAAGAAACATTTTACATTTACTTTTACATTGGTAAATGTAAGAAACATTTAACTAAGTTAAAAACATTTAACTTAAGTAAAAGCAAAATTTATTCTTTTACTTTTACTTTTACATTTACTAAAGTAAAAGACTTTTGCTTTACGGAAAGCAAAAGCTGATGATGGCTGGGGCCATCACTGTCGGTTGATTGAAGACTCCTCTGGCGTCTTCTTCTCGACTTGGTCCGTCTCACTTGTGGATCTTGGAAGGTCTTTGTTGATCATCTTCTCGGATGAGTCACCATCCCTACTATTCCGCCTTTAAAATTTTTATCCAGAAATAACCCTATCAACCCCAAAAATTTGGTTTATAAAGAAGGAGGAGAAAATTTTTTCATAGAAAAATTGGTCAAAATCTTCAAAATTTCTTAAGTTTTGAAAAGATTTTTTGTTTAAAACAAATCGATGAAATCAAAAACAAAGGATCACTCGATTGGTCCCGATCTATCAGTGAAATCGATATAAATAGAAGACTTCTTTGTTAACTGTTTAAACAAAAATTCTTTTTCTTGAAGGTCTACTTAGAAAGCCTTACTTTTTAACCTCATACAGTAGATCTAAAGATCCCTTTGGCCATTACTACCGCTCCCCACATCGGAGACTTACAAGCAGCACTAATCGGGACTTAAGGCGATCTTGGGTGTTTCTACGAAGGTCGGGACTTGTAGAAGTAGAGCAAGAAAAACTGAAAGTTTGAAAAAACATTTAAGTAAACAAATCAAACTGTTTTTGATCAAGATCGCCGATAGCATCAAGAACCAACCGTGTGGCTTTGATACCATATACTATGAGCGATAAGTTTTAAAATAAAAACTTAAAGCGAGAAAAGAAAAGATTAAGAAGATGACCAGGTTAATCGGTAAAAGTAATCTCTTTCTTTTATTTATAAACATTTAGGAAGGAATTACAAAGTATATCCTAGATCTAAAATGTTTGAGAGGAAGATCAAGTATTAAGGACTTCGTCTTCATCTTCTAACTAAGAAGATGGTGAAAGCTTCGTCTCCTGGCTAACTAAGAGAGAAGGGAGAGGACCTCGGAAGAGCTTTCTAGAGAGAGAAGCTCTGAGGCTTTACATTGAATTAAGCCTTTGAGGCTGTAACTAAGCCTAAAGAGGCTACAACTAAGCCTGAAGAGGCTACAACTAAGCCTAAAGAAACTCTAACACTTGAGTTTCTTTAAATAGAAAACAGAAAAGTAAATTACTATTGAATCACGCAGGATTCACTATTACATTAACTGAAGTAAAAGTAATTTACTTAAGTAAAAGTAAAACGTAAGAAATATTTTACATTTACTTTTACATTGGTAAATGTAAGAAACATTTAACTAAAGTTAAAAACATTTAACTTAAGTAAAAGCAAAAGTTATTCTTTTACTTTTACTTTTACATTTACTAAAGTAAAAGACTTTTGCTTTACGGAAAGCAAAAGCTGAGATGATGGCGTGGGCCATCACTTGTCGGTGACTGAAGACACCTCTGGCGTCTTCTTGGTTGACTGGTCCGTCTCCTGTGGATTCCAGAAGGTGCTGTTGATCATCTTCTCAGATGAATCACCATCCCCATACATTTCCACCTCAAAATTTTTATCCAGGAAATAACCCTTTCACCCCCAAAAATTTGGTTTACAAAAAGAAGGAGGAGAAAATTTTTTCACCGAAAAATTGGTCAAAATCTTCAAAATTTCTTAAGTTTTGTACAAGATTTTTTTGTTTAAAAACAAATCAGACTGAAATCTGAAACAAAGGATCACTCGATTGGTCCTGATCTATCAGTGAAATCGATCTAAACAGAAGACTTCTTTGTTAACTGTTTAAACAAAATTTCGTTTTCTTGAAGGTCTACTTAGAAAGTCTTACTTGCCTTAAACTCATACCCGTAGATCTAAAGATCCCCTTTAGCCATTACACTGCTCCCACACTGGAGACTTACAAACAGGCACTAATCGGGACTTAAGGCGATCTTGGGTGTTTTACGGCGAAGGTCGGGACTTGTAGAAGTAGAGCAAGAAAAATTGAAAGTTTGAAAAAACATTTAAGTAAACAAATCAAACTGTTTTTGATCAAGATCGCCGATAGCATCAAGAACCAACCGTGTGGCTTTGATACCATATAACAGCGGCGATAAGTTTTTAAAATAAAAACTTAAACAGAAAAGAAAAGATTAAGAAGATGACCGGTTAATCGGTAAAGTAATCTCTTTCTTTTATTTATAAACATTTAGGGAAGGGATTACGAAGATATCCTAGATCTAAATGTTTGAGAGGAAGATCGAAGTATTAAGGACTTCGTCTTCATCTTCTAACTAAGAAGATCGTTTGAAAGCTTCGTCTCTACTAACTAACTAAGAGAGAGGAGAGGACCTGGGAAGAGCTTTCAGAGAGAGAAGCTCGAGGTCAGAATAAGCTTCAAAGAAACTCTAACACTTGAGTTTCTTTAAATAGAAAACAGAAAAGTAAATTACTATTGAATCACGCAGGATTCACTATTACATTAACTGAAGTAAAAGTAATTTACTTAAGTAAAAGTAAAACGTAAGAAACATTTTACATTTACTTTTACATTGGTAAATGTAAGAAACATTGACTGGCCAAGGCCGAACTGTAAGGCTTAGGCATGGTGCCTAGAATAGTGAATTTATTACTGGTTTGAACTGTAGGGTTAACTGGGTGAGGAACCATAGCTCCTCTGGCTGATATATATATATATATAACTGCTTATTGTTTTTCTTATAAACTGCGACATCATGTGAGCCTAGGAATCATGTGATCACAAATTCAGTCTACTGAATCTAGATTTGGTTCCCGTGATGGACATTTTCAATTTATAGCGACTTTGTACATTATTCTGATGTTTGAATTTCCTTAGATGGTTGTCATGCCCATGAGGAATTCGACATCTTCTTGTATATTTTTCTCGAGGATGCCTCGTATCTCAAAAAATAAAAGCAAACAATAGAACATTTAATAATAAAATGGAAGTATGAAAAGGTCTCAATTACTATTGAGCATGTGGTTTGAAAAACCTCTTTTATAAAACTTCACTGCTATATCATGTTTAAAACTGAATTTTTCTATAAATTCAAACCCTTCGTATATAGGTGCGAACGAGGCCTCACACTACTTCCTAATAAATTGCACATTGATCTATACACACACACACACATTCATATAACAGTTTCTTGAAAAGTGGCGGTCACCGTGGCAACATGGATGTCGGGGGGTGCCTAACACCTTCCCTCCTCATAATCAAGCCCCTAAACCCAAAATGAATCTCGGTTTCATAGACCCGTTTAGCAGTGTTACATCACTGGGTCAATATGCAAACCTTTTCTCGGTTGCGTTGGTGCAACCACTTAAAAACACCAACTAGCGACTCTTACAGTCAAATCGTCGACATTACACATGTCGGACCTTTTTTCACTTGTTTTTTCAAACAAATCTCACATAACATGAGAATGCCAAAGAACAAGTAACAAAAATGGGACAAATAAAAATCCCGACGTCGACATGTCACGCTGATCAATTCAAAGAGCTGGGACCACCGAAGTTTTTGGGAAAGCCGGAACTACTTAAGGCAGAGACGTGGATAAAGAATATCACCAAGATATTTGATGTCTTGGGATGCTCCGAGGAGTAAAAGGTTCCCTTTGCCACCTTCATGTTGTGAGGAAAGGAAGATTACTGGTGGGAATATGTAAAATGTACTTAACCTACCACACTAAAAATGTCTTGGGAAAAGTTCTAAGAATTATTCAACAACAAGTACTTTACTGAAAGTATTCGTCACATAAAGAAGGTGGAGTTCATCAAAAAGTCGAGCAAAAAATATGACCAGATCATGATCTGAGGCTAAGTTTGTGGAATTATCCTAGTTTGCATCCCATTTGGTGTAGATAATGAGGAGCGTATAACGCGAATGTTTCTAAGAGGTTTGAAACCCAAAATATGTCAATACCTCATTTCTCACAAACTTTGATTGTATTCAGATGTTGTGAATAGGGCTTAGTTATTAGAGCGCGATAATGAGTCAACCCAACCATGAGAAGAGCAACCGCAAAACGATATTACCGGTGGTAGTACATCATCGAAGTGGTGATAACAAGCGTGGAGGAAATCAACATGTTAGAAATGGTAACTCACGGTGGTTATCCCGGCCAAGATAATAGAAGTGGAAATTTCAAGAAGATGAGATTCAACAATGATGGAAAGACATTAACACCAAAACCCATTGTTGAGGAAGAGAACGACCACTAGGTCAGTATGCTATAAATGTGGAGAGGAGGGACACATCAATCCAAATTGCACTTGCAACCCAAAGCGTTATACAATTGTGGAAGAGAAGGTCACCCTTGACTGATTTTTGTCGTGTAGTAAAGCCAAGTCCATTTGGTATGGAGACCCCAAAGGCCATCCTAGACAAGTCAAAGCTGGTAGTTCAAGGGAGAACATTTTTCGTAACCTCCCAAAAAGCGAGGAACCAGAAACGAAGTTATCACGGATAAGCTAATCATAAACTCTTGTGAAGTCTATACCTTATTTGATACCGGTTCTACCTATTCTTTTATTTCTCCTACTTGCGTTCAATGTTTAAATTTAACTTCGAAGAAATTAAACTTTGACTTATCTGTTGAAACTCCGTTGGGAGAAACCATCATAACATCCTCGTTTATAAATCTTGTTTGATTCAAATCGGCACCCCTCATGTTTACTGTCGATCTTATCTCTTTGAAAATACTTGCATTCGATGTGATTTTAGGGATTGATTGGTTAACTATTCATCATGCTAAAATTGATTTTTTTGGTAAGGTTGTTAGCTTTCATATTCCTAACCAACCTATGCGAATTCAAGCAACCAAACCACTAAAGTCAATCACTGTCATATCAAGCCATAAAGCTATTCGTTTATTGAAAAACGGATGTCAAGCTTTCTTATCTCATGTCACAGATTTAAACAAAAATACATCAGATTTTAATGATATTTTTATTGTTAATAAATTTCCTGACGTATTCCCAAGAAGAACTTACGGCCTACCCCGGAGGCGTGAAATTGAGTTTTGTATTGACCTGGAACCAGGTACAAAACCCATTTCCAAAGCCCAATATTGAATGGCTCCTATTGAACTTCAAGAGTTAAAAACCCAACTGTAGGAATTGTTAGACATCGGTTTCATTCGTCCTAGTACGTCTCCTTGGGGTGCTCATATTCTATTCGTAAAGACGAATGATGGGAGTATGCGACTTTGTATTGATTATCCGGAGTTAAATCATGTCACCGTCAAAAATTGGTACCCGTTACCTCGCATTGATGACCTGTTTGACCAGTTGCAAGGCGCTTTTTCAAAGATCGATTTTCGTTCCGGATATCATCAGTTAAATTAAAACTGATGGCATTCCAAAGACTTTTTTCAGAACTCAGTACGAGCATTACCAATTCTTAGTCATGTCTTTTGGATTGACCAATGTCTTTTGAATTCTAGAGCTGATGCGTATGAAGAAGAAAGTGGAAGAAGGTGTTATTCTGGAAGCAAAAATCGATGAAGAAGGAATAATTCGAGTCAACTCCAGACTTTGTGTTTCTAACGACTCTGATTTGAAGAATAAAATCACGATAGAGGCGCACAACACACCGTTTGCAATCCATTTTGGAAGTACCAAAATGTATCGTGATCTTTGACATATATTTTGGTGGAGCAACATGAAAAGAGAGATCGCGGAGTTTATCTCAAGGTGTTTATCTTGTCAACGTGTCACGCGGAGCATCAAGTGCCAAAAGGTCCATTGCAACCACTTGAAATTCCAGAATGGAAGTGGGAGGACATTACCATGGATTTCGTTACTGGTCTTCCCAAGGTTTCTCAAGGCATAGATGCAATTTAGGTCATTTGTGATATATTAACCAAGTCTGCTCATTTCTTACCTATACGAGAAACTTATTCACTTGAACGTCTTGCTCGTATGTACATAAACGAGATTGTAAGACTGCATGGTATGCCAGTATCCATAGTTTTTGATCGAGACCCATGATTCACATCATAATTTTGGGATAGTTTACAGAAAGCTATGTGCACGGATTTATGATTCAGTTCGATTTATCATCCTCAGACGGATGGGCAGTCGGAGAGGACTATTCAAACTCTTGAAGATCTATTAAGACTCTGTGTCCTAGACTTCAAAGAAAGTTGGGACAAGTTCTTACCATTAGTGAAATTCTCCTACAACAACAATTATCAAGAAAGTATAGGCATGACTTCATTCGAGGCGTTGTATGGATGCAAGTGTCGTTCTCTAGTATGCTAGGACAAGGTGGGTGAAGCAACGTTGTTAGGACCAGAATTGGTACGCTTGACAACGGAAAAGATTCAAATGATTCGACAATGTATAAAAACCTCACAAGATCGACAAAAGAGTTATGCTGATCTTTATCGAAGAGACGTGGAATTCAATATTGAAGAGCATGTGTTATTACGTGTTACTCCATGGAAAGGAGTTACAAGATTTGGAAAGAGAGGAAAGCTCAATCATCAATTCATTGGCCCATTTGAAATCCTCGATCGAGTAGGAATGATGGCCTATACACTCGCCTTACCGCCAAGTATGTCTCGTGTTCATAACGTTTTTCACATATCTATGTTGAGTAAATATGTGGAAGACCCGAACCACATTATTGATTTAGACCGGACGAGATAGCGGAAGATTTAATGTATGAAGAGGTACATGTTAAAATCTTGGATAAGAAGGAACATATTTTACGCTCTAAGGTTATACCTCAAGTCAAAGTTTTGTGGAGAAACCGCGATGTTGAGGAAATGATCTGGGAGTTAGAATCTGAAATGAAATTAAGGTATCCTCACCTCTTCGATATACCAGGTACGTACACTAATTTCGAGGATAAAATTTTATAAGATGGGGAGGTTGTAAGACCCCAACTTTTATGAATAAAGATTAATTTTTCTAAATATTATTTTGAATAATAAGGAGTGGATTTGATATAATCTTATAGCTGTGGGTAATATTTACAAATTTTGCAAAGTATGCAAGATGTCATAAAATATTCGTTTGGTCAGAAAATATTCATTTTATCAGGGAATATTCGTACAATGGCACAATCATTGGTGGATCCCACAACAGAATTATTGTCGGAGTTAGAAAATGACAGAAATATCTTTTTATAAAAATAATGGCGAAAGTTTTACCGTTAACTGTTGAAATCCACGGTGATAAAAGTACAGTAATACGCGTGGTTGTATAGTAGCACACGATATTGTACAGTATATTTGATTATTGATGCTTATGTGAGAAGTCACTCAGTTATTCTCAATTATTGCCACAATAATTGCTGCATAATATCTCATATTATTGATTCAATTATTGTCACAGTATCAATTGCATAATATTTTATACTATTAAATCAATAATTGAGACCAAAAAGTTATTCATATTATTATTTACATTATTCATGATGTCTAGAAAGTTCTATCAAGGAAAGGGGTTTGGTCACCTAATTGCGCACCAATAAAGAGAAGTCTTTATCGAAAAGCCCCCTCTTTCTTGGAAATGATCTGGTTGTTAATATTACAAGTTATAATATTAATGATAAATAAATGTTGTTAAAAATATGTTTTGAGAAGCCAAGTGAATTGAGATAAATAGAGGGGTATTTTATGAAGTATTTGTTGTAAATTTGGCTTATTATATGGACCCCACTTACTCATTTTTTAAAATTATCGGTAGAAAGTTATCTCAATTTTGTATATATTTAGAGGTGCCTTGTATATATATATATATATATATATATATATATATATATATATATATATATATATATATATATTATAAGTTTTATTTTAAATAAAAATAAAATATATTATATTTTATTATGCATAGTGTTGCATAAGATTGCATAGTGTAATGCGTAGTCTTTGCATAGTAAAATCAAAATTTTTAGAATTCACCCGTGAAGAATTTGTCCGTGATATGTCACTGTGCAGTTCGTGATTTTATTTTCTAAATAGTATCTTGTCATTCTCCAATAAATAGGATGATTAGTTTAGAATTGAAAATCACACCAGAATCAGAGAATTCTTCTTCTATAATATTGAACGTATTTCTTTTGAGTTTAAGGAAGCTTTGAGCGTAGAAAATAGTATAAGTTTTCTTCAAGAATATCTCCGCCATACCAGTCAGAAATACTCTCCTTTTATGTTAAGGGATATTATTTTTTTTCAATATTCGTAAGAAATAACATTTTTTTCCATAATTTGTAGTATGTAAGTAATATTATTCCATTTAAGATTCCGAATTCTACACTCATTTTGTTAAGTATTGCTTCTATACTCCTTGAAATTAGTAAAATATCCTTAAAATTTGCGCTTCATCTAGTATCGTTACACATGAATATTTTTCTAAACATTCTGTTAAATTTTGATCTTTTCATGTCGGGTACTATTCACGAAGTACTATTCACTTAGATACTATTCACGGGGTACTATTCACGACAAAAATTGATTTCTTTTCTGTCCAAATTATTTTTGATACATGAATATAATTCTTGAATTTTACTCCATAAAGTAGTTTTTATGTTGACAATTTGGACATTTTTAAACTCTGGATAAATTAAAAATCTTTAATATTTATCCTTGATTTCGTTTTATTGATGTTTATATCATTGTCACCATCCTCATGCTTATATTGTGATAAAAGTCATCTTTGGCCCGTAGTGCATAGATGAACTGTTGATTGGTATGATTATGACTATGTATCAGTATAATCATGATATGTAATATTACAACTGATGTGGTAAAAGTTCTCATTAGCCCGTAGTGCATTGATGGACAGTTGTTGGCATGATCATGACCTTTGGTGATAATAATGAATATCATTGGCATGTAGTGCATGGATAATTCGTGGATGTGATACTAATGAATATCCTTGGCCCATAATGTATGGATAATTCCATGATGTGGATTATTGAGTTGAGTTACAGCGATAAAATATTGATGATGAACTTTTAAATCATAGAAGATAGTAGATATCATGCTCTACTTAACTCTTCTAATGGATTGCTTGTTCCCCTGCAGTTAAACTTGTTGTTTATTGTATTCTATCAGTTTTTATACTATTGAAGGCTAAGGATAATTTATTTTGTATTATCTTAGTCATAATATTCTTTACTGGGCTAGTTGAGCTCACCCTTTTTCTTCATTGTTCTCTTCAGGAAATGAGAATATAGCTGGTACTAGTCGAGGAACGTAGTGATGGTCTGAGATGGTGGCTATAGTAGTCATCACTATTCTATGAAATAGTGTGATAATAAATGTAATGAGGACTCCATTTGAGTTTGGATATTGTCTACGAGACAATATTCGTGTTAAAACTCTCAGCTATGTTTTGTCATATTTTACACGACATTTGTATAATTAAGTTTGTATTTGAATTCTGTAACATATATTTGGCGACTCAGAATGGGTTGTGTATACCTATTTTGGGGGCGTCACAGTAGTCACGATAAAACGAACGTGTGGGATTACTATGATTGTGATTCCTTAGACGTTGTGGGGAGATGGTGACTTATAATATTTCAATGTTATAAGGTCATAATGAAAGTTATATGTAAAGCGTATAGACGTTGTAAACGCAATGTAGATGCAATGAATGATCGGTCTTAGCATACAATGAACTGTATAGCTTCGACATTAAGGAAAGATGATGAATGTAGTGTTCAGGTAATGGATCACGAAGGAAAGTGATTAAAACCTTAAGTAAAAGGTTGAATGGAAGTTTAAAAGACGAATAATGTGAACGTGGAATATGTAAACAATCCTCGTGAATCGTATTCGCGTTGTGTGAACATTCTAAATATACATTGGTTGTATGACTTAAACGTTGACGAAGGTAGTAAGTAAGATATGAATTATCAAGAAAACCATAACGAACGGTAATAAGATTAATGAAAGTCCGAGTGTGAGTCGGATAAAGAATGTTAGAATGAATGTAAGTGTTAAACACTATAGCCGATGTAAGGGTTGAGTGTACGCAAATATTAAACGGGTAGAATCTACACACCGTGTATGGTTTGACCATAAAATAATGAAGAATAATGATTAAACCTGTGAACGGTGAAGAAATTGAATTAAAGACAATGACGTATAACGTTAAAAAGCTGAGTTAATGATAATAACTTAGATGACGTTCCTAGTTGAATGAACCGAACGTTATAAGATATGAATAAGGTAATGTAAAATGCTTAACGCTATGAACTCATAGTATTAGCATTGAATGATCGTTCTAAATATATAAAAGATTGTATGACTTAGAAGGTAAGGAATAAATCCTGAGGTATGACATTTAGTTTCTAGAAAGCCATAAGGAATGAGAAATCAACTTAACGAACATTATAGCTTTTATGATTCGGATAATTTAAGTTAAGTTTAGGTTGTGTTATAATCGTAATCTTTAATTGTTGACATATAGGAGTTGGGCTAAACAATTTTTAGGAGAAAGAAGGTATATCTGAAACTAGCAACCGATCTAACTTTCATTTGTGAAAGAGCGATTGTAGATGAGACGGGAAACTAGTTTGTTGGTTGTATATGGGAAACCACTCAGAGTACCATATGGAATACTAGTAGAGACTCGATGTGCGCTAATTCCTAGAAGGTTTATAAGAAGAAGATAAGAATGTAAATCATCAAAGATGATTATCGTATGAGTAATACATCCCCGTATGTCATAACGCCATAAAGCGATAAAGAAAGTTGGTCGCGTAAACTTAGATTGCAAGAACGCGAACCCTAAGAAGTAAAGTTAAGTTTAAACCAATGCATAAGTCAATTGTATAATTAATTGGTGTATGTACTATTCCTTATGTGATATATAGTGTGATGCCCCCAAAATAGGTATACATCACCCATCTTGGGTCGCCAAATACATGGTATAGAATACAAATACAAACTTAATTACACAACCGTCGTGTAATATACGACAATACATAAACTGAGAGTTTAATAGGAATATTGTCATCTAGACAATATCCACACTCAAAGGAGTCCTCATTACATTTATTGTCACACTATTTAACATAATAGTGAGGACTACTAATGTTATCTTCTGGACCGTCACTCCTTTCCTCGACTCGTCCCAGCTATATTCTCATTTCCTGAAGAGAACAGTGAAAGAAAGGGTGAGCTCAACTAGCCCAGTAAGAAATATTATGACTATGATAATGCAGAATAAATTATCAATAGTCTTCAATAATATTAAACTGATAAAATACAATAGACATCAAGTTTAACTGCAGCAGAATAAGCAATCCATTAGAAGAGTCAAGTAAAGAATAAAATCTACTATCTTTTATGATTTAAAATGTTTTCATCAATTCTTATCATTTGAGACTCGACAATAAATAAACCACATCATTGAATCATCCACCTTTTCTACGGGCCAAGGATATTCATTAAATCATCAATGGTCATAACTATACCGAATAATCCCTAGTCATAATCATACCAAGTCCATCTCTGCACGTAAGCCAGAGATATACAATTCAATAATCAACAGTCCATCTTTGCACGTAAGCCAAAGATATGCAATTCAATAATCAACAGTCCATCTTTGCACGTAAGCCAAAGATAACTTTCATCACCATATAAGCATGAGGATGATGACAATGATATAAGCATTAATCAAACGAAAACAATGATAAATATTAAAGACTTTAAATTTATCCAAATATTATCAACCACTCACAATCTAATATTATTAATATCATAATAATATTTTAATCAATTCTTAAACTTATAAACAATTTATTTCAAATGTTTACACTTTACCAAATAATGCATTTAATCATTCAAAAATTCCATACTCATAAGATTTCATCACCAATGATCAAATCACTCATCAAAAATCTGCATATACCTTATATTGGATTTCCAAGCCATAAAATCCTATTTTCTAACTTTGTTACTTCACCTAACATATTTAACTCATATGTTCGTAACTAACTATTTTCATGAAAAATACCAAATCAGTCCCAAAAAATATTTCTTTTTTGGAATTTAGCAGAATATAGTCCCATAATGAACATATATTTTTCTCAGAATTTTTAAAATTCATTTACTATTTTTCAAAATTTAATTTTTAATTTATTCCTTAAGAAATTAGCTACCTCAAGTTTAACTCCCGAAATTCCCAAATCTTGGCAGGATCTTACACATGTTAATGTGAGCTTCCAGTTTAAATTTCATGGTCATCAGAGTTATAGAACTCCGGTTATAGCGTTTTTCGTCGAAAAACCCTAAATATTGAAACAGTCATAACTTGCTCATTTTAAGTCGGAATGAGCTCATTTTTGGACAGAAGGTACCTTATACCATATACTTTCATGTCCCAAAAGGCCAGAATATTTCTCACAAATTAAGTGGCCGAAACAGCCCCTTCCAATTTATGGGCAATAGCCTTTTTCGAAATTGGCAGTTTTTGACTCCTTTGCTAAAATTAGTCCACACAAAAATCTACAACACCTTTTCCAGTGATTCCACTTGGATAAGTTATATAACTCATAGATCTAACTCTAGAACTTGACCACACTCAAAAATTCAAAATATAATAGGAGATATGGTCAGTTGAATTTCATGTTCCATTTTCACCAAAATCTGATTTTCAACCCTTTGTGATTTCTAAGAAACTTTCATGTTTTCACATAATAACCAACATAAATCATCATGACAATGACATAATAATTCAATAAAATAAGTTCAAGAATAAATTTTAAAGATTTATAAGTTAATTTATCTTGAACTCAATAATGTCCAAATTGTCAACATGATACTTCTTTGTAGAGTAGAATTCAAGAATGCTCAGAAGAATATTTCCATGAAAAGATACTGGATGAAGTGCAAATATCAAGGATATTACACTATTTTCATGGAATATAGAAGCCAAAGCTTTAATCAACTGAGTATAATAACGAATATATGAAACTGCAAATGGATTTTCACCATAATGCAGCGATCCACGATATCTGAGATCATTTCCATAATTTAATAAGGAATGAATACAAAGAATCATTCACCATGCATGTGGTAATCCACATAGACAGGTTATTCCAACAGAAAAATAAAGAATGGAATAACATAAGGATATTCCAAACAGAATAATAAATAATGGAACCGGTAAAGCATAAGCGCATTGAGACGAGGATATTAGGCGAATAATAAATAGAATAATAAATAATGGAACCGGTCAAAGCGTAAGCGCCTTGAGACGAGGATATTAGGTAGAATAATAAATAACGGAACTAGGTCGAGGCAAAATTACATGCCGTGAGAATATTCAGCAGAATAATAAGGAATGGAATAATAGAAGAATTTCACCATGTATGCGGTGCTTGGCATAAGCGAGTTATTCAACATAATAATAAGGAATGGAATAATAGAAGAATTTCACCATGTATGCGATTACTTAGCATGAGCGAGGTTATTCCAACAAAATAATAAGGAATGGAATAACGGAAGAATTTCACCAAGTATAGGGTAGTCCACGTATCTGAGTTATTCCAATGAGAATAATAAAGAATGGAATAATGAAGTTCTCTTCATGAATATGAAAAAATAATACCCTTACCTTAGAATAAAATTGGATCTTTGGAATAGTGAGGTAGCAGACTTCTTCTTCTTCTTTCTCTCTATAGATTTTCTCTATAATTTCTCTCTCTAGAGTTTCAGTGAATTCGTAAGAAATAATGAAGGAATGAGCTTCTATTTATAGGAGAATGGACTAAATAGTAACTAATTCATGAACAGTCCAGATTGATTTACTTTTAAATGGACGGTCCATATTGATTTACTATTAAAACTTTAAACCAACGGTCCATACTAATTCACTATTAAACTTTAAACCAACGGTCCATACTGATTCACTATTATAATTTCAACCAACGGTCTGAAAAATTAGCACATCTCCTCATAGAATAATATTGTACCCAAAATAATTTGGACCGAAAAGAAATATATTTTATTCGGGTGAATAGTATCTCATGAATAGTAACTCGTGAATAGTAACTCATGAATAGTAACTCTGACACGAAAAGTGCCCCGAATACCCGATTGAACAATATAACCTCCAGACATCAATTATTATTGAAATAAATGTCGACTTCCACTAACACTAATAATTCCAACATAATAGAACTATCAATTTCATCTTTAATCAACATGAGCTTATTCATCATTAATATTATAACTCACAATATTTAACAACCAGGTTGTTCCCGAGAAAAGGGGCTTTCAATAAGGATTTCTCCTATTAGTGCTTGATTAGGTGACCAAACCTCTCCTTGTGAACTTCTAGACATTGTAAATATTGCAATTTAATAATATGAATAACTTTGTCGTCTCAATTATTGATTTAATAATATAACATATTATGCGGATGATCTTATGACAATAATCGAATCAATAATATGAGAGATATGATGCGATAATTCTTGTAGCAATAATTGAGTATAAGCGAGTGACTTTTCACGTAAGCATCAATAATCAATCTTGTGTCTGCTACTATGCAACCCAGCGTATTCATTGTACTTTTCTTACTAGGGTAGTTCAACAGTTTTAACGGTAACACTTCATAGTTATTTTTATAAAAGATAATTACGTGCGTTTTATCACTACGACAATACTTCCGTTGTAGGGTCCACCAATGATTGTGTCGTTGTACGAATATTCCCTGTTAAAACAAATATTCCCCGACCAATCAAATATTTTATAACAACTTGCATACTTTGCAAAATTTATAAATATTACCCACAACTATAACATTATATCAAATCCACGCCATAATATTAAAAAAAAAATATTTCGAGAAATTTAAATCTTTATTCATAAAATTTGGGGTCTCACATATAGGGATTGCGATGGGCAGTTCAGTGTAAAATGTAAGTTGAAACTGTGCGTAAGGCAAGTTTCCTAACTTCATTCATGTTTAATATGAATGCTAGTTTCTTAAACTTCTTATATGTTGAATAGGAGAAGTTTTATCTATGTGCAAATGTGATATTTGTACAAGGTGGTAGAATTTATGAGGCCTTGTAACACTTCGGTGTTTCTATGAGATGAACTGTTCTGTGATTGAATTGTTCAATATGAAAATGTTATGTTTATTCATGAACCGTTATTGTTAAGGTTATGCTAATGTTTCTAGCCAGACAGAATGTGTATGAAAAAGGTAGAAGAATAAAAGTATTACAAAGTGAATGTGACTAATGTTTTAAAATGATAGGAATTAGAATTCATTCCTATTATTCAAGTTGCTTCATAACTTATTTGGTTATTGAAGTTTTAAAAGAATATTTAAATCCTTGAGGTTATTTATTCAAATGCTATAACTTGCTGAGCAATTGAATGCTCACACTTGCTTTAAATAAAAAAACATTTTCAGCGTACGAGTAGAAGAACTTAAGGATCCCGTAAAGATCAAGTTGACCGGTATCTAGACGAAGTGTCATTGAATGAGCGTGAAGATCAAGCCAAAAGTTGTAATATAAAATAGTTTAATAAATTGTTATGTATCCTTGGTGGCGGATGAAAGTCACTCTTGTAAGATGTAAAGAATAATGTAAGTATCATTATTTGTAATGAAAGAGGTTATAAGGTATTAGAACTTAGAATTTGAGAATGTATGTTGTTATATTTAATTATATAATGATGTATGTTTTGAAAGAAGATGGAACCGTGATGTACAAAATCCAGATGTGAAAATAGACCGAATTTCTGGACGTTACAAAATCCTTTTTGTTTCTTCCCAAGTTAATCATTGTAAATTACAGTAGCTCAATTATAATAATAGTTCTATTTTGATTTCTGTTTTATATGGTCTCAATTCCTCCTTCGATATATAGAAAAATGTTATAGAGAGATCTAATCTTCTTGAACCTTTCTAACTGTTGGTGTCTTATGGGTGACTTCAATAAAATAAAAGACCTTGTTGAAACTGACAAAACAGATAGTTCTTGGGTTTCTTGTGTGGAGGAATTTAAAGCTTGTGTGGATTCCTTTGGGGTTGATGATATTAGAGGAGTTGGCCCTCTACACACTTGGTGGAACTGTCAAATTGCTAGACCCATTCACAGGAAACTTGATAGGGTAATGGGTAATGCTGAGTGGTTCTCTTCATTTCCCTGTGCCCGGGTTCTTTTTGGCCCTCGGGGTCTTTCTAATCATTTCCCCATTCTCCTCAATCTGAACCTATAGACCACTCAATATAAAAATCCTTTTCAATTTTTCAATTTCATGATCCTTCTAAATGGTTTCATGGACTGTGTTTCACTCGTTTGGAACCATCATGTATCTGGGAACCCTTTCTATGTCTTCTCTGAAAAGCTAAAGAATACCAAAAAGGCTCTTATTCTCTTGAATCGTAATCATGTGAATTTGTCCTCCTCTGTCAAGGTAGCGACTGAAGCTTTCCATCATACCCAATCTCTCCTATAAGTTAATCCTTTGGATCATTCTCTTCTTGATCAAGAGAAAAGTTGCCTTCATTCCTTATGGATTGCTCTTTATTTTGAGGAGAATTTAGTCCAACAAAAATCTAGAGCAACTTGGTTTTCTTCTGGGGACAGATATACCAAATTCTTCTCTAATATCATGAAAAGCAGATGGAACCATAACAAGATCCTTTCCATCCAGGATTCCTTTGGGAATTTGGTGTAGGACAAGAGGCTGTTGAACAAGTAGCTGTTGATTATTTCCATAGTCTACTAAGTCCCCCTTCTTATTCCCCTCCTATTATTGAGGATCATGAAGCTTTCTTTAACAAGAAAATTAATTCATCCCAAGGTGACTCTTTCACAGTTCCCATTACTGATGATGAAATATTTGCTATTTTGAAATCAATGAAGATTAATAGGGGTCTAGGGTCAGATGGATTCAATGTCAATTTTTTCTTATATTGTTGGAACAAATTTCCTTAATATTGTCAGATACTTCTTCTTGTCTAGTTGAATGCCAAAGTTGATTAACTCCACTGCCATTGCTCTCATTCCAAAATCTAGCAATCCTTAAACTATGGCTGATTTTAGGCCCATTGCTTGCTGCAATACTATCTATTAAGTGCATATCCAAGATTCTCTCCGATAAACTCAAATCAATGCTTCCTTCTTTTATTGACAAGCTCAAGCTGCTATTGTACATGAGAGAAGCATTAGTGACAACATCTTGCTTACTCGGGAGCTTTTTAGGAATTATCACCGATCCTTTGGTTCTCCTCGTTATACCATCAAGATTGATATTAAGAAGGCTTTGACACTATGAATTAAGATTTCTTATTTGATATTCTTCATCTCTTCAAATTTCCATCCAAATGCATCATCTAGATTCAAATTTGCATTATAAAAGTTATGTTCTTAATCAAGATTAATGGAACTCTTGCTGGTTACTTCAAAGGTACTCGAGGTCTAAGACAAGGAGACCCTTTGTCACCTTATCTTTTTGTTTTAATAATGGAGGTTTTGTCTATGAAATTGAAATGGGGGGCTTTGTAGCCAGGTTTCAAGTTTCATTGGAGAACTAAAGACAACAATATTACTCATTCATTTTCTGCTGATGACATTCTGATATTCTGCCATGGTAGTGTTGACTCTATTAACATCATTAATTATTAAATCATTTATTTATCTCTTTTCTGGGTTGATCCCTAATGTGCACAAAAGCCAATGCTTTCTAACCAATACCAACCCTATTACATCCCAATTAATTCTCTCCATTCTTGGGTATTTTGCAGACTCATTGCCCATCAAATTCTTGGGGGTTCCCCTCATCTTTGCTACACTTTTTTTTCGAGACTGCATCCCTCTCATTAATAAAATTACTCAAAAAGTCTCATCTTAGATATCATTAGCTCTTTCTTATGTTGGTAG
Source organism: Panax ginseng (assembly GCA_020205605.1). NCBI lineage: Eukaryota > Viridiplantae > Streptophyta > Magnoliopsida > Apiales > Araliaceae > Panax > Panax ginseng. The sequence goes on from CM035144.1 coordinate 16,796,312, forward strand.
ACTTCAACTTATTAAAATAGTTCTCTTTGCTATTCAATCTTTCTGGAGAAAACACTTCATTCTTCCTAAAGCAGTCACCCGTGCTATTCAATCTATCTTATGTCGATTCTTATGAAAGGGGCCTTCTCTGGCTAAGTATGGAGCCAAAGTTTCCTGACACACCATTTCCTCTCTTACATTAAAAACTTGTTTGACTGAAATAATGCTCTAATTCTTGTCTACCTTACTAACATCATTTCATTCCAATTATCTTCTTTTTGGGCTAATTGAATTAAAGCCACTGTCCGCAAAAAGAAACTTCTAGCAAATTCCTATTTCAATGGATTGCTCTTGGATTTGGAAGCAAATCCTCAAGCTCAGACCCATTGCTCTTTAATTCATTCGTTACCGTGTTGGTCGGGGTTCCGAAATTAGCCTCTTGTTCGATCCATGGTTTCAAGGGGTTCCAATAAATCCCAGCCTTTCATTAATCTTAAATTCTGGGCTTTGCCACACTGTTACTATCAGTGATATCCTTCAGAACTCTACTTGGGTACTCTATCAGGGATCCAATCCTGATTTGATTATGCTCAGACACCAAATAGAAGCCTTTCCAATTCCACCTGACATTAATGACTCAATTACATGGAACTCTTCGGACGTTAAAGGACTAAAGGTGTCCGTAGTCTAGGATAGTATTCGACATCATAGAACCTATGCTCCCTGGAATAAGTTGTAAGAACAGAGAATTTTAGGAATAAATAATTATTTCAATATAGTAAGAAAATGAATATTTATTTCTAAATATTGATGTGTTGTACGATGAGTAATTCGATTAGTGCAAAGTGAATTTATATGAGAAGTGTGAAATTGACGTTGAGAATTGTGAAAGGCCTTGTGTGGCATAATATGGAATGAGGAAATTCACTAAGTGAATTAAAAGAGAAATAGTTATTAAGAGGGTGATTAATTGTGTATAATTATGTGATAAATACACTCTTGAACTAGTAATATCACCACTATAGAAGTTAGTTCATATCATGTAAAACTTGTGTGGTGATAAATTTGGAACTGGCTTGAAGCTAAACCATTTTGGCCTTTATGGGGGATAGAAAGCAATTGCCCCCTCAAAGATACAAAATGGCAAATTCTTGCCGATGATTAATCTGGAAAAAAATTGGTTTCTACTGTAGAAATGAAGTGGAACATTAATGTAAGGTGTGACATGAATAAAATCATATGATAAGAATACATTCTAATGATATAAAGTATCAAGTAGTACAATAAAATCATAAGTGATTTTAATACAGAAATAATTAAATATCTGTGTATTCTAGAAATTGGGAAAGGGAATATGTGTGTAAACTGGATAATTAATATTAAATAATGTTATAATGTGGTTATGTGAGTAGTAAAATATAATTATGGAGATACCCGGACAATAATACCTAACTGTGTTATTTTATTATATGTAGAAAATGTACATGGATTATATGTATATACACTACTTGATACCTTGTAATAAAGAAATACATTGTATGCCCTTTAAATCATTATAACCTATGTTATATGAAATGATTTGTGTATACATAATATATAACCAAAGTATATATTATTTGGTATAAACCAAGTGTTGCATTACATTTTGGCAAATGCTATGAATTCTTGTCCCATAATAAGAGCCCAGTTCATTTCTTCCCACGTGAAGAGCTAACTAGCCTACTTTATCTTCATCTCAAAATCAACAAACATAGAGCTAATAAGTGGATGGGGAGTGAGATTCATGAGTGAAATCACCAACTCTCTCTTATCCATTCTATATTCTTGTATTCTTTTGGTTTGATTTGGGAGGTAATTATATTATCTGTGTAACCATTCTTCTATAAATGGGACCCTCACCTTCTTCATTGCAATTGCTGAGAAATATTTGCTAAGAAACTTATAAAGAGTGAGTATACCGTTATTGAAGAAGAGACTAATAAAGTATATTGCAGCCCAATTGTTTCACAGAGGTATAACTTCCCATCCCTATTCTTCATTTTCTGATAAATTGCCAAGTTCTTCATTCTTTGAATTAAGCATGTATTAGTTGATATTTGATTTGGGATATGTTGCTTAGTGTTATACAAACTTCTAAATGTGTTAGAATTGCAATGGGTTATGTTAGAAACAATTTTTGTAAGAAATTTCTGTGATGGGTTGTTGAATCGCCAAAGCGAGCAGGTGTCTATCTCTGGTGACGACAACAGCAATTTCTTTCTTGATGTTACCAGCCAGATCACTGGCAAGAAATTTCTGCCGCCGATCTGCACCTGAACCTTTTGTTTTCTGTTTCATTTCTGTTTGTGTAACTTGTTGGCACCTGGTTAGAACAAACATGTAAACTATTTTAGCACACACATATAAGCACATGCATGTAGTATGAACAAGTATAACAATGTTAGTACATATGATTGATGCAACACTTATGGTCTTGAAATGAAATTGTAGTTTCAAAAGTGAACTTTGTCACGAACACATCATGTGAGCATTCTGATTTTATGAACATGATAATATGGTTTATATTGACATGAAATGCAAGTCTAAAGTGATTAAACACACTAGCATACATGATTGAAAGTTAATACTTGTAAAAATAAACTCAAGGAGGGTCATATGCTTATGTGAGAACCTCTAACATGTATGTATGTTAAAATATAAGTGCATAGGTATGTTAGAGTTGGACAGAAATAGGAAGTGCAAAGCTCAACCACAGTGCAGGCGGGGGACGACGCAGACATGTTACCGCATCATCCTATGATCGTAAATAGTTTACATTTTTTAATCACGAAGTTCAAAGCATGCTTATATGATTTTATTAACTTGTATTATATGACCAATATGCTATATAATATGTTTAAGAAGCATGCTAGGTAATAGAGATGAATGTTAATGAGAAATTATGATGTTTACAAGCTATAAAGCAATGGTTTGAAAAATACGTTGTTTGACCTTGTGTTATCATGTAATCTGATTTATGTTATAAAGATGTAGGATATGTGATGTAGTATGTATAAATTTACAACTAAGTTAGACGTTTATGTGTATGTTTGAACTTATATATATGAGTTTATATAACTAATGAATATCCTATACATGTGAATATATTATGATAGGATTCGAAAGAGGGTATTAAGCTTTACTTTGGTAAATTACGCTTGAGGAAAGTTTCCTAACTCACACAACTTTGAATTTTGTGAAATTTATCGAATTTCATTCGATTCGTATATTGAATGCAAGTGTAAGACCCCAAATTTTATGAAATGAAAGTATTCAATTTTTTTATAATTATTATTTTATTTAGTAAATGGTTAAATTGATAAAAGGTTAAAGTTAAGGGAGATATTTGAAAATTTTTCAAAGTAAGCAAGTTGATTTAAAATATTCGTTGTGTCGGGGAATATTCGTTTGGTCGGGGAATATTCTTTTTGTCAGGGAATATCCGTACGACGACACCATCATTAGTGGACCCCACAACGGAAGTATTGTCGTAGTTAGAAAATGACAAAAATATCTTTTATAAAAATAATAAATGAAAGTTTTCTTTGTTAAACTGTTGAACTACCCGGTGGTAAAAGTACGATGTCTGGCGTGGTTGCATAGTAGCACACGGTATTGATTATTGATGCTTACGTAAGAAGCCACTTAGTTTACTCAATTATTACTCTGATGAATTGTTGCATAGTATCTCACGTTATTTGATTCAATTATTGTCACAGTATCATCTGCATAATATTTTATATTACTAAATCAATAATTGAGACAACAAAGTTATTCATATTATTATTTGCAATATTGACGATGTCTAGAAAGTTCTGTCGAGGAGAGGTTTGGTCACCTAATTGCGTGTCAATAAGGAGAAATCCATATCGGAAAGTCCCCTCTTTCCTTGGAATGATCTGGTTCTTAAATATTGTGAGTTATAATATTAATGATGAATAATTGTTGAAGTATTAAGAATGTGTTTATTAAATATAAGTGAATTACAAAAGTTAGAGGGGAATAATGTAAACTTGGAAAACTTTAGGGGTACTAAAGTGTAATAAGTTAAATTAATATGGACCATTGGTGGTGGTTTTAATAGTAAATCAATCTAGACCATCGATGGTGGTTTTAATAGTAAATCAATCTGACGGACCGTCGATGGTGGTTTTAAAAGTAAATCAATCTGAGGGTAAATCGGTGGTGGTTTTAAAAGTAAATTAATTTGGACCGTTGGTTTGGTTTTAATAGTAATCAATATGTAAAATACATGTTCTAATAGTGAATCAATCTGGACCGTTCATGAATTAGTTACTATTTAGTCATTTTTCCTATAAATGGAAGCTTAATTCTTCTTTCATTCTCACCAATTCACTAAGACTCACAAGAGAAGATATAGAGAGAAAAATAGAGAGAAAAAGAAGAGTAATCGCTAAATCACTATATTAGGTATCTAGTCTTCTACTAAGGTAAGGGATGTTATTTTCGTTTGGTAAGGGATATTATTTGTTGTATTCGTAAGGGGTATTATTTCTTTCGTATTCATAAGGAATACTATTTTTCGTATTCATCCTTTAATATGTAGGAATAATAACTCTCTCTCACGCGGATTACGCATCGTATATATGCGGTGAAAATCCATTCTTGATTTCAGTATGTTATTTCTTTTCATATTCTTAAATCTAAACTTACTATGGTAAGTATTGCTTCGATAATTCTTGAAATTAGTGGAATATCCTTGAGTTTTGCACTTCATCCAGTATCATTTTATTGGAATATTGATCTAAACTTTCTTATTAAATATCAATATTTTCACCCGGGGTACTATTCACGAGTTACTATTCACTATAATATTATTCACTTAGGTATTCGGGGCACTTTTTATGCCGAGGTACTATTCACGAGTTACTATTCATGGGTTACTATTCACTCAAATATTGTTCACTCGGTATTCGGGGCACTTTTCATGTCGAAATACTATTCACGGGATACTATTTTCGAAGTACTATTCACAGGGTACTATTCACCAAAAAATTTATTGCTTTTCTGTCCAATTATTTTTGATACATATATATTATTCTTGAATTTTAATCCATAAAGCAGTATCATGTTGACAATTTGGACATTATTAAATGCTGGATAAATTAAATTATAAATCTTTAAAATTTATCCTTTGCTTTCATTTAATTGAATTCTTATATCATTGTCATCATCCTCAGGCTTATATTGTAATGAAAGTCATCTTTGGCTTACGTGCATAGATGGACTGTTGATTGGTATGATTATGACCAGAGATCAATCGGTATAATCATGACCCGTAATGTTACAAATGATGTGGTTAAAATCCTCATTGGCCTGTAGTGCATTGATGGACAGTTGTTGGTATGATTATGACCAGGGATTATTCGGTATAATCATGACCATTGATGATTACATGAATATCCTTGGCCCGTAATGCAGGGATGATTCGATTATGTGGTTTATTTATTAAGTTGAGTCTAAGCGATAAATTTGATGAAAAACTTTTTAAATCATAGAAGATAGTAGATGTGACGCCCCCAAAATAGGTTTACATCACCCATCTTGAGTCGCCAAATACATGGTACAAAATTCAAATACAACTTAATTATACAACAGTCGTGTAAAATACGACAAAACATAATCTAAGAGTTTTAATAAGAATATTGTCATCTAGACAATATCCACACTCAATAGAGTCCTCATTATATTTATTGTCACACTATTTAACAGAATAGTGAGGACAAATAATGCTATCATCTAGACCGTCACTCCGTTCCCCGACTAGTCCTGGCTATATTCTCATTTCCTGAAGAGAACAGTGAAAGAAAGGGTGAGCTCAACTAGCCCAGTAAGAAATATTATGACTAAGATAATGCAGAATAAATTATCATTAGTCTTCAACAATGTTAAACTGATAAAATACAACAGACATCAAGTTTAATTGCAGCGGAATAAGCAATCCATTAGAAGAGTCAAGTAGAGTATGATATCAACTATCTTCTATGATTTAAAATGTTTTTACCAATTTTTATCGCTGAAACTCAGCTTAATAAATAAACCACATCAACGAATCATCCCTGCACTACGGGCCAAGGATATTCATTAAATCATCAATGGTCATAACTATACCGAATAATTCCTGGTCATAATCATACCAAAAATTGTCCATCAATGCACTACAGGCCACTAAGGACTTTTACCACATCATTTATAATATTACAGGTCATGATTATACTGAATGATCCCTGGTCATAATCATACCAAGTCTATCTATGCACGTAAGCCAAAGATGACTTTCATCACAATATAAGCATGAGGATGATGACAATGATATAAGCATTAATCAAACGAAAACAAGGATAAATATTAAAGACTTTAAATTTATCCAAATATTATCAATCACTTAATAAACTCATCATCTAATATTATTAATATTATAACAATATTTTAATCACTTCTTAAACTTATAAATAATTTATTTCAATTATTTACACTTTACCAAATAATGTATTTAATCATTCAAAAATGCCATACTTATAAGATTTCATCACCAATGATCAAATCCCTCATCAAAAATCTGCATATACCCTATATAGGATTCCCAAGCCATAAAATCCTATTTTCCAATTTTGTTACTTCACATAACATATTTAATTCATTTACTCATAACTAGTTCATTTTTATGAAAAAAATACCAAATCAGTCCCAAAAATATTTCTTTTCTGGGATTTAGCAGAATATAGTCCCATATTGAACATATATTTTTCTCGAAATTTTTAAAATTCATTTACTATTTTTCATATGGCCAAAATTGCCGAATATTTAGACATTTATCATAAATTGTACCTTTGTCCAAAAATTCCGAAATTTACATGGTATACTCCTGTTATATACATGTACTCCTAATAAAAATTTCACCAATTTTGGAGTTAACCACAAAGAGTTATAAGGGTTTACTTTTAAAATAGTTTTTTCCCATAAAATCCATAACTCTTAATATATACATCCAAAAATCGCCATTTTTGGACACAATCTAGAAAACTCATCAAATTATCATTTCAAATTTTTCCGAATTTTTGAGGGTCAGAAAAATTACAAAACTGCCCCTGGCAAAAACCCCTTTTGAATGAAAATACTATTTATATGAATACAAAGGATCATTCACCATGCATGCCTTAATCCACATAGATAGGTTATTCCAACAGAATAATAAAGAATGGAATAACAGAAGAATTCACCATGCATGTGATAGGCCATGCAGAAAAGTTATTCTCAGCGAATAATAAAGAATGGAACCGGTCGTGCGTAAACCAAGACAAACAGGATATTCCAGCGGAATAATAAAGAATGGAACTGTGTCATGCGTAAACCGCATGCATGGGATATTCTAACGAGAATAATAAAGAATGGAATAACAAAGAATTCACCATGCATGCGATAGAGCCATGCAGACGAGTTATTCCAACAGAATAATAAAGAATGGAACCAGGTCAAGCGTAATCAAATGCATGCATGGATATTCCAACGAATAATAAAGAATGAAATAATGGAAGAATTTCACCATGTATGTGGTACTTCGCATAGATGAGTTATTCCAACATAATAATAAAAATGGAATAATGAAGCTCTCTTCATGAATACGAAAGAAATAATATCCCTTACCTTAGAATAAAAAGTGGATACTAGAATGAGAGGTATCGAGACTTCTCTTCTTCTTTCTTTCTATAATTTCTCTCTATAATAATTGCTCTATAGCTTTAGTGAATTGGTGAGAAATGAAGGGAGAATGACCTTCTATTTATAGGAAAATATAGTTTCAATAATTGCACGTTTTGGGGCTCGAAATATTACAGTACAATACTTTTAACTTTTCTTTCATTTTTAATTTAGTCCTGCAAGTATTATCAAACTTGCACCACCTCCCCTAATAGTAAATCATGTGAATCAATAGTTCTAGACATGTGAAAATATTAATTACAATATAGTACCTTCATCTATACCTCCATTTTTAATTTAGTCATGCAAGTATTATCAATCTTTCACCAACTCCCTTAATAATAAGTGAATAATAGTACACACATGTGAACAAATAGTTATATAAGCATGTGAATTAGTAGCAATTAATTGCTCAATTATCCGATTAATTACCCGATTTATCAATATAACCCCCAGACATCAATTATCATCGGAATAGATGTCGATTTCCACTAACACTATGTAAGACCCCGAAATTTTTTTTTAAATAAAAAGGAATTTCCTTTATTTATTATTTTGAAATAGTAAGGGTGGATTTGATTAATGTGGTTAGTTATGGGTAAATATGCAAATATTTCGAATAAGCAAGTGGTTATAAAATATTTATTGTTGTCGGGGAATATTCGTTTGGTCGTGGAATATTCGGGAATATTAAATCTGACAGTTGCCAATGACCACATGTGGAGCCCATAACGGAAAGCGATTGGAGGAAGAAAGCGACAATAATAAGTTGTTTATAAATAACTTGGCGTAGTTATTACCAATTAATCTTTGTTGGAATACCCGGTGGTTAAAACACACTAATACGTTGTTGAGCGAACAAGAAGCATTGCGATATTGCACCAATTATTGATTCTTACGTAAAAAGGCATTACTCAATAATTGTTACGATGAATTACTATTCAATATTTTATTTTATTGATTTAATAATTCTTTGCATTGATATTTTATATTCTTTGTTGTTTCAATAATTGTCAATACACGTATTTTTCATTATCGAAGCAATAATTCATATTATCTGAATAATATTATTAGATAACATTATTGGCAATGTCTAGAAAGTTACATCTAAGGAGAGGTTTGGTCACCTAATGCGCCAATGAGGAGAAATCTTTATTGGAAAGCCCCTCTTTCCAGGAACGGCACAGTTGCTAATCTTGTGATTACGTAATATTATTTGTGAATAATTAATTATTGATTTATATGATGAGGAAAATATTGATTTTATGTGGATATAGATGGAGAAAATTTTTAATGTGACAATTGTTGAAAATTAATATTATATCTTTTACGATAAAATAATTTATTTAAATATATTATTTTAATAATATATTAATGGTGATATTTTATAATTAATGTGGGATATATGAGTATATGAGGAGGAAGAGTATTTTTGTGGCATTAAATGTTTAACACATATTTTGTGTGTTGGTGGACACAATTATTGACCGAAATTTGATTATAGCCTGTAAAATCGTCCGTTTGTGGATTTTGGTCAATTTTTGTTTGGAATTTGGAAAAACTTTCTTCTGCAAAGTTGTAGAGAATTGAATTTCCTATAAAAACTCATGAGATTCAAATTTTACGACAAAAGGGCTATTTATTATGAATTATTGAAGTTCGAAGCTCAAAATAATTGATTTTTGGAAGTTTAAATTATTTTAAATTAGAAAAACGTTTTTATTACTTTTTCTAGAAGGTGGCATGTGGTTATTGAACTGAAATCAGATTTCAAGTATGCGTAGAAGATTTATTATATATATTATTACTATATTAAATTTTACGCTTTGGTGTTCTAGCAAATTTCTATAAATAGGTGCTTAGGTTAGAATTGAAAATCACACCGCTGAAGTTTCTCTCTATATATTATCGGCGTATTCTTGTGAGTATTTTGAGTATACTTTGAGTATTGCTATACGGTGAAAGTTCAAGTCATAGCCTATATCCAGGTGTTTCAACTAGAAAATCTTGTCTTTTCGAGGTAAGGGATATTATTTTCTTCTCAAATGATATTATTTCTTCAATATCATTATCTTTGAAATATTGGTTGGAACTTTTATCAAATTTGGAACTTTTTCGTTTATGGGTTACTATTCATGAGTTACTATTCACGAGTTACTATTCATGAGTTACTATTCACGAGTTCTTATTCATTTAGTACTATTCACAAAGCGTGAAGATGTTTTTTTGTGAAATTTCTATCTTTTGGTGTCTGAGTTCTTATTCATGTATACGGCACTATTCACGAATCTGACACTATTCATTAGAAAAATGAAATTTCTTCTTTTTGTCCAAAATATCTATTGTGGATACTAGCTTTGATTGTATCCATGTTTTGATCATTCTTGAATTTTACACCACTATGATTATTTTTGAGGTATTTTTGGACGTGGATAAAACAAAGTACGAATCCTTAATCCTTGTCATTTTGTTTCCTTTGGATTCGTTTCTTTAAAAATATTTTCATCATCCCTCGGTCTTAAATGATGATATTGTTGAATATCTTTGGCACTGTAGTGCAAAGATGAATGATTTATGATGAATATCTTTGGCCGTAGTGCAAAAGATGAATGATTTCGATGAATATCTTTGGCCGTAGTGCAAAGATGAGCAGTGTTTAGATGAACATGATAAGCTGGTGAATGTCCTTGGGCCTGTAGTGCAAGGATGAATATTTGATCCCGGATATATATTGATTGATGTTACGAGGATAAAATAGGCGATGAACTTTAAAATTCATACATAGAAGATAGTAGTTTGCATTCTCTACTTAACTCTTCTAATGAATTATTATTTCAGCTGCGAATATTGATTTAAAACTTGTGGTCTATTGTATTATATTAGATTTTTCCTGTTGAAGACTAACGATAATTTTGTTGTATATTATCTTAGTCATAATATTCTTCTTTGGGCTAGTCGAGCTCACCCTTTTCCTTTTTGTTCCATTTTTCTTCTCGGGGAGGCGAGAATATAGCGCAGTATGCAGTGGGGTATGGAATGAAAGTTCTAGGGAGAGTTGTTTAGTAGTCCTCACCATTTTTGTAAAATGATGTATCAATAATTATGATGGGGATTTATTTGGGTATGTATATTGTCTAGAAGACAATAATTGTATTTAAACTCACAAGATATATATGTTGTCGTATTTTGCACGACAAATGTATTAATAAAGTTGTAGTTATTTACGTACCATGTATTTGGCGACTCGAGAATGGGTTGGGTGGAATGGACCTATTTTGGGGCGCCACGGTTGGTATCGAGCTTAGGGATATGATCTCTGGCGGAGATCGGGAATAGAACTAGGAGGGAGAGGCGAGTAAATCCTTCGCTAGTGTGTCCTACCTAAGCTTATTTGTTAGTTGGTTAGTATATAGGGATATTATGTGATATATTGATTTCCTTAATTAACCCTTGTTTTATATGATGATTTGAGAATGTCAATTGAGAATATTAACAATGGAGTGAATGAGACCGTGGAGATGTCTCTCATCTTTACCAACGAGGAGGAGTGCAGTAACAGTGGCAATGTACCTCCTGTAAACAACACCATTTGAAAGCAGATTTGCAGAACGACGGGATGTTTAGAAGTTTTTCTGATTCATGCAAAATCGGACGAGGAGACTCGTTTCAAAACATAGGAGGAAATGATAGCAATTTACGGGTTGTCACAACAAAGCGATTCAAAGAGTTGGGACCACACAGTGCACTCGGGGAAAGCGGATCCGATTAAAGGCGGAGGCGTGGGTCAAACAAATTACCAAGATATTCGATGTCTTGGGATGCGGAGGAACGAAAGTTCCATTTGCTACTTTTATGTTAAATGTGAACGTGATTCATTGGTGGGAATCGTGAAGCGTACCCATCCATTGCAAGACTTTCGGCATGTCTTGGGAGACATTTGAAACTATTTAATGACAAATACTTTCTGAAAGTGTTAAGTCTATATGAAGGAAGTGGAGTTTATTAGATCGAGGCGAGAATAACATGGCGGTGTCTTAGTATGAGGCGAAGTTTGCGGAGTTGTCGAGTTTGCACCTCATTTGGTGGAAAATGAGGAACGAATGACGCGCGTATGTTTCGAGGGGTCTAAAACCCGAGATTCGACAATATCTTATCTCTCATAAATTTTCTTTATATTCGAGATGTTGTAAATGCAGGGCTCAATTATTAGGCGTGATAACGAGTATGTTCAACCGAGGGACCACAACAGTGGTCATATCGGTGGTGGCGATCATCAAAACAATGATAACCAGCGGGGAGGAAAGAATACGGACAAAGGCGGTAACCACTCGGGTGGTAATCGTGGCCATGATAATAGGAGAGGTGAATCAAGTGGACATTTCAAGAAGAGAAGGTTCAACAATAACCATGTGAAGGCGTCGGCGCCGGTGACAAGAAAGAATCTGGTTCCAAGGAGGAGAAAGACCACGGTTATATATATGCTATAAATGCGGGAAAGAGGACATATCGGTCAAAGCGCCCTATGACAGCTATGGGGTATGCTATAATTGTGGAAAGGAAGGACATATAGCTCGAGAGTGTACTGTAGCGAAACCAAGTCCAGTGAGGATGGTGACTCAAAAGGATGTCCGGATAAGTCGAAATCGGTGGTTCTTGAAGAAGCGTTTTCTTGACTTCTCAAAATACAAGGAACCCGAACGAAGTTAGCACGGGTTAGTTAATTATAAATTCTTCTTGAAGTTTATACCTTACTAGAATCTGGGTTCTACCCATTCTTTTATCTCTCTTTGCTTTGCGCTCAACGTTTGAATTTGACTACGGAGAAATTAGACTTTGACCTATCTGTGGAGACTCAGATTAAGAGAAACTTTTATTACATCCGTTGTTTAGAAATCTTGCTTGATTCAGTTGGCACTATCACATTACACGTTAACCTTATTTCTATAGAGATATTTGTTTTTGATGTGATTTTAAGGTTAACTACTCATCATGCCAAAATTGATTGCTTTCGTAAGGTTGTTAGTTTTCATATTCTTAAGCAACCTATTATTCAATTCAAGCAACCAAACCATTGAAGTCAAACTCTTTCATATTAAATTATAAAGCCATTTGTTTATTGAAAAGCGAATGTCAAGCTTTCTTAGTCCATGTTATGGATTTGAAGAAAGACACGTCGATTTGAATAATATTCTGTTGTTATTAATTTTTCTGACGTATTTCTGAAGAATTTCTTGGCCTACTCCCGGGCGTGATATTGAATTTGTATCGACTTTAAATCCGTTATAAAACCCATTTCTAAAATCTCATATCGAATGGCTCTATTGAACTTGAGGAGTTAAAAACCCAATAGAAGTTGATACGAGAGCCTCTATCTGGTGACTTCCTTTGTGGAATGCACCAAAGCCGACTCTCGTAGGGGACACCATATTCGATGCGATAGTAAAACCGATAGGTGTCATTGTAACGCTTATCCAAGATTGGGATGTGAGTCACGATTGAGAACAACCTAAGTCAGTAATCGAAATATGTAGCTTTCTAGGCTTAGTTGGTTATTATCGGAGATTCGTTGAAGGATATTCTTGAATCGCTATTCCATTAACATAATCGACTCGTAGAGATACAAAATTCGAATGGAGCAAAGAATGTGGGAAGAGCTTGAAGAACTCAAGAGGAGACTCATTTCAAAGACATGTTCGACCATGCCATCCTGGAAAAGCTAACGTGGTAGGCGGCGTGTTGAGTAGAAGATCGTATACAAAGCACGAGTACAATATTGTCAAAAACTAATTTCAGTATAATTTACAAATAATAGAGATGGAGATGAAAACTCTAGGTACCCACGATTGATGATATACGAGTATAATCGACTTTAATCGATAAAGTTAAAGTTGTTCAAGCTACACACCGAGTGATGAATTTGAAGAAGGAGGTGCAAGAAGTTGTTATTTCAAAAGCGAGAATCGGTGAGGTGAGGAAAACTCAAACCTTGATTTATTAATCCATTTGAAATTCTTGATCGAATAGGGCTGTGGCCTATAGACTCGTTTTACCGCCAAGTATGACGCGTGTTCATAACGCTTTTCACGTATCGATGTTATGTAAATATGTGGACTGACCGAACCACGTCATTGAGTTAGAACCAGGACAAGATAAAGAAGACTTAACGCACGAAGAGGTACTGTCAAGATCTTGGATAGGAAAGAACATGTCCTATGTACCGGGGTTATACCACAAGTTAAAGTTTTGTGGAGAAACCATCTTTATTGAGGAAATAACTTTGAGAGTTGGAAAGCGAAAATGAAAGCGAGGTATTTTCATCTTTTGAAACACGAGTGCGTCACGTTAATTTCGAGGACGAAATTTCATAAGGATGGGAGGTTGTAAGACCCAAATTTTTTTTTTAAATAAAAGGAATTTCCTTTATTTATTATTTTGAAATAGTAAGGGTGGATTTGATTAATGTGGTTAGTTATGGGTAAATATGCAAATATTTGAATAAGCAAGTGGTTATAAAATATTTATTGTTGTCGGGGAATATTCGTTTGGTCGTGGAATATTAAGGGGAATATTATTCTGACGGCCTTGACCATGTGTGGGCCCCATAACTGAAAGCGATGGAGAGAAAGAAAAGCGACAATAATAAGTTGTTTATAAATACTTGGCGTAGTTGTTACTGATTAATCTTGTTGGAATACCCGGTAGTTAAAATACACTAATATCTGGCGTTGTTGAGCGATAGCACGCAGTATTGCACCAATTATTGATTCTTACGTAAGAAGGCACTACTCAATAATTGTTACGGTAATTACTATTCAATATTTTATTTTATTGATTTAATAATTCTTTGCATTGATATTTTATATTCTTTGTTGTTTCAATAATTGTCATTACACAAAGATTTTTCATTATCGAAACAATAATTCATATTATCCGAATAATATTATTAGATAACATTATTGGCAATGTCTAGAAAGTTACATCTAAGGAGAGGTTTGGTCACCTAATTGCGGCTTGCCAAGAAGGAGAAATCTTTATTGGAAAGCCCCTCTTTCACAGGAGCGGCACAGTTGCTAATCTTTGTGATTACGTAATATTATTTGTGAATAATTAATTATTGATTTATATGATGAGGAAAATATTGATTTTATGTGGATATAGATGGAGAAAATTTTTAATGTGACGATTGTTGAAAATTAATATTTTATCTTTTTCTGATAAAATAATTTATTTAAATATATTATTTTAATAATATATTAACGGTGATATTTTATAATTAATGTGGGATATATGAGTATATGAGGAGGAAGAGTATTTTTGTGGCATTAAATGTTTAACATATATTTTGTGTGTTGGTGGACACAATTATTGACCGAAATTTGATTATAGCTTGTAAAATCGTCCGTTTGTGGATTTTGGTCAATTTTTGTTTGGAATTTGGAAAAACTTTCTTCTGCAAAGTTGTAGAGAATTGAATTTCCTATAAAAACTCGCGAGATTCAAATTTTCTGACAAAAGGGCTATTTATTATGAATTATTGAAGTTCTGAAGCTCCGAAATAATTGATTTTTGGAAGTTTAAATTATTTTAAATTAGAAAAACGTTTTTTATTACTTTTTCTAGAAGGTGGCATGTGGTTATTGAACTGAAATCAGATTTCAAGTGTGCGTAGAAGATTTATTATATATATTATTATTATATTAAATTTTCTGCTTTGGTGTTCTAAGCAATTTCCTATAAATAGGTGCTTAGGTTAGAATTGAAAATCACACCAGAAACTGAAGTTTTCTCTCTCTATATTATCGAGCGTATTCTTGTGAGTATTTTGAGTATACTTTGAGTATTGCTATACGGTGAAAGTTCAAGTCATAGCCTATATCCGGTGTTTCAACTGAAATCTTGTCTTTTGAGGTAAGGGATATTATTTTCTTCTCAAATGATATTATTTCTTCAATATCATTATCTTTGAAATATTGGTTGGAACTTTTTATCAAATTTGGACTTTTTTCGTATCGGGGTTACTTATTCATGAGTTCTTATTCACGAGTTACTATTCATGAGTTACTATTCACGAGTTACTATTCACGAGTACTATTCACAAAGCGTGAAGATGTTTTTTGTGAAATTTCTATCTTTTGGTGTCGGAGTTACTATTCATGTATACGGCACTATTCACGAATACGACACTATTCACCGAAAAATGAAATTTCTTCTTTTTGTCCAAAATATCTATTGTGGATACTAGCTTTGATTGTATCCATGTTTTGATCATTCTTGAATTTTACACCACTATGATTATTTTTGAGGTATTTTTGGACGTGGATAAAACAAAGTACGAATCCTTAATCCTTGTCATTTTGTTTCCTTTGGATTCGCGTTTCTTTAAAAAAATATTTTCATCATCCTCGGTCTTAAATGATGATATTATTGAATATCTTTGGCCTGTAGTGCAAAGATGAATGATTTATGATGAATATCTTTGGCCAGTAGTGCAAAGATGAATGATTTCTGATGAATATCTTTGGCCTGTAGTGCAAAGATGAATGATTTCTGATGAATATCTTTGGCCCGTAGTGCAAAGATGAACAGGTGTTTAGATGAACATGACCAAATGGTGAATGTCCTTGGCTCGTAGTGCAAGGATGAATATTTGATCCCGGATATATATTGATTGATGTTCTGAGGATAAAAATAGGCGATGAACTTTAAAATTCATACATAGAAGATAGTAGTTTGCATTCTCTACTTAACTCTTCTAATGAATTATTATTTCATTCATGAATATTGATTTAAAACTTGTGGTCTATTGTATTCTATTAGATTTTTCCTGTTGAAGACTAACGATAATTTTGTTGTATATTATCTTAGTCATAATATTCTTTTCTTGGGCTAGTCGAGCTCACCCTTTTCCTTTTTGTTCCATTTTTTTCTTCTCGGGAGGCGAGAATATAAGCGAGTACAGTAGGGGGTATGGAATGAAAGTTCTAGGGAGAGTTGTTTAGTAGTCCTCACCATTTTGTAAAATGATGTATCAATAATTATGATGGGGATTTATTTGGGTATGTATATTGTCTAGAAGACAATAATTGTATTTAAACTCATAAGATATATATGTTGTCGTATTTTGCACGACAAATGTATTAATAAAGTTGTAGTTATTTCTGTACCATGTATTTGGCGACTCAGAATGGGTTGGGTGGAATGGACCTATTTTGGGGGCGTCACACACTAATAATCCCAACACAATGGAACTATCAATTTCATCCTTAATCAAACACGAACTTATTCATCATTAATTTTATAACTCACAATATTTAACAACCAGGTTGTTCCCAGGAAAGAGGGGGCTTTCCGATAAGAATTTCTCCTTATTAGCGCGCAATTAGATGACCAAACCTCTCCTTGACAGAACTTCTAGACATTGTAAATATTGCAATTTAATAATATGAATAACTTTGTCGTCTAAATTATTGATTTAATAATATATCATATTATGCCGATGATACTGTGACAATAATCAAATCAATAATATGAGAGATATGATGCAGCAATTACTGTAGCAATAATTGAGTATAACAGAGTGATTTCTCATGTAAGCATCAATAATCAATACCGTGTGTTACTATGCAACCACGCCAGACATCGTACTTTTACTACCGAGTAGTTCAACAGTTTTAACGGTAACACTTTCGCCGTTATGATAATTCTGTCATTGTCTAACTACGACAATACTTCCGTTGTGGGGTCCACCAATGATTGTGGCCGTCATACAAATATTCCCTGACAAAAAGAATATTCTCCGACCAATCGAATATTATATAACAACTTGCATACTTTACAAAATTTATAAATATTACCCACAACTATAACATTATATCAAATCCACACCATAATATTCAAAAAAATATTTCGAGAAATTTAAATCTTTATTCATAAAATTTGGGGTCTCATAATCTCCCCTCTTTATGAAATTTCGCCTTCGAAATTTACGTACGTACCTGGTATGCCGAAGAGATGAGGATACCTTAACTTCATTTCATATTCCAACTTTTGAGGTATAACCTTTGAGTGTCGAATATGATCCTTCTTATCAAAAATTTTAACACGTATCTCCTCATACGTTAAATCTTCTGCTATCTCGTCTAGTTCTAATTTAATAATGTGGTTCGGGTCATCCACATATTTACGTAACATCAATACGTGAAAAACGTTATGAACACACGACATACTTGGCGGTAAAACGATTCTATAGGCCACAGTTTCTACTCGATCGAAGATTTCAAATGGGCCAATTAAATCGAGGGTTGAGATAACGCCTTCTTGAACCTTCTTCTTCACATTCATCAGATTCGGGTGTAAAGCTTGAGCGGCTCTAACTTTATCGATTAAAGTCGATTCTAATCGTATATTCGTTATCTTCACGTGGGTCCCTAGAGTCTTTAACTCTATCTTCATCATTTGTAAGTTATACGAAATGAGTTTTTTGTGTTAACAACATCGCACTCGTGTAAAACGACACGATCTTCTCTACTCAACGCGTCGCCTACCACGTTCGCTTCTTCCACGATGATATTGAATGGTATGATCGTAATCTTCAACAGCTCGAGCCAACGTCTTTGGCACATTATTCGTTCGTTTTAGGTAAAGAAATATTTGAGGGTTTTAGAAATGGGTTTTGTACTGGGGTCAATACAAAATTCGATTTCATGCTCTAGGGGTAAGCTAAGAAGTTCTTTGAGAATACGTCAGGAAATTTATTAACGATAGAAATATCATTTAAAAACTGTGACTCTCATCCATGACTTAGATAACACATGAAGTGAAGGTTTCTACTAACGAAGTTTCAACCAATAAGTCAAAGTCTAACTTCTCTTGGGTCAAATTTAAACGTTGAACGCAAATAAGAGAGATAAAATAATGGGTAGAACCGGTATCTAATAAGGCATAGACTTCATAAGAATTTATAATTAACTAACCGTGCTAACCGTTCGGGTTACTCGCTTTTGAGAAGTCACAAAAATGCTCTTCCTGAAACCACCGACTTTGTTTTGTTCGTCCGCCTATGGTGCCACCGTCCCAGCTGGACTTGACTTTGGTGCACGACAAAATCGGGCTAGGTGACCTTCTTTCCAGAATTGTAACATGCTTTGGACTGTATCACACAGTTTGGACTGATATGTCCCTCCTCTCGCATTTGTAACATGTCTGACCGGCCATTCGTTCTCCTCCCTTAACAACAAAGTGCGGTGTTGTCAGTCTTGACATCTTTCCATCATTGTTGAATCTCCTCTTCTTGAAATTTCCACTCTTATTATCTTGGCCATGATTACCACCGAAGTGATTACCATTCTTGGCATGATAATTTCCCCCACGATGGTTATCATTGTTCCGATGGCCGTTGCCACCGGTACGATTATTATCATTACCTTTTCGTTGGGCTGGTTCATTATCGCGCTCCAATAACTGAGCCCTATTCACTACATCTGAATACAAACATTATTTGTGAGAAATGAGGTATTGACGTATATCGGGTTTCAAACCTCTTAGAAACATTCGCGTCATTTGCTCCTCATTATCGAGCAAATGGGATGCAAACAGGGATAACTCCGCAAATTTAGCCTCGTATTGCGACACGGTCATATTGTTTTGCTCCAACTTGATAAACTCCACCTCCTTCATGTGGCGAATACTTTCGGGAAAGTACTTGTCCTTGAATAGCTCTTGGAACTTCTCCCAAGACATTTTGAGTGCGTCAGGCTGGGTACGTTTCACAGATTCCCACAAGTAATCTGCTTCTTTACGCAACATAAAGGTGGCGAAGGGAACCTTTTGCTCCTCTGAGCATCCCAAGACATCAAATATCTTGGTGATCTACTTTAACCACGTCTCCGCCTTAAGTGGTTCTGGCTTTCCCAAAAACTCCGGTGGTCCCAGCTCCTTGAACTGCTTAGCGGTGACCGACCGTGGGTTGCCATTATTTCCACCTATATTTTGAACAAGAGTTAATTAACATATTACATATTATCCCTATACTCTGACCGACCAATTAAATACCAAAAAAATTTAGGTAGGTCATACTAGCGAAGGAATTCCCCGTCTCTCCCCTCCTAGTTCTTGTCTCACATCTCAGCCAGGGATCATATCCCTAAGCTTTGATATCAACTGTGACGCCCCCAAAATAGGTATACATCACCCATCTTGGGTCGCCAAATACATTGTACAGAATACAAATACAAACTTAATTACACAACCGTCGTGTAATAAACGACAATACATAAACTGAGAGTTTAATAGGAATATTGTCATCTAGACAATATCCACACTCAAATGAGTCCTCATTACATTTATTGTCACACTATTTAACAGAATATTGAGGACTACTAATGCTATCATCTGGACCGTCACTCGCTTCCTGGCTTAGTCCCGACTACGTTCTCATTTCAGAGAGAAACGGTGAAAGAAAGGGTGAGCTCAACTAGCCCAGTAAGAAATATTATGACTAAGATAATGCAGAATAAATTATCATTAGTGTTTAACAATGTTAAACTGATAAAATACAATAGACATCAAGTTTAATTGCAGTAGAATAAGCAATCCATTAGAAGAGTCAAGTAGAGTATGATATCAACTATCTTCTATGATTTAAAATGTTTTTACCAATTTTTATCGCTGAAACTCAGCTTAATAAATAAACCACATCAACGAATCATCCCTGCACTACGGGCCAAGGATATTCATTAAATCATCAATGGTCATGACTATACCGAATAATTCTCGGTCATAATCATACCAAAATTGTCCATCAATACCACTGAGCCACTAAGGACTTTTACCACATCATTTATAATATTACAGGTCATGATTATACTGAATGATCCCTGGTCATAATCATACCAAGTCTATCTATGCACGTAAGCCAAAGATGACTTTCATCACAATATAAGCATGAGGATGATGACAATGATATAAGTATTAATCAAACGAAAACAAGGATAAATATTAAAGACTTTAAATTTATCCAAATATTATCAATCACTTAATAAACTCATCATCTAATATTATTAATATTATAACAATATTTTAATCACTTCTTAAACTTATAAACAATTTATTTCAATTGTTTACACTTTACCAAATAATGCATTTAATCATTCAAAATGTCATACTCATAAGATTTCATCACCAATGATCAAATCCTCATCAAAAAATCAGATATACCCTATATAGGATTCCCAAGCCATAAAATCCTATTTTCCAATTTTGTTACTTCACATAACATATTTAATTCATTTACTCATAACTAGTTCATTTTCATGAAAAAATACCAAATCAGTCCCAAAAATATTTCTTTTCCGGGATTTAGCGAATATAGTCCCATATTGAACATATATTTTCTCGAAATTTTTAAAATTCATTTACTATTTTTCATGTGGCCAAAATTGCCGAATATTTAGACATTTATCATAAATTGTACCTTTGTCCAAAAATTCCGAAATTTACATGGTATACTCCTGTTATATACATGTACTCCTAATAAAAATTTCACCAATTTTGAGTTAACCACAAAGAGTTATAAGGGTTTACTTTTAAAATAGTTTTTTCCCATAAAATCCATAACTCTTAATATATACATCCAAAAATCGCCATTTTTGGACACAATCTAGAAAACTCATCAAATTATCATTTCAAATTTTTCCAGAATTTTTGAGGGTCAGAAAAATTACAAAACTGCCCCTGGCAAAAACCCCTTTTGAATGAAAATACTATTTATATGAATACAAAAGATCATTCACCATGCATGCCTTAATCCACATAGATAGGTTATTCCAACAGAATAATAAAGAATGGAATAATAAAAGAATTCACCATGCATGCGATAGACTGCATAGACAGGTTATTCTCAACAGAATAATAAAGAATTGAACAGTTAAACGCGTAAGCCTTGACAAACAGGATATTCCAACAGAATAATAAAGAATGGAACGAAGTCATGCGAAACCCACATGCAGACAGGATATTCTAAGAATAATAAAGAATGGAATAACAAAGAATTCACCATGCATGTGATAGGCCATGCAGAAAGTTATTCCAATGTAATAATAAAGAATGGAACTGTGTCTAGCGTAATCGCATGCATGCGGGATATTCCAACAGAATAATAAAGAATGGAATAATGGAAGAATTTCACTATGTATGCTAGATACTTAGATAGACAAAGTTATTCCAACATAATAATAAAGAATGGAATAACAGAAGCTCTCTTCATGAATACGAAAGAAATAATATCCCTTACCTTAGAATAAAGCTGGATACTAGAATAGAGAGGTATCAGACTTCTCTTCTTCTTTCTTTCTATAATTTCTCTCTATAATAATTGCTATATAGCTTTAGTGAATTTGTGAGAAATGAAGGAAGAATGAGCTTCTGTTTGTAGGAAAATATAGTTTCGATAATTGCACGTTTTGGGACTCGAAATATTACAGTACAATACCTTCAACTTTTCTTTCATTTTTAATTCAGTCCTGCAAGTATTATCAAACTTGCACCACCTCCCCTAATAGTAAATCATGTAAATCAATAGTTCTAGACATGTGAAAATACGAATTGCAGTATAGTACCTTCATCTATACCTCCATTTTTAACCTAGTCATGCAAGTATTATCAATCTTGCACCAACTCCCCTAATAGTAAGTGAATGTGACTCAATAGTACACACATGTGAACAAATAGTTATATAAGCATGTGAATTAGTAGCAATTAATTTCTCAATTATCCGATTAATTACCCGATTTATCAATATAACCCCCAGACATCAATTATCATCGGAATAGATGTCAATTTTCACTAACATTAATAATCCCAACACAATGGAACTATTAATTTCATCTTTAATCAAACACGAACTTATTCATCATTAATATTATAACTCACAATATTTAACAACCAGGTCGTTCTCAGGAAAGAGGGGGCTTTCCGATAAGAATTTCTCCTTATTGGCGCGCAATTAGATGACCAAACCTCTCCTTGACATAACTTCTAGACATTGTAAATATTGCAATTTAATAATATAAATAACTTTGTCGACTAAATTATTGATTTAATAATATATCATATTATGCCGATGATACGGTGACAATAATCAAATCAATAATATGAGAGATATGATGCAACAATTACTGTAGCAATAATTGAGTATAACTGAGTGATTTCTCACGTAAGCATCAATAATCAATACCGTGCGATACTATGCAATCACGCGTATTACTGTACTTTTACTACCGAGTAGTTCAACAGTTTTAACGGTAACACTTTCGCCGTTATGATAATCCTGTCGTTGTCTAACTACGACAATACTTCTGTTGTGGGGTCCACCAATGATTGTGCCGTCGTACGAATATTCCCCGACAAAAAGAATATTCTCCGACCAATCGAATATTATATAACAACTTGCATACTTTGCAAAATTTATAAATATTACCCACAACTATAACATTATATCAAATCCACACCATAATATTCAAAAAAATATTTCAAGAAATTTAAATCTTTATTCATAAAATTTGGGCTCTCAAAGTAGATATCATGCTCTACTTGACTCTTCTAATGAATTGCTTATTCCGCTGCAGTTAAACTTGTTGTCTATTATATTCTATCAGTTTAACATTGTTGAAGGCTAACGATAACTTATTCTACATTATCTTAGTCATAATATTTCTTACTGGGCTAGTTGAGCTCACCCTTTTGCTTTCATTGTTCTCTTCAGGAAATAAGAACATAGCCAGGACTAGTCGGGGAATGGAGTGATGGTCCGAGATGGTGCATTAATAGTCCTCACTATTCTGTGAAATAGTGTGATAATAATTGTAATAAGGACTCCATTTGAGTTTGGATATTGTCTAGAAGACAATATTCGTGTAAAAACTCTCAGCTCATATTAAAAAATTAAGTCTGTATTTTTATTCAGTACCATGTATTTGGTAACCCAAGATGGGTGATGTATACTTATTTTGGGGGCGTCACAGTTGGTATCAAAGCTTAGGGATATGATCCCTGACTAAGATGTGAGATAAGAACTAGGAGGGGAGAGACGGGGAATTCCTTCGCTAGTATGACCTACCTAAGTTTATTTGGTATTTAATTGGTTGGTCAGAGTATAGGGATAATATGTGACATGTCAATTAACCTTTGTTTTGTGGCAGTGTTTGAAAATGGCATCTGAAAATGTTGAGATCAACAATGAAGCACATGAGACCGTTGAGTCACCAACGATCAATACCCTGGATAATGTGTAACAGGAAGATAATAATCCTCAGGTAAAGAACAACACCAATTAAATGATATACGATGGGATGTTCAGAGGCTTTATGAGATTCATGCAACATCAGGCAAGAGCGGCTCTTGTTTAAAATATAGGTAGAAACACTGGAAACTCACATATGGTCACCTCTAAGCAATTCAAGGAGCTGGGACCATCGGATTTTTGGGGAAAGCCAGAACCACTTAAGGCAGAGACGTGGATAAAACAGATCACCATGATATTTGATGTCTTGGGATGCTCCGAGGAGCAAAAGGTTCCCTTTGCCACCTTCATGTTGAGAGGAGAAGCATATTACTGGTGGGAATCAGTAAAACGTACTCAGCCTGCCGCACTCAAAATGTCTTGGGAGAAGTTCCAAGAATTGGTCAATGACAAGTACTTTCCCGAAAGTATTTGTCACATGAAGGAGGTGGAGTTTATCAAGTTGGAGCAAAATAATATGACCGTGTTGCAGTATGAGGCTAAGTTTGCTGAGTTATCCCGGTTCGAATCCCATTTGGTTGATAATGAGGAGAGAATGACGTGAAGTTTTCTGCGAGGTTTGAGACCCGAAATACGTCAATACCTCATTTCTCACAAACTGTGTTTGTATTTAGATGTTGTAAATAGGGCTCAATTATTGGAGCGTGATAATAAGTCAACCCAACCAAGAGAGAGCAGTCGACAAGTCGATAATACCAGTGGTAGCGATCATCGAGCGGTGACAACAAACGTGGAGGAATCAACATGCCGAAATGGTAACCATAAATTGGTAATCATGGCCAAGATAATAGAAGTGGAAATTTCAAGAAGGGGAGATTTAATAATGATGGAAAGACATCAGCACCAGCACCTGTTGTTAATGAATGAGAACGACCGTCGGTCATATGTTACAAATGCAGAGGGGAGGGACACATCAGTCCAAACTGTACGCAGCAGTCCAAAGCATATTACAATTATGGAAGAGAAGGTCACCTAGCCTGATTTTTTCGTGCACCAAAGTTAAGTCCAGCTGGGATGGAGGCATCAAAGGTCATCCCAGACAAGACAAACCGGTAGTTCAAGGGAGAGCGTTTGTCTTAACCTACCAAAAAGCGAGGAATCCGAACGAAGTGATCACGGATAAGCTAATCATAAACTCTTACGAAGTTTATACCTTATTTGATACCGGTTCTACCCATACTTTTATTTCTCCTACTTGCGCTCAACGTTTAAATTTGACTCCGGAGAAATTAGACTTTGATTTATCTGTTGAAACTCCGTTGGGAGAAACCTTTATTACATCCACTATTTATAAATCTTGTTTGATTCAAATCGACACTTTCACATTACCTGTCGATCTTATCTCTTTGAAAATACTTGCATTCGAGGTGATTTTAGGAATTGATTGGTTGACTACTCATCATGCTAAAATTAATTATTTTCGTAAGGTTGTTAGCTTTCATATTCCTAACCAACCTATTATACGAATTCAAGCAACCAAACCACTAAAGTCGATCACTGTCATATCAAGTCATAAAGCTATTCGTTTATTGAAAAATGGATGACAAGCTTTCTTAGCCATGTCACAGATTTAAACAAAAATACGTCAGTCTTGAATGATATTTTTGTTGTTAATACATTTCCTGACGTATATCCCGAAGAACTTCCTAGCCTACCCCTAGAGCGTGAAATCAAATTTTGTATCGACCTTAAATCCAGTACAAAACCCTTCAATATTTTTTCACCCATAACGAACGTAATATGCGCCAAAGATGTTGGCTCGAGCTGTTGAAGATTACGACCATACCATTCAATATCATCATGGAAGAGCGAATGTGGTAGCTGACGAGTTGAGTAGAAGATCGTATGCGGTTACGAGTGTGACGTTGTTAACACAAAGACTCATTTCGTATGACTTACAAATGATGGAGATAAAGTTAAAGACTCCAGGGACCCATGTGATGATGGCGAATATATGAGTAGAACCGACTTTAATTGATAAAGTTAAACCTACTCAAGCTACAGACTCAGAGCTGATGAATGTGAAGAAGAAAGTACAAGAAGGCGTTATTCTAAAAGCAAGAATCGATGAAGAGAAGAAATCTCAACCCTCGATTTTATTGGCCCATTTAAAATCCTCGATCGAGTAGGAACTGTGGTCTATAGACTCGCCTTACCGCCAAGTATGTCTCGTGTTCATAACGTTCTTCACATATCTTTGTTACGTAAATATGTAGAAGACTCGAACCATATTATTGACTTAGAACCGGACGAGATAGCGGAAGATTTAACGTATGAAGAGGTACCTATTAAAATCTTGGATAAGAAGTATCATATTTTATGCTCAAAGGTTATACGTCAAGAGTTAGAATCTGATGAGGTATCCTCATCTCTTTGGCATACCAGGTACGTTCGTAAATTTCGAGGGCGAAATTTCATAAGGAGGAGAGATTTTAAGACCCCGAATTTTATGAAATGAAAGTATTCAATTTTCTTATAATTATTATTTTATTTAGTAAATAGTTAAATTGATAAAAGGTTAAAGTTAAGGGTGATATTTGAAAATTTTGCATAGTAAGCAAGTTGATTTAAAATATTCGTTGTGTCGGGGAATATTCGTTTGGTCGGGGAATATTCTTTTTGTCAGAGAATATCTGTACGACGACACCATCATTGGTGGACCCCATAACGGAAGTATTGTCGTAGTTAGAAAAGCGATAAAATATCTTTTATAAAAAAATAACGACGAAAAAGTTTCTTTGTTAAACCTGTTGAACTACCGGTGGTAAAAGAAACAAAGAATACGCGTGGTTGCATAGTAGACATGGTATTGATTATTGATGCTTACGTAAGAAGCCACTCGGTTTACTCAATTATTGCTACTGATAATTGTTGCATAAGTATCTCACGTTATTTGATTCAATTATTGTCACAAAGATTATCATCGCATAATATTTTATATTATTAAATCAATAATTGAGACAACAAAGTTATTCATATTATTATTTGCAATATTGACGATGTCTAGAAAGTTCTGTCGAGGAGAGGTTTGGTCACCTAATTGCGTGTCAATAAGGAGAAATCCATATCGGAAAGTCCCCTCTTTCCTTGGAATGATCTGGTTCTTAAATATAGTGAGTTATAATATTAATGATGAATAATTGTTGAAGTATTAAGAATGTGTTTATTAAATATAAGTGAATTACAAAAGTTAGAGGGGAATAATGTAAACTTGGAAAACTTTAGGGGTACTAAAGTGTAATAAGTTAAATTAATATGGACCATTGGTGGTGGTTTTAATAGTAAATCAATCTAGACCATCGATGGTGGTTTTAATAGTAAATCAATCTGGACCGTCGATGGTGGTTTTAAAAGTAAATCAATCTAGACCGTCGGTGGTGGTTTTAAAAGTAAATTAATTTGGACCGTTGGTTTTGGTTTTAATAGTAATCAATATAGACCGTCTGTTCTAATAGTGAATCAATCTGGACCGTTCATGAATTAGTTACTATTTAGTCATTTTTCCTATAAATGGAAGCTTAATTCTTCTTTCATTCTCACCAATTCACTAAGACTCACAAGAGAAGATATAGAGAGAGAAACTATAGAGAGAAAAAAGAAGAGTAATCTGCTAAATCACTATTGCAGTATCTAGTCTTCTACTAAGGTAAGGGATGTTATTTTCGTTTGGTAAGGGATATTATTTGTTGTATTCGTAAGGGGTATTATTTCTTTCGTATTCATAAGGAATACTATTTTTCGTATTCATCCTTTAATATGCGGAATAACTGCTCACGCGGATTACGCATCGTATATGACGGTGAAAATCCATTTGCAGTTTCATATGTTATTTCTTTTCATATTCTTAAATCTAAACTTATTATGGTAAGTATTACTTCGATAATCCTTGAAATTAGTGGAATATCCTTGAGTTTTGCGCTTCATCCAGTATCATTTTATTGGAATATTGATCTGAACTTTCTTATTAAATATCAATATTTTCACCCGGGGTACTATTTACGAGTTACTATTCACCCAGTTACTATTCACTATAATATTATTCACTCGGGTATTCGGAGCACTTTTCATGTCGGGGTACTATTCACGAGTTACTATTCACGGGTTATTACTAACTCAAATATTGATCACTCGGGTATTCGGGGCACTTTTCATGTCGAGGTACTATTCATGGGATACTATTCCCGAAGTACTATTCACATGGTACTATTCACGGGGTACTATTCCCCAAAAAATTTATTTTTTTTCTGTCCAAATTATTTTTGATACATGTATATTATTCTTGAATTTTACTCCACAAAGAAGTATCATGTTGACAATTTGGACATTATTAAATGCTGGATAAATTAAATTATAAATATTTAAAATTTATTCTTTGCATTCATTTAATTGAATTCTTATATCATTATCATCATCCTCGTGCTTATATTGTAATGAAAGTCATCTTTGGCTTACGTGCATAGATGGACTGTTGATTGGTATGATTATGACCAGAGATCATTCGGTATAATCATGACTCGTAATGTTACAAATGATGTGGTTAAAATCCTCATTAGCCTGTAGTGCATTGATGGACAGTTGTTGGTATGATTATGACCAGGGATTATTCGGTATAATCATGACCATTGATGATTACATGAATATTCTTGGCCCGTAGTGCAGGGATGATTCGATGATGTGGTTTATTTATTAAGCTGAGTCTCAGCGATAAATTTGATGAAAAACTTTTTAAATCATAGAAGATAGTAGATATAATGCTCTACTTAACTCTTCTAATGGATTGCTTATTTCGTTGTAGTTAAACTTGTTGTCTATTATATTCTATCAGTTTAACATTATTGAAGGCTAACGATAACTTATTTTGTATTATCTTAGTCATAATATTTCTTACTGGGCTTGTTGAGCTCACCCTTTTTCTTTCATTTTTCTCTTCAGGAAATGAGAACATAGCCGGGACTAGTCGGGGAATGGAGTGATGGTCCAAGATGGTGCATTAGTAGTCCTCACTATTCTGTGAAATAGTGTGATAATAATTGTAATGAGGACTCCATTTGAGTTTGGATATTGTCTAAAAGATAATATTCGTGTAAAAACTCTCAACTCATATTGTATAATTAAGTTTGTATTTGTATTCAGTACCATGTATTTAGCGACCCAAGATGGGTGATGTATACCTATTTTGGGGGCGTCACAACAAGTCTTTGATCTTCACCCTTTGATTGTGCAAGTTCTCTACCTTACACAACTTTGAATATTGTGCAAGTTGCTAAACTTCACTTGTGTTTTTGTGAAAGTTTCCTATCCTTCTCATATTGTATTGAGCAGGTTATTGTTGAATTGAAAGCTATTCATTTAAGCTTGAACTTTATTTCCAATCATGCTATTAAGTGGTTTAATTACTTTACAATTATTTCACATCGATATTATTGATATTCGCACTTAGTGCACTTGAGTTCGTATAGTCTTGGACTTGTACATCATTTCAAGTTCGATAATTCTTGAACTGTATCAGATAGAGTCTGAACCTTTGTTTGGTCAAACAAGTGTATGCAATTTTATAAAAGCTATCCAAACCAATTGATGGTAAGGATTCTTAGACTGAAAGAACACTCCTTTTATGATAGGGGAGTACCCCAGGTATCTAATATAAGATACAAAGAGCAGATTTAAATGTTATGCATATACATGGTGTACGCTAGGCTGATCTCCTCAAGTACTTATTCTGTAGCCATTAACCAAAGGGTCAATCAGCTATTGATTCCAATAGAGTTTTATAGTTCAAAGTCTACTTGACTATCAGTTATTCTAAAAGAAATCACTATCTTTGCTTCTAATATTCATATTGTTGAATCCTTCAAATATTCATATTATTGAATTCATTGTCAGATATTTTCCATTCATCATAATATATCCTTATTATTGTATTTAAACTTTCTGAGCAAACTTGTTGCTCATCCTTGCTATATCATGAATTATATTGCAGTTAAGCCCGAGACCTCGGAAAAGGATAAGGGTAAAGGAAAGATGTAGGATATTTGCGAGGAGCAGACTTTACCTTATGCCTAGTTTAAACTATTGTTATGTAATATGAACCCTAACGATTATTTTAGGGTATGTTTGTAAGATTGTATTAAGGTTATCGAATCTTGGGACTAGTAACACCTTTTGAACGAATGACGTATGTTTATTATATTATGCATTTTAGTTATCGTATGTTGTTTAAAGGTGAATGTATGTATTTTATCGTGACGACTGGACCGGGGTCAGAGGACCCGGATTCAGGGGTGTCACATAAGTTGCTATGGCACAAATTGCAGGTGCTGAGGTACTCTTTTATTTTATGGAATTCACACCAAAGAAGATTGCCCATTTATGTTGTAATCAGTTAATATCTCTCTATCAGGTCTGTCATTTGCCCTCTTTGTCAAAGGCAAAATGAAACCTTTGAGCACCTTTTCTTCACATGTCAATTTTCTACCTTGGTGATTCAAGAAGCTCTTAAGCTAGGCGATTGGCATAGTATGCCGTTTACCTGGGATGATCTTATTAACTACATTCTCCACTTTCAAAGCTAGAAACTATCAAAGTATATTCTAAGGCTCACATTGGCTATTTGTTTTTACAAAATTTGGGAAGCAAGGAACAAGCATATCTTCAAGGGGACTCTTGTTCCTTCCAGACAACTTGCTACCGAAGTGATACATATTATTAAATCTAGGGTATCAAATTATAATTCTTTTGTCAAAGCCTCTAATCATTGTCCTTTTTATTGTAATTGGCTTTTGTAATTTTGGCAATTTACTGTGTATTGTTTTATGGTTACAGCTTGCTCATCTTTAGCATGCCTTCAGATGAGATCCTACTATATCTTTGGGGTATGCCTCTATGTTAATGTAATTTTGGTCCCTTATTTATACATACCCAAATTTAGCAAAAAAAAGATCATAATTAAAAGTGTTATCTAAACTGCTTTGGATATGAAGAGTTATGTAATGATTACATAATTTATTTTTGTAACTCTTACAGAGTTCAGTTTTGTAATTGAAATTCTCTCTTCATCTTCTTCTAATTTTTTTCAACCTTTACAAAGAAGTATTTATAGATTGTTCATTAGTGAATTGCTATCATTGTAAAGTAATATAGGCTTGATATATATCTTGGGGTATATTATCAGCAACCTTTAACAAATTTTAGTGGTAAGAATA
This sequence comes from Panax ginseng, assembly GCA_020205605.1. Lineage (NCBI taxonomy): Eukaryota > Viridiplantae > Streptophyta > Magnoliopsida > Apiales > Araliaceae > Panax > Panax ginseng. The sequence continues at coordinate 16,827,548 of CM035144.1, forward strand.
ATAAACACCTTAAGAATAAAGATTACGCGTGTCAATCTACTCTGTTCCAACTATTCTGTATATTTTTTTCCTTTCAATACGAACGAAAAAAAATTAAAATCACATAAATATGAGACTCGTTTATTAACCATGCATGTCAAGAGATCTATCAATTTTACTTGCTATTTTTTCCCTAAACGATAATATTTTTATTTGAAAATATAGGATCATTACAAAAATTTTGAGATGCTTATAAACTCAAAATTGATATAGATTTATTTTAGTCAGTAAAAGATAAATATTTTAAATTTTTTAAAAAGTATTATTAGTTCTAATATTAGTATTTTGCAATTATTGATCAATTTTATTAATTTTAAATTTAAAAATATAAATATTTGTACTTAAAAATATTTGTGGCTCAAGTGATACAAATATTTGTACTTAAAAATATGTCTAAAGTGAGTCAGTTAGAAAATTTGTTATATTGATTAATTTAGCCTTGATCATATTACAACTTAATTAGACAAATAGTAAATCAATCGCATCAATACTTATATATATATATATATATATATATATATATATATATATATATATACATAAATAATGATATCATCAAATCAAATTAATTAGAAAAATTTATTAAATGATAACATCATCAAATTAAAATAATTGAAAAAATTATTGAGTCTCCTCTTAATTAATTGAGTTAACTTATTTAATTTGATAACTCATCAATTTTTCTATTCTTATATATAAATACACATATGATGATAACATAAATAATTATTTTTTTTCTCTAACAAGAGAAGGTAAGTCTAAAATATTTTTTATTTTTCGTTCTACCAAACTTATTATAATATTTTTATTAAAAAATTATTTAAAATAATATATCTTGACCAATTTTATGTAAGATAATTTAATTATTATAATTTTATTAAGATATTCAAATTTTAAATATAGCCAATTAAAAATTTGAAAATATCATTACTAAATTAATTAGTTGAAATATATAGTGTAGGTTTTCTTTCTCAAATATTACTATAATCAATTTAATTTAGCGCAAAAATTTATTAGAAATTAGTATTCCAATTAAATTCAAATATTACTATTTGATTAGTGTTATTAGGTACTTACGCGTAAAAATAATTACTAAATTATGCATTCTTTTTTTGACATAAATATCGATAAATTATTAAAATCATTATTCAAACTAGCTTGTGCATTACACGAATTATCAATTAGTTATAAATAAATGACTCAAATTAACTTATTCTCTTTACAAATTCAAGAGCCAATTAAAATAACTAACACATATTAATATAAGGCTAAAATAAAAAGTAAATTTATACTTTTTCTTCTTATTTGACAATTGTAATTTATGTAAACTTTACTCTTTTTGTTTCAAAATTAAATATACAATTTAACTTTTAAAATTAAATGACGATATATTAAATTTTAAAAGTAGTATAACTCATTAAAAATATAAAATAAAATAATTTTTATTATGTAACACCTCAGTCTCACATCAAAAAGATATGAGAAAAATTTATCTGTATATAAGAAATTAAGTAACTACCAATAATATTTTCAGTTATAACTTTTTAGGTGAGCTTTTAATGAGTTAAGATGACTCAAAAAGATACTATTGGGCAAGTCAGCGTCAAGACAATACGTTTATCATGTAACACAAATCGAATTTGTCAATCCTCAAAGAATGAAAGTTGTAAAGCTATTCGTTTACTTTTCATAACCTCTTGAATCTCCTCAAAAATTTGTTTTGGACACGTAATTTGACCCGAATTATTCTATATTATATACTATATTTATAATAATTATTTAAAATTTAATATATAATTAAAAATTAAACTATATCTCTAATTTAGCGAGAGAGAGAGAATGTCAGCTGACTTGAGCAACTGCAACTCAAATAGCAGCCTAGTAAGCTACATGACTACACGGTTGGCTCCTCTCTCTCCCTGTCTCTGTAGGCTGCAGTTTAGGTACCTTCCCCTAAACACCAACATTTTTAATTAAACTTTAGAGATAGAGATATATATATATATATAGAGAGAGAGAGAGAGAAATAGATTGTGTACCTACGTAGTAGCCTAGACTTAAAGACCTAGAGAGCTAGCTAGAGTATCAACAAGCAGTCATATAAACAACAGAGACTCACGTGGTTTTTTTTCTCTCTCTAAACCATTTTGTCAAAAGTAGTATATTGGGAATCCATGCTCAACTTTAATTTAATCTAATCTAATCATTACTATTTTACTAATCAAAGTTAGGCAAATGTAATACATCTTCCTTTATATTATACTAATAGTACTTTATTAATCAGACTACTGTTAGTTTCGTGGAGTTAGGTTTAACCTGCTCTATTTGCTTTAGCTGCCTACTATTCTTTGACTAATAGCATCATTAATTACAATATCCTTAATTAACACTTATTATCAAATGATTAACCTAAGTGCGACTTTGTTGGAGGTGGTGTCGTGGTGAAATGAATTATTAGTTTCTTAAGTTCAATTTGAGCTGGAAAAAAAATTCTTTTCTCTCTTTAGTTAAATGAATTGAGCTTGAACATTGAAATATTCGACTCAAGCTCGGTCCTTGTAGATTGACTTTAAGTTCAACTTATTTAATATTAAATAAATTATTTTTTTAATTTTTATAATAAATAAGTGAAGTTTAAGTTCGACATATTTATTAAATGGACTGAGTTTGAATTCCAAATTAAAGACTATTTTATAGTTCAGCTCGAATCGACTTGTTTAACTTTTAAAGAACTCGAATAGATAAATTCAAATCAGATTGGACTCGTTTGCAACTTCATTTAAAATTGATCAATCAATAAATAATAATTTCACGTTTAAATTATTTTAATAAATAAAAAGTTAATTAATATTTGAATATTTTAATTAAAGGTGGTTTAATCACTATGGCTTAAATATAATTTACTATCCTAAACTATATGTTATATTCCACTTCGGTGATCCATATTTCAATTTTGTCAATTAGATGATTGAACTATTAATTTTTTTCAATTCCATTCAATTGGGTTTGCCACGTCAGAAATAGCTGACGTGGCTATCTGAGTAGGCATAGTTGATCTTATGTGTAACCAAAAAAATAATTTTTTATTTTTGATTAAACATTTATATATATTAAAGGGCAAAATCGTCAAACCCTTTTATATTAAACATTAAAACTAAACAAATTAATTACTCATTTCTTCAAACAAATAATAAATCATAAAACCAAAAATCCAGAAATCCCCATCCACCGGCGAGACTCCGGCGAACCTCATGACACCATAGCTTCTGGCCAAACTTCGGCATAGACTCCCAAAAAATCCGGCTAATTTCTTCACAGGAAGAATGATTCATAACAACCAAACCCAAAAAATAGAAATCCTATTTATCAAATTAAATCAAAAAATCTAATTCATCGCACAAAAACCAGATCTTATTCATTTGAACTGAAGAACAAAATCACAAGATAGTAAACAACTCATAAATAAACTGATGAGCAAAAGGAATCTAAAGTATATTATGGTAAATCAATTGTATGCATATATGATTTCATATAATTAGTGCAAGAAAAACGAAATCACACATATATAGACAACAATACAATGAACCCTAATAATTATGTTCCAAAAATCAGCCTTAACTTGTTCACATCAACCCAAATATAGATCTAAATATGTTAATCCCTGCAACAATCGAAGGAGAGGTAGAGGAGAGAGAAAGAGAAAGACGAAAAAGAAGTCGATCCGTTGGCAGAATTCATCTTAGTTTTTTCAGGAGAATGGAGTGTGTTTGATGTTGAAGCGACTATAGTAGGTGTAAGGAAAGGCAGGGGACGAGGATGACGGGACAATAGGGGACGGGGAAAGGGATTCACAGGAAGGGGGAAGGAGGAATGGGGGGATGGAGTAGAGGTTCACGGGAAGGGGGAAGGGGGAAGGGGGAAGGAGGAAGGGGAAGGCAGGGGACGAGGTTTGTTTAATTATTATTTTATTATTAAAAAAATGTTGGTATATTCTAATACGATTTTTGTGACGTCCCCAAAATAGGTATACATCACCCATTCTAAGTCGCCAAATACATGGTACAAAACTTAAATACAAACTTAATTTATACAACTGTTAAGTGTCGTGCAGAATACAACAAAACATAAGCTGTGAGTTTTAATACAAATATTGTCTTCTAGACAATATCCAAACTCAAATTCAATCTCATTACAATTATTATCACACTATTTCACAGAATAGTGACAACTACTAAAACAACCATCTGGACCGTCAATTCATTCCCCGACTAGTCCCAGCTATATTCTCATTTCCTGAAGAGAACAGTGAAAGAAAATGGTGAGCTCAACTAGCCCAGTAAGAAATATTATGACTAAGATAATGCAGAATAAATTATCCTTATCCTTCAACATTATAACAACTGATAGAATGTAATAGACAACAAGTTTTAGAACAACAACTGCAGTGGAATAAGTAATCCATTAGAAGAGTCAAGTAGAGCATGATATCTACTATCTTCTATGATTTAAAAGTTTAATCATAAATGTAAGACCCCAGCTTTTTATAAATAAAATTGAATTTTTCTCTAATTATTATTTTGAAATAATAAGGTGTTAATTTGATATAATATTTTGATTATGGGTGAAATGTGCAAATTTTGCAAAATAAGCAAGTGGTTATAAAATAATCATTGTTGTCGGGGAATATTTGTTTGATCGTGGAATATTCTTTTTGTTGGGAATATCCGTACGACGGCGCAGCCATTTGTGGGCCCCATAACAAAATAACTGTCGGATGAAGAAAATGACAAAGTTTGAGTTTTTATAAATAACGACGTAATTATTACCGTTAACACTGTTGGATTACCTGGTGGTTAAAATACGATGTCTGGCGTGGTTGCACAAGAAGCACCAGATTGCACGATATTTTTGAATTATTGATCCTTACGAAAGAAATCACTACTCAATAATTGTTACAGTAGTTACTGTTCAATATTTTATTTTATTGATTCAATAATTGCTGCGTTGATAGTTTATATTATTGTTCTTTCAATAATTGTCACTGCATAGTATTTCTCATTATCAGATCAATAATTCATATTATTTGAATAATATTATTAGATAGCATTATTGGCAATGTCTAGAAAGTTCTGTCAAGGAGATGTTTGGTCACCTAATTGCGCGCCAGTAAGGAGAAATCCATAACCCCTTCTTTCCTAGGAACTGTCTGGTTGTCATGATTGCGATTCTGTAATATTATTTGTGAATAATTAATTATTAATTTATATGATAAGGAAATATTTATTTGATGTGGATATAAATGATGGATTTATTTTTGTGGTTATAAAAGAAGGAATTAATGTTGAGGTGTTTTATCAGTATTTTGTCGGATTGGAGGTATTAAAGATCAAACCAGTGTTCTTGAGATATATTGCGTGAGTTATAATTTTTAATCCGACCGTTGGATCGTTGTGATTTTTGGATATGTTATACATATATAAGTTGAGTATATGTCCATAAATTTTGAATCGTTAAAAATGAACGTATGATTTATTATGAATTTTAAGAGGTGATTGGTTCAGAAATTGTTGAAGTTTTTGAATTTATCATTTTGGTGGAAAATTCTAGAATTGGCGGGCCCCAGTTTTGGTTGATGAGAAATGTGCTCAAATTGAATTTTAAATGTGGTGGGTGGCAATAGTAGCAGGTAAAGCCATCAGGTAGCAGGTCAAGTCTACTTCGGCGTGCTAACATTTTCCTATAAATAGATGGCTAAGTTAGAATTGAAAATCATACTAGAAACAAGCTTTCTTTCTCTCTATATTATCGAGCGTATTTTGTGAGTATTTAGATACTTTGTGAGTTGCTATTCAGTAAAAGTTTCATTCAGCATCATATCCAATATTCCATTCTGAAGTACGATTTCTTTGAGGTAAGGGATGTTATTTTTTTTCGTAATGATGTTATTCTTTCAATATCATTATGCCGAAATATTGATATGAGTTTTATTGTGGAAATTCTACCTTTTTGTGTTGGGGTTACTATTCACGTATACGACACTATTCACGTATACGATACTATTCACGAATACGGTACTATTCACGAGTATTGTTCACGAAGTATGATTTTTCTTGTGGAATTTCTACCTTTTTGTTTCGAGGTTACTATTCATATATACGGTACTATTCACGTATACGACACTATTCACAAATACGGTACTATTCACCGAAAAATAAAATTTTCTCTTTTTCGTCCAAGATGTCTATTATGATTACTATCTTTGATTGTATCCATGTTTTGATCTTTATTCTTGAATTTTACTCCATTATGGTTTATTATGGAGTATTTTTGAACTTGGATTATCTAAAGTACGAATCTCTAATCTTTGTCCTTTTATCTTATTGGATTCGTTCTCTAAAATGTTTTTCATCATCCTCAGTCTTAAATGATGATATTACTGAATATCTTTGGCCTGTAGTGCAAAGATGAATGATTAACTGATGAATATCTTTGGCCCGTAGTGCAAAGATGAGCAGTGTTCGAGATGAACATGACCGATTGGTGATAAAATGAATATCTTTGGCTCAGAAAGTGCAAAGATGAATATTTGATTAAAGATGTATATTGATTGATGTTACAGGGATAAATTATTGATGATGAACTTTTAAATTTTAGAAGATAGTAGAATTCATTCTCTACATGACTCTTCTAATGGATTGCTGTTTCCGCTGCATTTATTGATCTAAAACTTGTTGTCTATTATATTCTATCAGATTTTTCCCTGATGAAGACTAATGATAATTTGTTGTATATTATCTTAGTCATAATATTCTTTAATGGGCTAGTTGAGCTCACCCTTTTCCTTTTTGTTCTATTTTTCTTCTCAGGAGGTGAGAACATAGCAGGATCTAGTCGGGGTATGGAGTGATGGTTCTAGAAAGATATTTTAGCAGTCCTCACTATTTTTGAAAAATAGTCTATGAGTAAATGTAATGAGGACTTATTTGAGTGTGGATATTATCTAGAAGATAATATTTGTATTTAAACTCACAGTATGTGTTGTCGTATTTTGCACGATAATTGTATTATTGAAGTTGTAGTTTGCTTTCTGTACCATGTATTTGGCGACTCAGAGTGGGTGTTGTATACCTATTTTGGGGGCGTCACAATAAATTTTATCGTTGAGACTCAGCTTAATAAATAATCCACATCACTGAATTATCCATGCACTACGGGCCAAGGATATTCATTAGTATCACGACCACGAATTATCCATGCACTACAGGCCAAGGATATTTGTGTTTTCACCAATGGTCATGAACATGCCAAACAACAATTCATCTTTGCACCCTTGGCCAAAGAGAACGCACGGTCATGATCATACCAACAACTGTCGCTGAGACTCAGCTTAATAATCCACATCACTTGTAACATTACAGGTCATGATTACACCGAATAATCTCTGGTCATAATCATATCAATCAGCAGTTCATCTTTGCACCCTTGGCCGAAGATGACTTTCATCACAATATAAGCATGAGGATGATGACAATGATATAAAAATTCAATCAAATGAGATCAAGGATAAATATTAAAGACTTTCAAAAGTACTTCAGAATAGTACCCCGTGAATAGTATTCCGGCATGAAAAAGTTAAAACTTATCAAGAATGCTTAGAATAATATTTTCATGAAAAAGATAATGGATGAAGCGCAAATTTCAAGAATATTCTACTAATTTCATGGAGTATAGAAGCCAAAACTTAACCAAATGAGTATAGAATTCAGAATCTGAAACAAAATAATATTACTTACATACTACAGAGTATGGAAGAAAATATTATTTCTTACGAGTATTAAACAAAAATAATATCTCTTACAACTGTTGAACAAAAATAATATTCCTTACGAATATTGAACGAAGATAATATTCATTAAGAATATTAAACGAAAATAATATTTCTAGCGAATATTGAACGAAATAAAATTTCTTACGAGTATGAAAAATAATATCGTAAGTGAATATGAAATAAATAATACCCCTTACCTCAAAAAGAAGTGTATTCCAAGTAGTATATCAGATATATTCTTGAAAAAAACTTTCACTATTTTCTAAACTCAAAGCTTCCTTAAACTTAAAAGAAATACGCTCAATATTATAGAAGAAGAATTCTCTGATTCTGGTCTAAACTGAGCATCCTATTTATAGGAGAATGGAAGGATACTATTTAAGAAATAATCACGGATCGCATACAATCGCTTTCATTCACTTGAATGCCGTGATTGCCGAAGGAAATTTTCTGAAAATTTGAGTTTACTATTCATTACTGTGCAATAAAATATTCTAAATAAAATAAAAACTTTAAATAAAATATAATATATTATATTTATAATCTAATAAAACAAAACTAATAATATATATATAAACATTCCAAGTTCCCGTGAATTCCCCCCATTAGATTCATTTTTCTTTATGTGGGCCCCACTTCAAGTCATTATCACCCACATATGGGCCCCACCACTTATTTTATATTTATATATATATATATATATATATATATTAAATAACTTTCTACCGATTATTTTAAAAAATGGGTAAATGAGGATCCGTATAATAAGCAAAATTTACAGCAATTACTTCATAAAAATCCCCTTAATATTTTTAACAACATTTATTCATCATTATTATAACCTGCAATATTAACAACCAGATCGTTTCCAGGAAAGAGGGGGCTTTCCGATAAAGATTTTTTCCTATTGGCACGCAATTAGGTGACCAAACCCCTTTCCTCGACAGAACATTTTAGACATTGTTAATTATGCAAATAATAATATGAATAATTTGTCATATTAATTATTGATTTAATAATATAAAATATTGACAATAATTGAATCAAATAACATGAGATACTATGCAGCAATTACTGTAGCAATAATTGAATAAAACTGAGTGACTTCTCACGTAAGCATCAATAATCAATACCGCGTGATACTATGCAACCGCGCATATTACTGTATTTTTACCACCGGGTATTCCAACAGTTAACGGTAAAACTTTCGCTGTTTTTTTTATAAAAAGATATTTCTGTCATTTTTTAACTCCGACAATAATTCCGTTGTGGGGTCCACCAATGATTGTGTCGTCGTACGAATATTCCCCGACAAAAAGAATATTCTTCGACCAAACGAATATTTTATAACAACTTGCATACTTTGCAAAATTTATAAATATTACCCACAACTATAACATTATATCAAATCCATACCTTATTATTCAAAAAAATATTTCTAGAAAATTAAATCTTTATTCATAAAATTTGGGGTCTTACAACCTCCCCTTCTTATGAAATTTCGTCCTCAAAATTGACGTACGTACCTGGTATGTTGAAGAGATTAGAATACCTTGATTTTATTTTAAATTCTAACTCTTGAGGTATAACCTTTGAGCGTAGAATATGTTTCTTCTTATCTAAGATTTTAATAGGTATCTCCTCATACGTTAAATCTTCTATTATCTCGTCTAGTTTTAATTCAATAATGTGGTTCGGGTTGTGCACATATTTACGTAACATCGATACGTGAAAAACGTTATGAACACGCGACATACTTGGCGATAAAGTGAGTCTATAGGCCACAGTTCCTACTCGATCGAGGATTTCAAATGGACCAATAAAATAAAGGGTTGAGATTTCCTCTCTTCGTCAATTATTGCTTCTAGAATAACGCCTTCTTGAACCTTCTTCTTCATATTCATTAGCTCCGGGTCTGTGGCTTGAGCAACTTTAACTTTATCGATTAAAGTCGGTTCTACTCGTATATTTGTTATCTTCACGTAGGTTCTTGGAGTCTTTAACTCTATCTCCATCATTTGTAAATCGTATAAATGGGTTTTTGTGTTAACAACGTCGCACTCGTAACCGCATACAATCTTCTACTCAATGCGTCAGCTACCACGCTCGCTTTTCCACGATGTTATTGAATGGTATGCTCGTAATCTTCAACAGCTCGAGCCAACATCTTTGGCGCATGTTACGTTCGTTTTAGATGAAGAAATATTTGAGGATTTTGTACCGGGTTCAAGGTCGATACAAAATTTTATTTCACACTCTGGGGGTAGGCTAGGAAGTTCTTCAGGGAATACATCAGGAAATTTATTAAAAATAAAAATATTATTCAAAACTGTGACTCTCATCCAAGACTTGGGATAGCACATCACATTGATACCTATCAACTTGCCACCGTTATTCACGGAGTCCCCTACGGAAAGTCTAGCTTCGATGCATTCCAAGACTTGGAAGTCACCAGCGAAAGGTTTAGGGCTCTTTACTTATGGCTTAATATGACAATGATTGACTTTAGTGGTTTGGTTGCTTGAATTCACATAATAGGTTGGTTAGGAATATAGAAACTAACAACCTTACCAAAACAATTGTTGGGTAAAATCTAATTACGCACAACACGCAAGTATACGTGGTCAACAAGTAATAAAGTGATAAGTTGAGTATCGTTCCCAAAGAAAATTATTTAATAAGAATTACCAATTACTAACCTATGACCAATTTAATCTTATTTAAACAAATAATTTAATTTAAAATAATTAAATAAACTATTACTAACTATCCCTAGAATGAAACAAGATATTGAAGACTTGATGTGATGCCCCCAAAATAGGTATACATCACCCATCTTGAGTTGCCAAATACATGGTACAGAATACAAATATAAACTTAATTATACAACCGTCGTGTAATATACGACAAAACATAGCTGAGAGTTTAAACAGGAATGTTGCCTTCTAGACAATATCCACTCTCAAATAGATTCCTCATTACATTTATTGTCACACTATTTTATAGAATAGTGAGGACTACTAATACACCATCTCGGACCATCACTCCATTCCCCGACTAGTCCCGGCTACGTTCTCATTTCTTGAAGAGAACAATGAAAGCAAAAGGGTGAGCTCAACTAGCCCAGTAAGAAATATTATGACTAAGATAATGCAGAATAAATTATCATTAGTCTTTAACAATGTTAAACTGATAAAATACAATAGACATCAAGTTTAACTGCAGCGGAATAAGCAATCCATTAGAAGAGTCAAGTAGAGCATGATATCTACTATCTTCTATGATTTAAAATGTTTTTATCAATTTTTATTGCTGAGACTCAGCTTAATAAATAAACCACATCATCGAGTCATCCCTGCACTATGGGCCAAGGATATTCATTAAATCATTAATGGTCATGACTATACCGAATAATCCCTGGTTATAATTATACCAAAAACTGTCCATCAATGCACTATAGGCCGCTGGGGACTTTTTCCACATCATTTATAACATTACATGTCATGATTATACCGAATAATCCCTGGTCATAATCATACCAAGTCCATCTATGCACGTAAGCCAAAGATGACTTTCATCACAATATAAGCATGAGGATGATGACAATGACATAATAATTCAATAAAACAAGTTCAAGGATAAATTTTAAAGATTTAAAATTTTAGTTTATCCAAAAATCAATAACGTCCAAATTGTCAACATGATACTTCTTTGTGGAGTAAAATTCAAAAATGCTCAGAAGAATATTTTCATGAAAAGATACTGGATGAAGCACAAATATCAAGGATATTCCACTAATTTCATGGAGTATAGAAGCCAAAACTTTAACCAACTGAGTATAATAGAATATATGAAACTGCAAATGGATTTTCGCCTCCATGCGGTAATCCACGAGATGCATCATTTCCACAATTTAATAAGGAATGAATACGAAGGATCATTCACCATGTATGCAGTAATCCACATGTATAAAGTTATTCCAATAGAATAATAAAGAATGGAATAATGAAGAATTCACCAGGCGTGCGTAATTCGCACAGACAGGTTATTCCAACAAAATAATAAAGAATGGAACCAGGTCATGCGTAAACTGCACAGACAGGATATTCTAATAGAATAATATAGAATGGAACCAGGTCATGCGTAATCCGCATATGGATATGATATTCCAATGAATAATAAAAAATGGAATAACAACAGAATTCACCGGGCATGCGATAGGCCAGATGCAGATGAGTTATTCCAATGAGAATAATAAAGAATGGAATAATGAAGAATTTCACTATGTATGCGGTATTGATGTATAAAAGTTATTCCAACATAATAATAAAGAATGGAATAACAGCTCTTACGACTATTGAAAGAAAATAATTCTCTTCATGAATACGAAAGAATAATACCCCTTACCTTAGAAGAAACTGGATATTGGAATAGTGAGGTAGCAAACTTCTCTTCTTCTTTCTCTCTATAATTTCTCTCTATAATAATTGTTCTAAAGCTTTAGTGAATTGGTGAGAAATGAAGGAAGAATGATCTTCTATTTATAGAAAAATATAGTTTCGATAATTGCACGTTTTGGGGCTCAAAATATTACAATATAATACCTTCCTCTTTTTCTTCATTTTTAATTTAGTCTCGCAAGTATTATCAAACTTGCACTACCTTCCCTAATAGTAAATAATGTGAATCAATAGTTCAATCATGTGAATTAATAGTTATAATCATGTGAAAATATGAATTACAGTATAGTACCTCCATCTATACCTCCATTTTTAACTTAGTCATGCAAGTATTATCAATCTTGCACCAACTCCCCTAATAGTACAAGAATGTGAATCAATAGTACACACATGTGAATAAATAGTTATAATCATGTGAATTAATAGCAATTAATTGCTCATTTATCTGATTTATTACCCGACTGGTCAGTAAAACTTTCAGACAACAAATAATATCGAAATAAATGTCGATTTTCACTAACACTAATAATTCCAACACAATGGAACTATCAATTTCATCTTTAATCAACACGAACTTATTCATCATTAATATTATAACTCACAATATTTAACAACCAGGTCGTTCCCAGGAAAGAGGGGGCTTTTCGATAACGATTTCTCCTTATTGGCACGCAATTAGATGACCAAACCTCTCATTGACAGAACTTCTAGACATTGTAAATATTGTAATTTAATAATATGAATAACTTTGTCGTCTCAATTATTGATTTAATAATATAACATATTATGCGGATGATCTTTGTGACAATAATTGAATCAATAATATGAGAGATATGATGCAAAGAATTTATCGTAGCAATAATTGAGTATAACTGAGTGACCTCTCACGTAAGCATCAATAATCAATACCTTGTGCTACTATGAAACCATGCGTATTACTGTACTTTTACTACTGGGTAGTTCAACAGTTTTAACCGTAACATTTTCGCCGTTATTTTAATAAAAAGATAATTTTGTCATTTTCTAACTACGACAATACTTTCGTTGTGGGGTCCACCAAGGATTGTGTCATTGTACGAATATTCCCTGTTAAAATGAATATTCCTCGACCAATCGAATATTATATAACCACTTGCTTACTTTGTAAAATTTGGAAATATTACCCACAACTATAACATTATATCAAATCCATACCATAATATTGAAAAATATATTTCAAGAAAATTATTCTTTATTCATAAAAGTTGGGGTCTTACAACCTCCCCTTCTTATGAAAAAAAAAATTTCGTCCTTGAAATTAGGGTACGTACCTGGTATATCGAAGAGGTGAGGATATCTTGACTTTCATCTCAGATTCTAACTCTCAGGTCATTTCTTCCACATCGTGGTTTTTCCACAAAATTTTGACTTGAGGTATAACCTTGGAGCGTAGAATTTGATCCTTCTTATCCAAGATTTTAACAAGTACCTCTTCATATGTTAAATCTTCCTCTATCTCGTCTGGTTCTAATTCAATAATGTTGTTCGGGTCTTTCACATATTTACGTAACATAGATATGTGAAAAACGTTATGAACACTGGGACATACTTCAAGCAGAAGGCGAGTCTATAGGCCGCGATTCCTACTCGTTCGAGGATTATAAATGGGCCAATGAATCGAGAATTGAGTTTTCCTCTCTTTCTAAATCTCGTAACTCCTTTCCATGGAGCAACACGTAACAACACATGATCTCCAATATTGAATTCCACGTCTTTTCGATGAAGATCAGCATAACTCTTTTGTCGATCTTGTGAGATTTTATACGTTGTCGGATCGTTTGAATCTTTTTCATAGTCATACGTACCAAATCCGGTCCCAACAACATTGCTTCACCCACCTCATCCTAGCATACTGGAGAATGACACTTTCTTCTATACAACGCCTCAAATGGAGCCATGCCAATTCTTGCTCGATAACTGTTGTTGTAGGAAAACTCCACCAATGGTAAGAACTTGTCCCAACTTCCCTTGAAGTCAAGGACACAGAGTCTTAATAAATCTTTAAGAGTTTTAATAGTTCTTTCCGACTGCCCATCCGTTTGAGGATGATATGCCGAACTAAATTGTAAATCCGTGCCCATAGCTTTTTGCAAACTAACCCAAAATCTTGAAGTGAATCTTGGGTCTCGATCAGAAACTATGGATACTGGCATACCATGCAATCTTACAACCTTATTTATGTATATAATAGCAAGACGTTCAAGTGTATAAGTTTTCTCGATATCGGAAGAAATGAGCAGACTTGGTCAATCTATCAACAATGACCCAAATCGCATCTATGCCTTGAGAAACCTTGGGAAGACCAAGAACTAAATCCATGGTAATGTGCTCCCACTTCCATTCTGGAATTTCAAGTGGTTGCAATGGACCTTTTGGCACTTGATGCTCCGCCTTGACTTGTTGACAAGTTAGACACCTTGAGATAAACCCCGCTATCTCTCTCTTCATATTGCTCCACCAAAATGTATGTCAAAGATCACGATACATTTTGGTACTCCCAGGATGGATTGCAAACGGTGTGTTGTGCGCCTCCATCATGATTTTATACCTCAAGTCAGAATCGTTAGGAACACAAAGTCTGGAGTTGACTAGAAGTATTCCTCCTTCATTGATTCTTGCTTCTGAAATAGCACCTTGGTTTCATCTTGACTTCATCTCAGATTCTAACTCCCAGGTCATTTCTTCCACATCTTGGTTTCTCCACAAAACTTTGACTTGAGGTATAACCTTGGAGCGTAGAATATGATCCTTCTTATCCAAGATTTTAACAGGTACCTCTTCATATGTTAAATCTTCCTCTATCTCATCTGGTTCTAATTTAATAATGCGGTTTGGGTCTTTCACATATTTACGTAACATAGATATGTGAAAAACATTATGAACACGAGACATACTTGGCGGTAAGGCGAGTCTATAGGGCACAGTTCCTACTCATTCGAGAATTATAAATGGGCCAATGAATCGAGGATTGAGATTTCTTCTCTTTCCAAATCTCGTAACTCCTTTCCATGGAGCAACACGTAACAACACATGATCTCCAATATTGAATTCCACGTCCTTTCGATGAAGATCAACATAACTCTTTTGTCGATCTTGTGAGGTTTTTATACGTTGTTGGATCATTTGAATCTTTTCCCTATTCATACGTAACATCTCCAGTCCCAACAACGTCGCTTCACCCACCTCATCCCAGCATATGGGAGAATGACACTTTCTTCCATACAAAGCCTCAAATGGAGCCATGCCAATACTTGCTTGATAACTATTATTGTAGGAAAACTCCACCAATGGTAAGAACTTGTCCCAACTTTCCTTGAAGTTAAGGACACATAGTCTTAATAAATCTTCAAGAGTTTGAATAGTCCTTTCTGAATGCCCATCTATTTGAGGATGATATGTCGAACTAAATCATAAATCCTTGCCCATAACGTTTTGCAAACTAACCCAAAATCTTGAAGTAAATCTTGGGTCTCGATCAGAAACTATGGATACTGGCATACCATGCAATCTTACAACCTTATTTATGTATATAATAGCAAGACGTTCAAGTGTATAAGTTTCTCGTATCGGTAAGAAATGAGCAGACTTGGTCAATCTATCAACAATGACCCAAATCGCATCTATGCCTTGAGAAACCTTGGGAAGACCAGTAACTAAATCCATGGTAATGTGCTCCCACTTCCATTCTGGAATTTCAAGTGGTTGCAATGGACCTTTTGGCACTTGATGCTCCGCCTTGACTTGTTGACAAGTTAGACACCTTGAGATAAACCCTGCTATCTCTCTCTTCATATTTCTCCACCAAAATGTATGTCGAAGATCATGATACATTTTGGTACTCCCAAGATGGATTACAAACGGTGTGTTGTGCGCCTCCATCATGATTTTATACCTCAAGTCAGAATCGTTAGGACAATAAAGTCTGGAGTTGACTCGAAGTATTCCTTCTTCATCGATTCTTGCTTCCAGAATAGTACCTTCTTGTACTTTCTTCCTCATACGTATCAACTCCAGGTCTGTAGCTTGAGCAGCTTTAACTTTATCGATTAAAGTCGGTTCCACTCGTATATTTGCCATCATCACATGGGTCCCTAGAGTCTTTAACTCTATTTCCATCCTTTCCAAGTCATACAAAATGGGCCTTTGCGTTAACAATATTTCACTCGTACCCGCATATGATCTTCTACTCAATACGTCAGCTACTACGTTAGCTTTTCCAGGATGGTATTGGATGGTATGATCATAATCTTTCAACAACTAAAGCCATCATCGTTGCCGCATGTTGAGTTCCTTTTGAATGAAGAAATATTTGAGGCTTTTATGATCCATATAGATCTCCACCTTCTCTCTATACAGGTAATGCCTCCAATCTTAAGCACAAAAACGACTGCTGCCAACTCTAGATCATGAGTAGGATAATTTCTCTCATATTCTTCGAGTTGTCGCGAGGTATAGGCTATGACTTTCCCATATTGCATGAGAACACATCCTAACCCTTTGCCTGAAGCATCACTGTAGATGACAAATCCCTCCGAGCCAGATGGTATTGTCAGAACAGGTGCTGAAATGAGTCTCCATTTGAGTTCTTGAAAACTCTTTTCACATTCCTCACTCCAACCGAATTTTGTATCTTTTCGAGTCAGCTGAGTTAATGGAGTAGCGATTCGAGAAAACCCTTCTACGAATCTCCGATAATAACCAGCCTATTTAAGAGATAGCTACATGCATTTCCTTTATCGTAACGCTTTCGAGAAAATTGGATTTTATGACAATTAAATTTTATTTGATTATGTGAATTAAATGAATTTAATTAATTTATTATGTGAGTAAGCTATGTGAAGGTCGATTCATGACCTAGAATGTGCTAATATGGTTAGTAATCCGCTACGTGCTAGAATTAATGTTTGGAATTTCCAAGAGGCGAAAATATTTGTTTTCCGAGAAATTTTTGTAAAAACACTATTCATCCGTTTCTGTTCGGGGAATTATTTTGAAATTCCGAGAAACGCATAATGATAGAATATCGAGATAAGATGAAATATCTAATAATATTTCATTTATGGCAAACGGAGTTTTTGCCTGCGGACTTAAAACCTAAGGGTTGAGTATATTGATTTTCGAGAAGGAAATGAAATGCGTAGAAGAATTTCGTTATAGTTAAAGCGAGTGTTATACAATTTTGATACTATTTAGTATCTATGTATAATCTGACGAGTAAATCTGGCACAATACGATTATTATGCGAGTAGTATATCTGAGAGAATACGTGAATTGTATGTATAGAATATGATTCGTATTATAGAATTAAGTTAAGTCTTAATGTTAATTCATTTGAGTTGGTTTATAATTAGCCCAATTATTTGAATGAACAAGCCCAAGGGATTAATGGGTTAAGCCAAGTCAAGGCCCAATGTTAATTTAGTTAAGCCCAATTCATGAAAAACCGAACCGTGGATCGAACCGGTGGGTCACCGAATGGGTAAACCCATGGGGCAACCCATGGGATGACCCATGGAAAGGGTGGGCCGACCACCTTGGTGTGCAAGCCAAGAATAAGGCTTGGTCACCAAGCATTTTACTGGGTGACCACGAGTGAATAGTAAGGAGGTGATGGTAGTTTGTCCAATTTTCCCTTCATTCTATTTTCCTATAAATAAGAAGCTAGGTTGGTTCATTTGTGAGTTTTTCAATTGCCCAAATTAGATTATTTGACAGAGAAAGAGAGCTAGACTACACAAATCATACACTTTGGAAGCTTTGACTTAGAGTTTTCAAGAGAGTCCATAAGAAGTTCTTGAGGTAATAATCCTTATCTTTCATTTCCATCTCTTTTGATTTTCTTTTATTTTGGAGAATCATAAAATGGGTGGTATATGTCTTGTATAGTGGATTAAATATGACTTACCATAGATTCAATCTCTATAAGTCATGAGATCGTAAGAATCATAGGATTCGTTATAGTTTCAAACCATGAAAATATTGTTTGTTGAGATCAATTATTTATTTTTTTAATGATTGAACTCCATCAATATGTTTATATATGCATCTTGCTTGGTTATGATGTAGATATGAAATCCATGGAGTATTCCATGAGATTTAGCCTAGAGAACGTTAGTAACGAAGTTATGGCGAATTTTATATCATTAGACGTTAAATGTCGAAAACGTTGAAATTCTGGATTGGAGGTCAAAAGTTGATGTAAGACTTGGAAACAATGTTTTTCAATGTCAACACGTGAGATAGGGTAATTAAGAGTTGTGGGTTCGAGAATCGTCGGATTTCGACTTAAAACGAAGAAAACGAGCATTGAACGCTCATTAACGTTTACGAACGTCTAGAAATTGAACTCAATAGTGAATTTTGAGTTATCGGATTCAAAAGTGTCAAATTCTTATATGAACGCGTAGAGTATGTCATTTATGACTAGTAGGCTTTTGAATGGACCAAATCGGGCTTATAACGAAGAAGTTACGGCCCCGGGAATTTCACAAAATTTTTAAAAATTGTTGAAATTTCGGCATCGAGGTCTGTGTGCTGCTTAGACGTAGTGTTAAATGTCGTACCCAAATAGCTAACACAAAGTGTATTTAGCCCATCGCTAAATGAAATAAGCATACCACATCTTCTCACGCCCAATATATGAGACCAAAGCCTTGCCACTAGTAATTGGCGCCGCAATGCCAGTCTAGTGCTATAGAGGCCGCGCCGCAGCGTGAGTGTAAGGCTTTGGATAGTGACTTAGGTTTCGAACTTCAAATGTTCAGGGACCTATTGGGGTAATGTTTGTACACTTCATAAGTGTATAAAGCTATTCCTATACTACCTATACTAAGGTATATGGTATTGAACTTAGGAATTGAATGAATGTTAGTAAGTTATGAATGTTGAACAAGAAATGTTATCGATGAACCCTAATTGGTAAACAACGTTGGTACTTCGCCGACAATGTTAGAGTCCGGTTAATAACGTAAGTTGAGTAATGAGCTGGGATGAAGGGTAATGAGTCAAGTTGACTTTATTATTAATATTAAGTTAACAAAGACTTAGAAGAGAAAGAAGTTGGTAGAAACAATGTGAATAATTGTTTGATAGCTAATTGCAGTGTGCTATGTGAATATATCATGTAGATTCTGTAAAGGCTGTGGTCAGTCGATTAAGTTTGTCAAGAATAAACATGTGAATGATATTCCTATTTATATATGATTTGATTATGATATATATATATATGAATGAATATGCAAGTATACTTGCATTAAGAAAAGCTGTAAAGTCCTTTGATAGATAATAGAAACATATGTACAAGGACTTAGAATGAATTGATCAAATATGTTAGGTTGATCCTACATATAGCAAAAAACAAATTTTGTAAAGTCCTTAAAAAGAAATGATGTACAAAGACTATAAATATGGAAAGATCAAGCATGTTAGGTTGATCTTATGATGTAATAGATAGGCTTGTCTAATCGTTGACCATTGCACCAGAAATCGTAAGTCTGCCGGAGAGTCAAGGAAAACTCGAGAGCTATCAAGGCAGAATCGTAGTACACAAGATAGTAGATCTCGGAGTTCGTAGACTTCCAGGAGAGACGAGGAAGAATCGTAGTGTGTCGAGGAGAAGTTCCTCAGGGCCGTAGTCTGCTGAGGAAGTCATGTTCAGAATCGTGAGAAAGCACACCTACTGGTAGGTAGAAAGTATCTGCCGCCAAAGCTAAGTTAAGAATCGTAGACTACACTCAGAGTTATAGAGTCTACTAATCATACCAGAGGCAGAGATCGTAGTCGAGCAAGATCAGATGAAAACAACAATCACAACGACAGAGATCGTAGAGTGTCAAGATCTGATCTCGGAGTCGTAGTGTCTGCAGTCAAAGCTGAATCGTAGAGTGTAGAACTAAGACCTCAACAGATGTGCTCACAATGCCAAGGCAAAATCGTAGAGCAAATACGATTCTCAACGAATGAGCACTCCCAGAATATCCAAAGGAATGAAGCCTTTGGTTGGCACTGCATAGATCGCCCCACCAAGGAAACCAGAGATCACTCAACGAATGGCATGAAAGCTAACAGAAGATCTAAGCACCAACCCAATAAGCATCAAGATTGAGTTGTGAAGCCATTCGAGATGAAGTCTTCCACAAGGAGATCAGAAGAAGACTTCTGTAACTGACTAAGAAAAGTCAGAAAGTGCAGTAGCTATCAAGCAGACAGGAGACAACGATCTTGGAAGTTACCAGGATCGTAGTGTTTGCCAAACAAAGAAAGAACTGATGGAGTGCATATAGAGATACTAGACAGCTTCTGAAGAACAAGGCTAAAGTGATTAAGCATTGGGTCAGTCCATTGATGATAAGTGAACGGGAGATCACAAGGAGAAAGTGAGCTGGACACACCACAAATCTGAAGTGTCTTGTTATTCAGAAGGGGCCAGAGTAGGAAGTCAAGCCATCAGTATCTGAGAGCTGCTGAGGCAAACAAAAGTGTTGAAGCACTGCACAAGAGAAGGAAGAGGTGTTCTACATTGAAGATCAAATCAAAACTCTTCAAGATCGTATTGTTGTCTTTTTAGTCAACAAGACACTACGATCAGGTCCATGAAGACATGCATCAGAATCATAGAGTTCAAATAGCTAAAGACTGAAGCATTGGCAACGATTCAATCTGAAGGGTAATATTCGAACAAGAGCTCATTGAGAGCATCGATGCAAGGACAACCTCTGATCGAGAAATCAGAAGAGTAAAATAAAGTCGTCGACCTGCCCAAGATATCAAAGTGTTATATCTGACAGGGTTGGTGAAACAGTAGACTGCAGTGTCAGAAAGTCAGAAAAAAGATGTCATGTCACATCTGCAGACTGCACCAAATAACTCGAGATCTGTGAAGAAATTTGAATAGCTTTCAACGGCTATT
Source organism: Panax ginseng (assembly GCA_020205605.1). NCBI lineage: Eukaryota > Viridiplantae > Streptophyta > Magnoliopsida > Apiales > Araliaceae > Panax > Panax ginseng. The sequence continues at coordinate 16,848,822 of CM035144.1, forward strand.
TCCAACGGGAAGATTGGGAAGCAGTATTAATCAATAGAGCTTCAAAGATCAAGAGTTGCTGATGATTGTATTGTTGCAGAATCGTTGAGTTGGTGAATGCTATTGTTGACTCTACGAGTTCCACCAAAGATCAATAAAACAAGTCTCAGTGACAGTGAGACTACCATGGTGGAAGTGAAGCAACTTTGAAGAAAGAATCAAACTGATCGAAGCTTCACTCAACAAAGATGAGAATGCCACTGAAGATGGCATCCAAGCTGAGAGTCGAGAAGGCCAAGAAGATAGCATTTAGGAAAGTGGCTAAGTACAAAGAAGATCAAGAGAGCCACTCTACGAATCACCATGAACCGAAAGCTAAAACTGAACAAGTGCAAAACCATGTCTGCAAAGTATTCAAGAAGGGTTCAGGGATTGCTAAGTGCCAAACAAAGTCTACTAAAAGCATAGAGACTTAGCAAATCTAGATGGTGATGGTGCACAGCTGATACCAGATGAAGATGAGTAGAAAAGAGTGAAGATCAGCTGCACCAAAGAAGATGTGGTTCAGACCTGAAGCAGAATGCAAAGAGGACCACACCAAGTTGCTAAGTACAAAAGATGTTCAGAGCCTAATGACATCTTAGTAGCTCAGCACCAACAACACCAACAACTGCAACAACAAGAAGCCAGGGACTGAGGGGTCCTTATCCAGAGGGACTAAATGAAGTTCAAACTTCTTTGGGCTTAAAGAGTTCTAGGGAAGTATAGAAGTTCCAAGGTGCTTTGGCTTGAAGAGTTCTTAGTGAACTAAAGTCCCAAGGCAATTTGGCTTTGAAGAATCTTAGTGATTCGGTCGCCCTTCTTAGTGGAAATCTGCTAGTTGAAAGGTAGAAGAGTGGATTAGGAGCTTGAGTCTCTAAACCACTTAAAACCCCTTGTGTCTTTTACTTTATGTCATTTACATTATGTACATTAGCTGCTATATAATCAAGTATGTATGTTTTAACCGCTTACTACTTAAGTTAACTCTGAACAATGTATGTATGATTATGAATATATCAATGAAGGGATCTTTTACTTATTTCATTTGTGCTTGAAAAGATTCTTATGTTTGTCACATGCTAAATTAATTAGCAATGACAACAAAATAAACAAGAAAAGAATTTTAAATTCTAAGGATCTATTCAACCCCCCCTTTCTAGATCTATATTGTGCCCTCTTGGGAACTAACAATTAGTATCGAAAGGGGTTCTCATGCTATATTCAAAAGCTAATCGCTTTGAGTCTGATCCTAGGTACAAACATTGTTCTAAACTTAGTTTAGTAGTAAGTCACTTGTTGTATGCGAGATGAGCTCACACGTTGGAAATATGTGTATGCGTGTAAATGTGCATATACACCTGAATCTACTCAGATTGGTCCATGTCTTTGATTATTATATCAACAAGACCAATCCTTGCTCTATGTCAATCTTGTTGTTTGAAGACCAGGATAGAAAGCTCAAGAGATATCAACAGAAAAGATTCAAACATCCACCGACCTGAAAAGATGAAAAGGCCATACATGCTAAGTAATACTTATCTAGAGAAGAAAGAAGAACTTCTCAATCATATGTTTGGTCAAACTACAGCTGGATGTAAATCATGTGAACTCAAGGATGTCAAAGAATTAGAGATGCTGACACTCTCTTAGCTTGTATCTTCAAGACCACGACTGATTGACTGAAGATCAACTGGAGCAACTGGCTGTCAGAAGAAAATGAGAAAACATGCACATCAATGCCTAAACTCAGTATATCTAAGATAAATGAATGTTAAGAAACTAACAGCAAAAAGGTACGATTCCTCATTAATATAGATATGAGCATCATATTTGCACCTTACTTATGAACTATAACAGTTTTCCCTCAAGTATTCATAATCTATCTAAAAAGGTGAAGAGAGAAAGTACACTGATAATAGAAACTCAAAATGTCTATAAACATTCTCTCCATCCAAGTTTTAGGTTGAAGATGATATCTTGAAAGAGAATGAAATGGTTTTAAGAGCCTCATGAGTTAAACTAATTTTATGAGAAGTAATCTTTCTTTGATGGGTTAGTATGCTTATGTACATCCTATGGTTCTAAGTGTTTAATAACCCACAGAGTATGATCGATCTACAAGAAAATCTTGAAGATTTGTAGAAATTGATCACCTCCATGAATCAACCAGATATAAAAAATTTGTAGAGTTGATTCTCACACTGAGAACATTTAAACTCTGTGAACATAACCAAGCAAATGATGAAACCATCAAAGTAAAAGAGTGTTTTATTAAAATAGCAAATCTTACACGCACTCACCTTCATGCATCTCAAAATGTATTATCTAAATGAGTTATATGCATGAATATGACTGTTGGTGATCAATATGATGATTATCAAAATATATGAGGAACAGGGATTTAGAAAACTAACCTAGCAGGACCCACTTAACCATGGGTACCAAAAATAGAAATCTATAACCTGCAGGTACTTGGTCTATCTGACCACACAAAGGAATGCTAAAGCAGAAGACTTCAGTCAAGAAAGATTCAACCAGCAGAAGGCTTAAGATTGTTCAGAAATGGTTCTGATAAAATTCCTATATGTCAAAGCCTGTTCTTGAAGACCTACTGAGCTAATCTGAATAAAACTCACATGGCTGCTGATCTTTGTAAAGAAGTAGGCCATTCAATAAAAGAAGAAAATGGTCTTATATGCTCAATCATGCAAAGCATGTCATAAGAGAAGAATCATCAAAGAAGCTGACTACAGAGGATCATCGAGCATCAATCATGAGGAACTCATTATGGGAGCAGAACTCAGCAAGCACAAATTGACAAGGAATACTACGTTCGTAGTGCTATCAAGGATCGTAGAATGATCAACCCTGAAAATGCCCATTTCTACGATACAAGAAGATTTAATGACTTCAGTCAGAATGAGATATGCATGGTTGCCTTCTGCTACACACGAAAAGAAGAACTAAGGTCTCTTTGAGAAGATAAGTATCAACTATGGGGGAGCGAGAATCTGCTATGATCAAAAAGCTCTAAACCATCGGAGATATACTATGAAGGCATGTGTACAGCTTATAGAGTCCCAAAACTTTGTGGTCGATGAACCAAATGAAGATCCATAGTCGGTAGGGCGTCTCAAAAATGTACTACTGATAACCTTTCAGCCACCCAACTCAAAATCGTGGAGTACCTACGATTAAACATCTGATTGTAATGCAAGAGCAGGAGGACACCACAATTACAGTTAGTGCAAATGTCTAAAGTTGGAAGAGGGACTCCCCAACAGAAAAGGTTAAATGAGATATCAGTGCAAATCACTTCTAAAGTATTTCATCTGGAAAGCGCCTTAGGGACAAACCTAACCCTTAGCTCACTCTAAGAGGTTGGCCCTTCCTGAGCTACCTTAACCTAGAAGGATTACTTGATCAAATTCATCTCAAGGACCAAAGCAGTCAACGATAGTAAAATAAAGCTTCAAGAGAACTCAACGATCATAATGCAACCTCAACGATCGTAGAAGAAGACTCGTCGATCGTAGTCTTATATGAGAGATACTCTAGCTCATGAGAAGCTTGATAGAACGAGACAATTGCTCAGATTATGAGGAGATAAGTTCGAATGTTGGTTAGAAAGATGTCTTACTAAAAAGAAATGCCCAAGGTTTCATGAAGAACATCAATGGTTGAGGCATGCAGCTTCAAAGTAAGAAGTAACACCAAAACCATCCACTGCAATCATCTCTCAAAAGTTAATCGTTGAGTCAACAAAGAAAATCGTAGAGTCCATAGCTGCCCTATCATACTACTCTACGAACCAAAAAGGGGTCAACGGTCAATCCACGTCAATCAAACGTCTACTCTTCTAAAAGAGACATCTAACTGAAAAGTTATTGGGGAGTTACAGCTTGTTATTGGGCGTCGTGCAACCAATGGCTAGTTGACACGTCATAACATATAGCAGTGTGAGAAAGAACTGTCATAAAGACAAATTCAAATCTGCAAACAGTTACTAGAACTCATTGAACCTCTCTCTCTTCCTCCCTTTTTCAAACCCTAGAATCCTCTTCGAAGCCAAACCAATCAAACTTCTAGAGCCCAAAACACACTCATATAAATCTCTCCGAACCACATACCATATACCTTGAACTCCTAAAATGACAGAATGGAAAGTCATAACGGGTATTCAACTCGGCTTTACAAAGTTTGAAGAATCAGAGACAAAGTTCAAAGACATACTTGAACTTGTAAAGGAAGCTAGGTTCTCTGAGTGCCGGAGGCCAACACTCCAGTTTATATAGAACTAGTAAAGCAGTTTTACTCAAATGCTTCAACGAACTCTGGGCTTCTGACTACTAAGGTGAAAGGATCTAGTCTGAAGATAAGAGAATCAGACATCAATCAATGTCTAGGGTTTCCAAATCAAGGTCTGATAAACCTGGATGAAATCAACATTGAAGTGGGCAAGAGGCTAATGCGGTACCAAAGAAACCCTAGCCTGAAGGATATGAAGAAGAAGGAATTTCCTGAGGAATTCGAGTTCCTTGATGAGATTGTTGGAAAATGTATACTATGCAAAGATACCGCACATGACACTGTGCTCGACTAGCAGTTGAAGATTATGTTTACAATAGTTCTGAAGAAGCCAATCAATTTTGGAGCCATCTTGTTCGATCAAATCTCTAAATGGATAGAAAAGGCTGAGTTGAAGAAATCTACAGACAAACCACTTACAAAAGTTTTTCATGGAAGACTGCTAAGCATAATGATGAAAAAGAAGCTAGGAAGCAAAATCAAGGATAATGAGGGAGAGCCCTTAAATGTTCACAAAGTAATGTCTCCACAACTGTTCATGAACTGGAAGAAGAATCCCAAGGAAAACAGGAGGCTGACTACTGGGAGCAACAACAAGGCCTCTGCAAAGAAGAGGAAGGCAAGAGAATTAGAAAGTTCTAAGTCTGGTGACTCTAAATCAGCAGAAATCACACCAGCCAAAAAGAAATCTAGAGGTGTGAAGAAAACCAAGTCCCCATCAAGAAGTCTCTCCACCAAAGACAAGGATGAAGAGGAAAAAGTCTTGACTGCTGAAACCACAAAGCGAAAAAGCAACAAGCTGCTTCAAGAGCCATTCAAAAAGAAAGCTAAAGTGGTAAACAAACAAGTTCCAGTTCCCCAAGGAAGCACATCTGACAAAGAAGAGGAAGTAGAGTCAAAGGAAGAGAAGGGAACTGATAATCTCAAGACTGAGTCCCCTGAGAATGGACCCTATGATGAAGGTGAAATTGGATCCATAAAAGAAGATGTAAACTCAGCTGATAAAGAAGAATATGTAGGCCCTATGGGCAACTCTCAAAGTAATCACTTTGAAGTTGAAGAAAAGCTACAAGATGACCCATCTGAATGTTCAGATGCAAATGCTCCAACAAGCTCTCATGATAGATCAAATAATGATGAGGTTGAAAAAGAAATATCTGCCCCTGCTAATGATGAACCTCAAGAAAGTTTGTATGTTGACTCAAAGATCTCAGAGTCTGAAGAAGAAGAAGTATCTAAAACTCCTATTGCTGAACTTCCAACAAGAAGAAAGAGCTACAGACTACTTGCTCAAATTACCTCCAAAAGGAAAAATGATCACTCCAATGCTGTCGTTGAATTAAGTGATGATGAGTCGGTATCACAGGAAGTAAGTGCTAAGGATGGATCCAGTGATGAAGAAGATGAATCAAAGGAAGATCTTGCTGAAGAAGATTCTGGAAATGAAACGCAGCAAGAAGAATTTATGAATGAATCTGATGAAAGGAATAAGAAAAAATCAAGCTCAAAAAGGGAAGAAATGGAGAAAGACTTCAATTCTGCACATCGGGAATCTGACGAACTAAAATACTATCCTGTTCTATCCCCAGCCAGAATAAGCAGAAGAATTGTAGTGGAAGTCTTTGATGAGCCACCAGCAGAACCACCAGCAAGATGTATAAGTCAAGGAAATAAACAACTTCGAGTTATAAGAATGACCATAGATGAAGTACTTCACAACTAGAAAAACATGGAATTAGACTGCACGACAATACTATATGACTCTGAAGATCTTCTGATGAGATGGTTCTTCCCGTGGATTCCATGGTTGAAGGCACATACTAATGATGATGTGAGCTACTTCGGTTGGTGCTATTCTCAGTTTCCAAATCTAGAGCTGGTGTCACAAATCTTCCCAAGGGTAAAGAGTTTCGCTACAATGATGATCAAAGACCAGCCTCACTACAAAGTCTACAAGCATGTTGGCAACCATTATATTCCCTACGATCGTAGAGTGGACTCAGAAGGAAGAAGGATCATGACCAAGGAAATAATCGAAGAGTTAGTTCACTCTACCACTGATGGTTCCCAAGAACAAGATACGAAGCTTCCATCTGATCAAGCACTACTGACAGACATTCCTACATCCTCAACTAGTGATTGGAACTCAACGATTCTTCAGATTCTCAATACCTTCAAAGATCTGTCCAAGGATGAGAATCGTAGAGTCCAATCTAGTGTTCCACAAGAGGCTGGCCAACCAGATGATCAAATTTCCATGGAGCAAGAATTATTAAAGAATTTTGATAACTTGATTGAAAAGATGTCTCAAATCAATGAAAAGTCAAAGATGCTAACAACAACAAAAGATAATTCAGTTCTTGACAAAATCCAAGCTATTGTAACTAATGTATCTCTAAAAATCAAAGAGAGAGATGACATCTATCTAAGGGCCATAAATGATCAAAAAGCAGAAGCTCTACGTACATAGATGGCCAATGAAGAACAACTCCACGCCCTCTCTGACAAGATTGACCACATGAATCAGTCATTTTCTATACAACTTGAGATGAGCCAACAAGAAATCAAGTTTGAAGTTGCTAATTCCTCTTATCTGATGGAGCAGCTTATGTTCAACATGGAGCAGCTCTCCCAAATGATTAATGACAAAAAGGGGGAGAAAAAGAGGCATAGAAAGAGGCGGAGTAAGAGGCAGTCAAGAAAAGGCAAGGAGAGCAGGAACAAATAAGAAAGGAAGATAAAGAAGAAGAAAGCAGAACAAGAAGATAGTTCATCATCTAAGGGGGAGCTAAAGGATGATGAGCCTGGATTTGCAAAGACTGAGGGGGAGCCAGAAGAAGAAGAGGAGCAAAAAAAAGAAATAAAGTTAACATTTTAAGGTGAACAGGGGCAAGAAGATCAAACAGATGAATAACTGATCAACAGACATCCTGGAAGCATACATGGAACCAAAGAGGTACATCTCTAACTAGCTAGGTATGTTCTGGATCCAGGATATATAAAATGTCAGTGTATATCAGTGTATTAAATTTCACAACATTATAAATGACATTCATGATTATCTGTTTTAGAAATACAATGCTCATCAGTATATAAGATTCATTCATAACATGCATATATGCACTTATTTTTTTTGTCATAATCAAATAGGGGGAGATTGTGGGAAATAAACATGTGAATGATATTCCTATTTATATAAGATTTGATTATGATATATATATATATATATATATATATATATATATATATATATATATATATATATATATATATATATATATATATATGAATGAATATGAAGTATGCTTGCATTAAGAAAAGCTATAAAGTATTTTGATAGATAATAGAAACATATGTACAAGGACTTAGAATGAATTGATCAAATATGTTAGGTTGATCCTATATAAGCAAAATAGCTTTGTAAAGTCCTTAAAATGAAATGATGTACAAGGACTATAAATATGGAAAGATCAAGCATGTTAGGTTGATCTTATGATGTAATAGATAGGCTTGTCTAATCGTTGACCACTGCACCAGAAATCGTAGTCTGCCAGGAGAGTCAAGGAAAACTCGAGAGCTATCAAGGCAGAATCGTAGTATACAAGATAGTAGATCTCGGAGTTCGTAGACTTCCAGGAGAGACGAGGAAGAATCGTAGTGTGTCGAGGAGAAGTTCCTCAGGGCCGTAGTCTGCTGAGGAAGTCATGTTCAGAATCGTAGAGACAGCCTACCTACGAGCCGACCGAGTATCTGCCAAAGCTAAGTTAAGAATCGTAGACTACGCTCAGAGTTATAGAGTCTACTAATCATACCAGAGGCAGAGATCGTAGTCGAGCAAGATCAGATGAAGACAACAAGCACAACGACAGAGATCGTAGAGTGTCAAGATTTGATCTCGAAGTCGTAGTGTTTGCACAGCCAAAACTGAATCGTAGAGTGCAGAACTAAGACCTCAACATATGTGCTCACAATGCCAAGGCAGAATCGTAGAGTAAATACGATTCTCAACGAATGAGCACTCCCAGAATATCCAAAGGAATGAAGCCTCTGGTTGGCACTACATAGATACGTCCCACCTGAAGGAAACCAGAGATCACTCAACGAATGGCATGCAAGCTAACAGAAGATCTAAGCACCAACCCAATCAGCATCAAGATTGAGTTATGAAGCCATTCGAGATGAAGTCTTCCATAAGGAGATCAGAAGAAGACTTCTGTAACTGACTAAGAAAAGTCAGAAAGTGCAGTAGCTATCAAGCAGACAGGAGACAACGATCTTGGAAGTTACCAGGATCGTAGTATTTGCCAAACAAAGAAAGAACTGATGGAGTGCATACAGAGATACTGGACATCTTTTAAAGAACAAGGCTAAAGTGATTAAGCATTGGGTCAATCCATTGATGATAAATGAACGGGAGATCACAAGGAGAAAGCAAGCTGGACACGCCACAAATATAAAGTGTCTTGTTATTCAGAAGGGGCTAGAGTAGGAAGTCAAGCCATCAGTATCTGAGAGCTGCTGAGGCAAACAAAAGTGTTGAAGCACTGCACAAGAGAAGGAAGAGGTGTTCTACATTGAAGATCAAATCAACACTCTTCAAGATCGTAGTGTTGTCTCTACCAGTCAACAAGACACTATGATCAGGTCCATGAAGACATGCATCAGAATCATAGAGTTCGAATAGCTGAAGACTGAAGCATTGGCAATGGTTCAATCTGAATGGTAATATTCGAACAAGAGCTCATTGAGAGCATCGATGCAAGGACAACCTCTGATCGAGAAATCAGAAGAGTAAAATAAAGTCATCGACCTGCCCAAGATATCAAAGTGTCATATCGGATGAGGTTGGTGAAACATGAGACGCGCGATGTCGAGAAGTCGTAAAAAGATGTCATGTCACATCATCTGCGATGCACGCACCAAATAACTCGAGATCTGCGAAGAAATTTGAATAGCTTTCAACGGCTACGATTGGGAAGCAGTATAAATCAACAGAGCTTCAAAGATCAAGAGTTGTTGATGATTGTATTGTTGCAGAATCGTTGAGTTGGTGAATGCTATTGTTGACTCTACGAGTTCCACCAAAGATCAATAGAACAAGTCTCAGTGAAGCAGCTTTGAAGAAGGAATCAAAAAGATCGAAGCTTCACTCAACAAAGATGAGAATGCCACTGAAGATGGCAGGCAAGCTGAGAGTTGAGAAGGCCAAGAAGATAGCATTCAGGAAAGTGGCTAAGTACAAAGAAGATCAAGAGAGCCACTTTATGAATCACCATGAACCGAAAGTTGAAACTGAATAAGTACAGAACCATGTCTGCAAAGTATTCAAGAAGGGTTCAGGGATTGCTAAGTGCCAGATAAAGTCTACTAAAAGCATAAAGACTTAACAAATCTAGATGGTGATGGTGCACAGCTGATACCAGATGAAAATGAGCAGAAAAGAGTGAATATCAGCTGCACCAAAGAAGATGTGGTCCAGACCCGAAGCGAGAAAGCAAAGAGGACCACACCAAGTCGCTAAGTACAAAAGATGTTTAGAGTAATGACATCTTGACATCTTAGAAGCTCAACAACAACAATAACACTACAACAAGAAGCGAGGGCACGAGGGGTCCTTGTCGGAAGGACTAAATGAAGTTCCAAGCCTCTTTGGGCTTGAAGAGTTCCTAGGAACTAGAGAAGTTCCAAGGTTGTTGGCCTTGAAGAGTTCTTAGTGAATGAAGTCCCAAGGTCTTTGGCCTGAAGGAATCTTAGTGATTGAGTCTTTGCCCTTCCTTAGTGGAAATCTCGCTAGTTGAAAGTAGAAGAGTGGATTAGGAGCTTGAGTCTCGAACCACTTAAAACCCCTTGTGTCGTTTACTCTATGTCATTTACATTATGTACCTTAACTGCTATAACTTCTATGTATGTGCTAACTTCTTACTACTAAGTTAACTCTACGAATAATGTATGTCTAATTATGAATATATCAATGAAGGGGATCTTTTACCTATTCCGCTGTGCCTGAAAAGATTCATAAGTTTGTCATGTGCTACTTAATGAGCAGTACAACTTAATAAACAAGAAAAGAATTTGAAATTCTAAGGACCTATTCAACGTAAATACCTTTAATGAATGAGTGTTGATCAACATAGAGTACAATAGGCTGACCACCTAGAAGTGCTCGTAAGTAATGCGTTTATAACAGCGTTAGTGCTGTGAAAGCCTTTTGAAGTATGAAAACTAAAAGTTACTATTCATGGTCTATCGACCGGTTCAGAATTCCTAATTTATTCTATACTTTAGGAATTGATGTTATGAACTGTTAAAGTATTATTGTTTCATGATACTTCATAACTATTGTTCAGTTATGTAGGAATTGTTTTATAATTCATGAATGTGGAATTACTATTATCCTTTATTAAACTTGCTGAGCTGTTATGCTCACTTCTTGCGTGAATTATATAACTGCAGTTAAGGATGAACGTCCTGAGAATGCCAAGAGAGATAAGGGAAAAGCTAAGATGGATGTTTAGCCATTGTGTAATAGATTAGTAAGTTTTTATGTATTATACATTATGAACAACGAACGATGTAACCGGTTTATGAACCTGGGAAGGATTATACTTTGATTGTAATAAGAAGATAGTAATTACACTCATTTTGTTGTATTTCAATGGAATGATTCTATGGATATTAGTACAGTGGAACACCATATGTCGGGTTGAAAGATACACAAATTTGGGGGCGTCACATGTTGGTATCAAAGCCTTAGGTTATAAAACTTAAGGGGGGAAGAACCTTAGGTTAATAACCTCGTAAGGAAGGTAAAGTCCGAAGAATGAAATTCAAGTCCATTGAATTATTAAGGTATTGAGATATCTCAGTATCGAAAGAATTAAAAGATTGGAAATTAATCTTAAATAAATTAAATGTGATTTGTGCTTATACTATTGTGTATTATGTACTAATCAACTTGTTATGTGCTATTGTAGATGTCGATCGATAGCATTATGTATAGTGACATTCACGTTGTGAGTGAAGAGTCAGTGAACCAAGTTGAAATAGTACCAATGCCAGTGGCGGAGGTACCGTTAGTTGTACTAGAAGACTCATACATTGAGGAGTACATCTCTGAGGAGGAATACTCTGAGGAGACGATGGGTTTAGCATCATACCTTAATGAGATGTTGGATGTGGAGGAGGAAATGGAGGTAACATCGGTTAATACGGTGATACCTACTCAGGAGCCAACACCTCCGGATGCAATGAGATCATTGTATCTATCTGTGTTGGATAGGAATGTGGATCTGCGCACTGTGATAGAAACTCAGAATGAGGAGATAACCGCCCTATATAAGGCGAAGGAATCTGCAGAGGCAAACTTTGAGTCAGAGCACGACGAGAAAGTGCTTATGACAGATAAGGCACAGGACTATAAGGATGAGGTCCTAGAGCTTCAAAAGAAACAAGTTGAAAAAGACTAGAAGATAGCTAGGATGTCTTATATCCACGAGTGCGCTTATAAGGATTTCAAGCTGAAAATTGCTTGTTATTCCATTGAGTCCGGACAGACTCAACATACCATAAGTCGAGATATAGTGTCGATTCTAGCAAATCAAAAATATGAGAATGCCATTCGACAGTGTTAGTAGATCGTTAGATCTTTTGTGTATATGGTAGTGACGTAAAACCCTCTTTTGTATAATTAAAGGGTAGTCTTTTTGTAAATCCAAATTTTTATTGAAGGCAATCGCGGGATAGTATGTAATAGCTTTTTGGCTAAAGAAACATGATGTAAATAGTTTTGTCTATGAAAGCATATTAATATAATGAAGTTTTTATTTAATGTTCTTGTTGTGGTATGAGTTGTTGTTGTTGTTTGAGAATGATAACCGAGTAGTTAAATAGATAATAACGAAGCTTTATTTATTTAATCAGAATTATGCCGCCAAGAAAGAGACAACGTAACCAAGAGGTCGAGTCACATAATGAGAATCAGGGGGGTCCTAATAACCCTATGCAAGAGTTCGTTAATTTATTAATGGCTGCATTTAACCAAGTTGGGGGTAGGATTCCTGTAGCTCCTGGAGTAGTAAGAACAACTACCTTTAAAGAATTTAAGAGTGTGGGTCCTCCTGAGTTCCGAGGAACGACGGACCCTTTAGAGGCCCAAACATGGGTGAAAGAGATTGAAAAGGCGTTTGTGATAACCAACGTAGGTGAGGCGTAAAAGACTTCTTTTACGACTTACATGATGAAGGGGGAAGCCAACTACTGGTGGGAGGCTCACCAGGGTGGGGCTAGAACCGAAGCTGTTACATGGGAACAGTTTAAGAAGGTCTTCTTCAAAAACTATTTCCCTACTAGCATGCAGGGTAGGATGGAGATTAATTTCCTAGAACTTAAGCAGGGGGATATGACAGTTCCCCAGTATGCTGCCAAGTTAAATGAATTGGCGAGGTTTGCTCCACACCAGGTGGACACAGAGGAGAGAAAGGCGCGCAGGTTTGAGCAGGGCTTGAAACCCTGGCTCTCCAATAGGATATCAATTTTTTAGAGTGCTTTCTATGGGACCATTCTGGAAAAGGCGATTATAGCTGAAGGTGGTGGTGAGGCATTGTCTCAGTACCACAAAGAACAAAAGAACAAGAGTAAGTTAGAGGGAGTGAGTAAGGCTGAAGTTGCCAGTGGAAGCGGCAACTTGCCAAAGAGGAAGAGTTTTAACCTTGGGAATACTTGGGTAAAGCAGGGAGAGCCCATGCAGAGAACAGAAGCATGTAAGACATGCGGAAAGACTCATATGGGGAGTCATTTAAAGGGAAAGCGATTTCTATAAGCTGTGGGCGGGGAGGGCATTTGTCACCCAACTGTCCTTACCCTAAGAAGAACCAGGGGTGTTTTGTCTATGGGTCATTAGACCACATGGCAAGAAATTGCCCGAAGAAGGGTTTAGAGGGAAATAAGGGTTCTGGTAGTGGTAAATTAGCCATTACTGGACCAACACCATCAGTGGGTAGACCCTCAGCTCGTACATTTAATATGACTGTCCAAGATGCGGTTGCATCAACAGATGTGGTAGCAGGTATCATTCTGGTCAATGAGATAAATGCTTATGTGCTATTTGACTCAAGTGCTACTTGTTCTTTTATAGCATGTGAATTTGCTAAGAGATTAGGTTTAATCCCTGAGAAGTTACCAATACCTTTAGATGTTAAGGTAGCAAATGAAGAGATAATCCCCATTGAACATATTCATAAGGATTGTTGCGTAGAAATTAGAGGGAATAAGTTATCAGTAGATTTGGTACCGATAAGGTTAAAAGAATTTGATGTAATTCTTGGTATGGATTGGTTGGTTAACCATAAGGAGATAATAGATTGCCATAGGAAAAGTGTAAACCTTCGGCTTTCTAAGAAAACCAAGGTGGTGTTCTTCGGTAGTAAATCACCGAGACACTCTTGTTGTCTGTCGATGACACAAGCTAGGAAGATGTTGAGAAAAGGGTGTGTAGGTTATCTGTGCCATGTTGTGGATACCCAAAGAGTGGGAACATCCTTGGACCGAGATACCTATAGTGCAAGAGTTTTATGGATGTATTTCGGAGGAGTTCAAGGGTATTCCACCGGACGGGGAAGGTAGAGTTTGTAATTGATCTCATAACAGGGAATGGCACCGTTTCAAGAGCACAATATCGGATGGCGCCGATTGAGATGAAGGAGTTAATGGTTGATTGCAAGAACTATTAGATAGAAAGTACATTCAACCGAGTGTGTCTCCTTGGGGAGCACCGGTGTTGTTTGTCAAGAAAAAGGATGGGTCATTAAGACTTTGTATCGACTATCGAGAGTTGAACAAGTTGACGATTAAGAATAAATACCTATTTCCTAGGATCGATGATCTATTTGATCAGTTGAAAGGGGCAAAGTATTTTTCTAAGATAGATTTGCGCACGGGGTATCATCAGTTAAAAGTGAGGAAGGAGGATGTACCTAAGATGGTGTTCAGAACTCGTTATGGTCATTACGAGTTTCTGGTAATGTAGTTTGGGTTGACTAATGCGCTAGCCGCATTTATGGATATGATGAACAGAGTGTTTAAACAATATTTAGACAAGTTCGTCGTAGTGTTCATTGATGATATTCTAGTCTATTCAAAGACGCCAGAAGATCATGTAGAACATTTAAGGATAGTGTTGGGAACACTCAAGAAGGAGAAGTTGTGTGTGAAATTCACAAAGTGTGAATTTTGGCTTGAGAGAGTGCAGTTTCTAGGACATGTTATTGATAAGGATGGCATTTCCGTAGATTCGGCAAAAGTAGAAGCAGTTAATGAGTGGGAGCAACCGAAAATGCCAACTAAGGTTCAGAGTTTTCTTGGGTTAGTGGGATACTATAGAAGGTTCATTCTGGACTTTTCTAAAATAGATACTCCATTGACAAATCAGACAAAGAAGTCGGTAAAATATGTGTGGACTGAAAAATGTGAGAATAGTTTTCAGGAGTTGAAAAAGAGGTTAAGTGAGGCACCTGTATTGTCTTTACCAGACGATACAGAGAACTTTGTAGTGTATAGCAATGCTTCGCTTAAAGGACTGGGTTGCGTACTCATGCAGCATGGCAAAGTCATTGCGTATGCGTCACGACAATTGAAGGATTATGATAAGGTTTATCCTACTCACGATCTGGAATTGGCAGCTGTAGTTTTTGCCTTGAAGATATGGAGGCATTATCTATATGGTGAGAAGTGTGAGATATACACGGACCACAAAAGTCTGAAATATATCTTCACACAGAAGGAGTTGAATATGAGACAGAGAAGGTGGTTAGAGTTAATAAAAGATTATGACTGTGATATTTTATATCATCCGGGGAAGGCAAATGTAGTAGCCGATGCGCTAAGTAGGAAGGGTAGAGAGAAACTGTCAATGTTAATAACTCAGAATGAGTTGATAACAGCGATGGCAAGAATGGAGTTAGAAGTTAAGTTGCTGGAGGAGGCGGTGGAAATGTTATTTTCCATGGAAACCCAACCGACCATAGTGGAGTGGGTTAGGGGAGTACAATTGAGTAACGAGGAATGCGAGTAAATAAAGAAGAGGATAGAAGATGAAGAGAAGACTAAGTATAACCTCGATAAGGAGGGATTATCGTTTTGAAGGAAGAATTTGGGTTCCAAATGATCCCGAATTAAAGGAAGAAATAATGATGGAGGCTCATAGTTCAAGGTACTCGATACATCCCGGTAGTACGAAGATGTATCAAGACCTTCGTCAGAACTTTTGGTGGCCGAACATGAAGAGGGAGATAGTAGAATATGTTAGTAGGTGCTTAACTTGTCAAAAAGTTAAGGCTGACACCAACGACCGAGTGGGTTGTTGCAACCGTTAGAAATTCCAGAGTGGAAATGGGAGCATATCACAATGGACTTTGTGGTGGGACTTCCAACAACAAGAAAAGGATAAGATGCTATTTGGGTGATAGTGGATCGATTGACGAAATTGGCTCATTTTCTACCAATAGGAGTTAGGTATAACCTAGATCAGTTAGCTAAGCTGTATATCAAGGAAATTATTTCTAGACACGGAGTACCTGTTTCGATTGTGTCAGATCGTGATCCACGATTCACATCAAACTTTTGGAGGAGTTTGCAAGAGCAAATGGGAACGCAGTTAAGATTGAGTACGGCGTATCATCCTCAGATGGATGGTCAGAGTGAACGGATAATTCAAACGCTTGAAGATATGTTAAGATCTTGCGTTATGGATTTCAAAGGGAGTTGGTACGAATATCTACCGTTGGTGGAATTCTCGTATAACAATAGTTTTCACGCTAGTATAGGCATACCGCCTTACGAAGTGTTGTATCGAAGGAAGTGCCGAACTCCATTATGTTGGGATGAGGTGGGTGAACGTCAGATGTTGGGACCTGAGATGGTACAGCAGACGGCGAACATGGTGAAGTTAATACGTACTCGATTAGTTGCTGCTCAAGATAGGCAGAAGAAGTATGCAAATCCTCATAGAGAAAAGAGAGAATTCGATGTAGGATCTTTTATTTTTCTGAAAGTATCACCTTGGAAAAGGAAGATATATTTTGGGAAGAAAGGGAAGTTAAGTCCAAGGTTTGTACGACCTTTTGAGATTTTAAGAATGATAGGAGAGGTGGCTTATGAAGTAGCCTTACCTCCAGAAATGGAACGCATTCATAATGTGTTTCATGTGTCAGTGTTGCGTCCTTATAAACCGGACTATAAACACGTAATAGAGTATGAATCTATTCAGATAGAGAAAGACTTGTCCTACGAGGAACTTCCGATTCAAATTATTGATAGGAAGGAACATGTATTAAGAAATAAAGTAATACCTTCAGTGAAGGTGTTATGGAGAAACCACAATGCTGAAGAAGCAATGTGGGAGCTCGAGAGTAAAATGAGGGAAGATTTTCCTCATTTGTTTATGTAATTATAAGCTAAGATTCTGGGGACAGAATCCTTATAAGGGAGGAGAGAATGTAACGCCCGAGAAAATTGGATTTTTATGACAATTAAATTTTTATTTGATTATGTGAATTAAATGAATTTAATTGATTTATTATGTGAGTAAGCTATGTGAAGGTCGTTCTATAACCTGTAATGTGCTTATATTTTTAGTAATCTGGCTACGTGCTAGAATTAATTGTTTGGAATTTCCAAGACAAAAATATTTGTTTTCTGAGAAATTTCCGTAAAAACACTATTCATCCATTTTTACAGATGTCAGAAAAAAGATGTCATGTCACATCTGCAGTCTGCACCAAATAACTCGAGATCTGCGAAGAAATTTGAATAGCTTTCAATGGCTACTTTCCAACGGAAAGATTGGGAAGCAGTATAAATCAACAGAGCTTCAAAGATCAAGAGTTGCTGATGATTGTATTGTTGCAGAATCGTTGAGTTGGTGAATGCTATTGTTGACTCTACGAGTTCCACCAAAGATTAATAGAACAAGTCTCAGTGACAGTGAGACTACCAAGGTGGAAGTGGAGCAGCTTTGAAGAAAGAATCAAACAGATCGAAGCTTCACTAAACAAAGATGAAAATGCCACTGAAGATGGCAGCCAAGCTGAGAGTCGAGAAGGCCAAGAAGATAGCATTCAGGAAAGTGGCTAAGTACAAAGAAGATCAAGAGAGCCACTTTACGAATCACCATGAACCGAAAGCTGAAACTAAACAAGTGCAGAACCATGTCTGCAAAGTATTCAAGAAGGGTTCAGGGATTGCTAAGTGCCAGAAAAAGTCTACTAAAAGCACAAAGAGGGTTAAGGGGGAGAGAATGTAACGCCCGAGAAAATCAGATTTTTATGACAATTAAATTTTTATTTGATTATGTGAATTAAATGAATTTAATTGATTTATTATGTGAGTAAGCTATGTGAAGGTCGTTCTATGACCTAGAATGTGCTAATATGGTTAGTAATCTGGCTACGTGCTAGAATTAATTGTTTGGAATTTCCAAGACGAAAATATTTGTTTTTTGAGAAATTTCCGTAAAAACACTACTCATCCGTTTCTGTTCGGGGAATTATTTTGAAATTCTGAGAAACGCGTAATGATAGAATATCGAGATAAGATGAAATATCTGATAATATTTCATATATGGAAAACAAAGTTTTTGCCTACGGACTTAAAACCTAAGGGTTGAGTATATTGATTTCCGAGAAGAAAATGAAATGCGTAGAAGAATTTCGTTATATTTAAAGCGAGTGTTATACAATTATGATACTATTTAGTATCTATGTATAATACGACGAGTAAATACGAAGTACAATACGATTATTGTACGAGTAGTATACAGAGAGAATACGTGAATTATATGTATAGAATACGATTCGTATTATAGAATTAAGTTAAGTCTTAATGTTAATTCATTTGAGTTGGTTTATAATTAGCCCAATTATTTGAATGAAAAAGCCCAAGGGATTAATGGGTTAAGCTAAGTTAAGGCCCAATGTTAATTTAGTTAAGCCCAATTCATGAAAAACCGAACCGTGGATTGAATCGGTGGGTCACCGAATGGGTAAACCCATGGGGCAACCCATGGGATGACCCATGGCAAGGGTGGGCCGGCCACCTTGGTGTGCAAGCTAAGAATAAGGCTTGGTCACCAAGCATTTTACTTGGTGACCAATAGTGAATAGTAAGGAGGTGATGGTAGTTTGTCCAATTTGCCCTTCATTCTATTTTCCTATAAATAAGAAGCTAGGTTGGTTCATTTGTGAGTTTTTCAATTTCCTAACTTAGATTATTTGAGAAAGAAAGGAAGCTAGACTACAGAAATCATACACTTTGGAAGCTTTGACTTAGAGTTTTCAAGAGAGTCCATAAGAAGTTCTTGAGGTAATAATCCTTATCTTTCATTTCCATCTCTTTTGATTTTCTTTTATTTTGGAGAATCATAAAATGGGTGGTATATGTCTTGTATAGTGGATTAAAGATGACTTACCATAGATTCAATCTCTATAAGTCATGAGATCATAAGAATTATAGGATTCGTTATAGTTTTAAACCATGAAAATATTGTTTGTTGAGATCGATTGTTTTTTTTAACGATTGAACTCCATCAGTACGTTTATATATGCATCTTGCTCGGTTAGGATGTAGATATGAAATCCATGGAGTATTCCATGATATTTGGCTTAGAGAACGTTAGTAACGAAGTTATGGCAAATTTTACGTAATTAGACGTTACACGTCGAAAACGTTGAAATTCTGGATTGGAGGTCAAAAGTTGACGTAAGACTTGGAAATGATGTTTTTCAATATCAAAACGTGAGATAGGGTAATTAAGAGTTGTGGGTTCGAGAATCGTCGGATTCCGACTTAAAACGAAGAAAACGAGCATTGAACGCTCATTAACGTTTACGAACGTCTAGAAATTGAACTCAATAGTGAATTTTGAGTTATCGGATTCGAAAGTGTCAAATTCTTATATGAACGCGTAGAGTATGTCATTTATGACATGTAGGCTTTTGAACGGACCAAATCGGGCTTATAACGAAGAAGTTACGGCCCCAGGAATCTTACAAATTTTTTTAAAATTGTTGAAATTCTTATCTTGAGGTCTGGTAAATGTGGCTGACGTAGTGATAAACGCCGCATACAGCATGACCTTGACACAGATGTATTTGGCCCTTCGCTAAATGCGCCAGAAGCACCATTATCTCACGTGTAATGTCGAGAGATGAAGCCTTGCCCTCGCTAATCTGGCGCCGCAATGCCAGTCTAGTGCTATAGAGGCCGCGCCACAGCGCGAGTGTAAGGCATTGGATAATGACTTAGGTTTTGAACTTCAAATGTTCTGGGACCTATAGGGGTAATGTTTGTACACTTCATAAGTGTATTAAAGCTATTCCTATACTACCTATACTAAGGTATATGGTATTGAACTTAGGAATTGAATGCATGTTAGTAAGTTATGAATGTTGAACAAGAAATGTTATCGATGAACCCTAATTGGTAAACAACGTTGGTACTTCGCCGACAATGTTAGAGTCCGGTTAATAACGTAAGTTGAGTAATGAGCCGGGACGAAGGGTAATGAGTCAAGTTGACTTTATTATTAATATTAAGTTATCAAAGACTTAGAAGAGAAAGAAGTTGGTAGAAATAATGTGAATAATTGTTTGATAGCTAATTACAGTGTGCTATGTGAATATATCATGTAGATTCTGTAAAGGTTGTGGTCAGTCAATTAAGTTATTTGAAGACACTGAAAGGAAAGTTTTCTTAACGCTTGTCTAACTTTCTAGTTAACCAAGTTTTATGCCAGATTTTAACTCAGCTAGACTATTCGTAAGATATAGATTGATTATGATTCATATCTTTCTATATAGAAATGTTAACACTATCCTATGCCAAGTAATTGGTACGGATGTGAAGGTAAGGTTTGTCTATGAACAAACAAAGTATTTTTCATCGATTATTCGATGGGCACGCATGAAGTTGTTAAAAATATTAAGCGTAAATACGTTTAATGAATGAGTGTTGATCAACATAAAGTACAATAAAGGTGATCACCTAGAAGTGCTCGTAAGTAATGCGGATGTAATAGCCTTAATCTTTGTGAAATCCTTTTGAAGTGAAAACCGAAATTTATTGTTCATGGTCTATCTAAGGTTCTGAAATTCCTATTCTATTCTATACTTTGGGAATTGATGTTATGAACTGTTAAAGTATTATTGTTTCATGATACTTCATAACTATTGTTCAGTTATGTAGGAATTGTTATATAATTCACGAATAAGGTATTACTATTATCCTTTATTAAACTTCTTTGAAATTTGTCATGCTCACTTCTTGCGTGAATTATATAAGCTGCAGATTAAGGATGAACGCGATCACGAGAATGCTAGGAGGATAAGGGCAAAGCTAAGATGGATGCTTAGCCATTGTGTAATAGATTAGTAAGTTTTTATGTATTATACATTATGAACAACGAACGATGTAACCTGTTTATGAACCTGGGAGGATTATACTTTGATTGTAATAAGAAGATAGTAATTACACTCATTTTGTTGTATTTCAATGGAATGATTGTATGGATATTAGTACAGTGGAACACCATATATCGGGTTGAAAGATACCCAAATTTGGGGGCGTCACATGTTGGTATCAAAGCCTTAGGTTATAAAACTTAAGGGGGGAAGAACCTTAGGTTAATAACCTCGTAAGGAAGGTAAAGTCCAAAGAATGAAATTCAAGTCCATTGAATTATTAAGGTATTGAGATAACTCAGTATCGAAAGAATTAAAAGATGGAAATTAATCTTAAATAAATTAAATGTGATTTGTGCTTATACTATTGTGTATTATGTATTAATCAACTTGTTATGTGCTATTGTAGATGTCGATCGATAGCATGATGTATAGAGACATTCACGTTGTGAGTGAAGAGTCAGTGAACCAAGTTGAAATAGTACCAATGCCAGTGGCGAAGGTACCGTTAGTTGTACTAGAAGACTTATACATTGAGGAGTACATCTCTGAGGAGGAATACTCTGAGGAGACGATGGGTTTAGCATCATACCTTAATGAGATGCTGGACGTGGAGGAGGAAATGGAGGTAACATCGGTTAATACGGTGATACCTAGTTAGGAGCCAACACCTCTGGATGCATTGAGATCATTGTATCTGTCTGTGTTGGATAGGAATGTGCATCTGCGCCTTTGTGATAGAAACTTCGAATGAATGGAGATAAGCCGCCTATATAAGTGAAGGAATCTATAGAGGCAGACTTTGAGTCAGGGCATGACGAGAAAGTGCTTATGGCAGATAAGGCACGAGACTATAAGGATGAGGTCCTAGAGCTTCAAAAGAAATTGGTTGAAAAAGACCAGAAGATAGCTAGGATGTCTTATATCCACGAGTGCGCTCATGAGGATTTCAAGTTGAAAATTGCTTGTTATTCCATTGAGTCCGGACAGACTCAACATACCATAAGTCGAGATATAGTGTCGATTCTGGCAAATAAGAAATATGAGAATGTCGTTCGACAGTGTTAGTAGATCGTTAGATCTTTTGTGTATATGGTAGTGACGTAAAACCCTCTTTTGTATAATTAAAGGGTAGTCTTTTTGTAAATCCCAATTTTTATTGAGGCAATCGCGGGATAGTATGTAATAGCTTTTTGGCTAAAGAAACATGATGTAAATAGTTTTGTCTATGAAAGCATATTAATATAATGAAGTTTTTATTTAATGTGCTTGTTGTGGTATGAGTGGTTGTTGTTGTTTGAGAATGATAATCGAGTAGTTAAATAGATAATAACGAAGCTTTATTTATTTAATCAGAATTATGCTGCCAAGAAAGAGACAACGTAACCAAGAGGTCGAGTCTCATAATGAGAATCAGGGGGGTCCTAATAATCCTATGCAAGAGTTCGTTAATTTATTAACGGCTGCATTTAACCAAGTTGGGGGTAGGATTCATGTAGCTCCTGGGGTAGTAAGAACAACTACCATTAAGGAATTTAAGAGTGTGGGTCCTCCTGAGTTCCGAGGAACGACGGACCCTTTAGAGGCCCAAACATGGGTGAAGGAGATTGAAAAGGCGTTTGTGATAACAAACGTAGGTGAGGCACAGAAGACTTCTTTTGCGACTTACATGATGAAGGGGGAAGCCAAATACTAGTGGAAGGCTCACCAGGGTGGGGCTAGAACCGAAGCTGTTACATTGGAATAGTTTAAGAAGGTCTTCTTCGAAAACTATTTCCCTACTAGCATGCAGGGTAGGATAGAGATTAAGTTCCTAGAACTTAAGCATGGGGGATATGACAGTTCCCCAGTATGCCGCCAAGTTCAATGCATTGGCGAGGTTTGCTCCACACCAGGTGGACACAGTGGAGAAAAAAGCTTGAGGTTGAAAGCGGGGCTTGAAACCACAGCTCTCTGATGAGGATATTGGTTTTTCAGAGTGCTTTTTACGGGACCATTTTGGAAAAGGCGATTATAGATGAAGGTGGTGGTGAGGCATTATCTCAGTACCACAAAGAACGAAATAACAAGAGTAAGTTAGAGGGAGTAAGTAAAATTTGAAGTTGTCGGTGAGCGTGAACTTGCCAAAGAGGAAGAGTTTACCCACAGGAATCTTTGGAAAAAGCGAGGAGAGCCCAAGCGGAGAAGCGAAGCATGTAAGACATGCGGAAAGACTCATATGGGAGTCTGTTTAAAGGGAAAGCAGTTCTTTACAAGCTGTGGGAAGGAGGGCATTTGTCACCTTAGTTGTCCTAACCCTAAGAAGAACCGAGGTGTTTTATGCACGTGGGTCATAAGACCACATGGCAAGAAATTTCGAAGAAGGGTTTAGAGGGAAATAAGGGTTCGGTGAGTGGTAAATTAGCCATTCTTGGACCAACACCATCGATGAAGTAGACCCTCATTTCGTGACGTTTAATATGACTGTCCAAGATGCGGTTGCATCAACGGATATAGTAGCAGGTATCATTCCGATCAATGAGATAAATGCTTATATGCTATTTGACTCAAGTGCTACTTGTTCTTTTATAGCATGTGAATTTGCTAAGAGATTAGGTTTAATCCCTGAGAAGTTACCAATACCTTTAGACGTTAAGGTAGCAAACGAAGAGATAATCCCCATTAAACATATTCATAAGGATTGTTGCGTAGAAATTAGAGGGAATAAGTTATTGGTAGATTTGGTACCGATAAGGTTAAAAGAATTCTATGTAATTCTTGGTATGGATTGGTTGGTTAACCATAAGGCGATAATAGATTGCCATAGGAAAAGTGTAAACCTTGACTTTTAAAGAAAACCAAGGTGGTGTTCTTGATGAGTAAATCAAGAGATGCTCTTGTTGTCTGTCGATGACATAAGCTAGGAAGATGTTGAGAAAAGGGTGTGTAGGTTATCTGTGCCATGTTGTGGATACCCAAAGAGTGGGAACATCCTTGGACCAGATACCTATAGTGCAAGAGTTTGCGGATGTATTTCCAGAGGAGTTACCGAGTATTCCACCGGACAAGGAGGTAGAGTTTGTAATCGATCTATTATCGAGAACGGCACCAGTTTCAAGGGCACCATATCGGATGGTGCCAGTTGAGATGAAGGAGTTAATGGTTCGATTGCAAGAACTATTAGATAGAAAGTACATTCAGCGAAAAGTGTGTCTCCTCGGGGAGAACCTTTGGTGTTGTTTGTCAAGAAAAGGATGGGTCATTAAGACTTTGTATCGACTATCGAGAGTTGAACAAGTTGACGATTAAGAATAAATACCCGTTGCCGAGGATCGATGATCTATTTGATCGATTGAAAGGGCAAAGTATTTTCTAAGATAGATTTCATGCGAGGGTATCATCGGTTAAAAGTGAGGAAGGAGGATGTACCTAAGACGGCGTTCATAACTCGTTATGGTCATTACGAGTTTCTGGTAATGTCGTTTGGGTTGACTAATGCGCCAGCCGCATTTATGGATATGATGAATAGAGTGTTTAAACAATATTTGGACAAGTTCGTCGTAGTGTTCATTGATGAATTTGGGTTCCAAATGATCCCGAATTAAAGGAGGAAATAATGATGGAGGCTCATAGTTCGAGTACTCGATACATCCCGGTAGTATGAAGATGTATTATGACATTCGTCAGAACTTTTGGTGGCCAAACATAAAGAGGGAGATAGCAGAATATGTTAGTAGGTGCTTAACTTGTCAAAAAGTTAAGGCTGAACACCAACGATAGAGTGGGTTATTGTAACCGTTAGAAATTCTAGAGTGGAAATGGGAGCATATCACAATGGACTTTGTGGTGGGACTTCCAACAACAAGAAAAGGATACGATGCTATTTGGGTGATAGTGGATCGATTGACGAAATTGGCTCATTTTCTACTAATAGGAGTTAGGTTTAACCTAGATCAGTTAGCTAAGCTGTATGTCAAGGAAATTATTTCTAGACACGTATTACCTATTTCGATTGTGTCAGATCGTGATCCACGATTTACATCAAACTTTTGGAGGAGTTTGCAAGAGCAAATGGGAACGCAGTTAAGATTGAGTACGGCGTATCATCCTCAGATGGATGGTCAGAGTGAACGGATAATTCAAACGCTTGAAGATATGTTAAGATCTTGTGTTATGGATTTCAAAAGGAGTTGGGACGAATATCTACCGTTGGTGGAATTCTCGTACAACAATAGTTTTCACGCTAGTATAGGAATGCCATCTTACGAAGCGTTGTATGGAAGGAAGTGCCGAACTCCAAATAAGACCCCAAATAATTAATAAATGAAATTTAATTTCCTCTAATTATTATTTTGAAATAGTAAGGGTTGATGTGATTAATGTGGATAGTTATGGGTAAAATACGCAAATATTTCAAAATAAGCAAGTGGTTATAAAATATTCATTGTTGTCGGGGAATATTCGTTTGGTCGTGGAATATTTGTCTTTGTCGGGGAATATTAAATGCTGCCAAGTAGCAACCATATGTGGGCCCCATAACGGAAAGCGATTGGAGGAAGAAAGCGACAAATATAAGTTGTTTAAAAATAATAGCGTAGTTATTACAGATTTACCTTTGTTGGAATACCCGGTGGTTAAAACACGATGTCTACGCGCGTTGACAAGAGCGATACTGCAGTATTGCACCAATTATTGACTCTTACGTGAAGGCACTACTCAATAATAGTTACATGATAATTCTTGTTAAGTATTTTATTAATTGTTGCGTTGATATTTTATATTCTTTGTTGTTTGATAATTGTCATTACGGTATTTTTCATTATCGAAGCAATAATTCATATTATCTGAATAATATTATTAGATAACATTATTGGCAATGTCTAGAAAGTTACATCTAAGGAGAGGTTTGGTCACCTAATTGCGCGCGATGAGGAGAAATTCTTATTGGAAAGCCCTCTTTCTGAAGCGCACTGGTTGTCGATATTGTGATTACGTAATATTATTTGTGAATAATTAATTATTGATTCATATGATGAGGAAAATATTGATTTTATGTGGATATAGATGGAGAAAATTTTTAACGTGACAATTGTTGAAAATTGAAATTTTATCTTTTACGATAAAATAATTCATTTAAATATATATATATATATATATATATATATATTATTATATTTTAATAATATAATAATGGTGATATTTTTACAACGAATGTGGGATATATGAGTATCTGAGGAGGAAGAGTATTTTTGTTGCAATAAATGTTTAAAACATGTTAAACATGTCGGTGGACCCCATTTATCGATTTGAAATTTGATTAAAGTTTGTAAAATCGCTTGGTTTATGGATTTCGATCAATTTACATTTGGAATTTGGAAAAACTTTCTTACGCAAAGTTGTAGAGAATTGAATTTCCTATAAAAACTCGCAAGATTTGAATTTTTTCGACAAAAGGGCTATTTATTGTGAATTATTGAAGTTAGAAGCTCAGAAATAATTGATTTTGGAAGTTTAAAATAATTTAAATAAGAAAAACGTTTTTGGCATTAATGGTGGGTCTTGCATGTGATGTTAATGGTGATTTGAGTTCTTCAAATGTTGGCGTAGGAATATTAATTAATATATTATTAATTTATTAAATTTTACGCTTTGGTGTTCTAAGCAATTTTCTATAAATAGGGTTCTTAGGTTAGAATTGAAAATCACACGTAAGCTGAAGTTTTCTCTCTCTATATTGTTGGCGTATTCTTGTGAGTATTTTGAGTATACTTTGAGTATTGCTATACGGTGAAAGTTCAAGTTATAGCCTATATCCGATATTCGGTTGGAAATCTTGTCTTTCCGAGGTAAGGGATATTATTTTTTTTCGTAATGATATTATTTCTTCAATATCATTATCTTTGAAATATTGATCTGAAGTTTTTATCAAATTTGGAACTTTTGGTGTGAGATTTACTATTTACGTATCTCGGCCTTTATTCACGATATCTGATCTTATTCACGAATCTGACTATTCATCGAAAAATGAAAATTTTCCTTTTTCGTCAAAATATCTATTGTGGATACTAGTTTTGATTGTATCCATGTTTTGATCATTCTTGAATTTTACACCACTATGATTATTTTTGAGGTATTTTTAAGCGTGGATAAAACAAAGTACGAATCCTTAATCCTTAATCCTTGTCATTTTGTTTTCTTTGGATTCGTTTCTTTAAAAAAAAAATATTTTTCATCATCCTCGGTCTTAAATGATGATATTATTGAATATCTTTAGCTTTTGTAGTACAAAGATGATTGATTTTCGATGAATATCTTTGGCTGTAGTGCAAAGATGAATGATTTCGATGAATATCTTTGGCGTAGTGCAAAGATGAACAAGTGTTTAGATGAACATGACCAATTGGTGAATGTCCTTGGCGTGTAGTGCGAGGATGAATATATGATTCAGATATATATTGATTGATGTTACGAGGATAAAAATATTGATGATGAATTTATTAAATTCATAGATATTAGTAGATTTCATCCTCTACGTAACTCTTCTATGAATTAATATTTTTCATTCATGCAGTATTGATTTAAAACTTGTTATCTATTGTATTCTATTAATTTTTTCCTGTTCAAGACTAACGATAATTTGTTGTATATTATCTTAGTCATAATATTCTTCTTGGGCTAGTTGAGCTCACCCTTTTCCTTTTGTTCCATTTTTCTTCTCGGGAGGCGAGAATGTAGCGAAATGCAGTCGGGGTATGGAATGATGGTTTTAGAGAGTTGTTTAGTAGTCCTCACCATTTTGTAAAATAATGTATCAATAATTATGATGAGGATTTATTTGTATGTGGATATTGTTTAGATGGCAATATCTCGTATTTAAACTCACAGTTTCTTTGTTGTAATAATAAAGTTGTAGTTGTTTACATGCAGTGTATTGACAACTCGAGAATGGGTGATGTATACCTATTTTGGGGTGTCACGGTTGGTATCGAGCTTAGGGATATGATCTCTGGCGGAGATCGGGGAATAGAACTAGGAGGGAGAGACAAGTAAATCCTTCGCTAGTGTGTGTCTTACCTAAGCTTATTTGATAGTTGGTCGAGTATATAGGGATATTATGTGATATATTGATTTCCTTAATTAACCCTTGTTTTATGGCGGTATTTGAGAATGTCGTGAGAATATTAACAATGGAAATGAAAGCAGTGGAGCGCTTTTTGTACTCACCTGCGAGGAGAATGTGCACCAGTGGCAATGTTCCTCTGTGAACAACACCTTGATCGAGACGATGAAGCAGCGCAATGTTTAGAAGCTTTTTGCAGTTCATGCAAAAAAATCAGACGAGGAGACTCGTGTTCAAAACATAGGAGAAATGATAGCAATTCACGGGTTGTCACATCCAAGCGATTCAAAGAGTTGGGACCACGAATTTAAGGGAAAACGAGATCCGATCATGGCGAAACATGGGTCAAGCAAATTACCAAGATATTCGATGTCTTGGGATGCACGGAAGAACAGAAGGTTCCATTCGCCACCTTTATGTTAAAGTGGCGAGGCGGACTCTTGGTGGGAGTGCGTGAAGCGTACCCATCCAACCGCTTTTCGGCATGTCTTGGGAGACATTTGAAACTATTTAATGACAAATACTTTCACGAAAGTGTTAAATCATATGAAGGAAGTGGAGTTTATTAGGTGGAGCGAGAACAACATGGCGGTGTCTCGGTGCGAGGCGAAGTTTGCGAGTTATCGAGTTTGCTCCTCATTTGGTGGAGAATGAGGAGCGTATGACGCGGATGTTTACGAGAGGTTTGAAACCCGGCATACGTCGAGTATCTCATCTCTCATAAATTTTCTCTCTATTCGGATGTTGTTAACGGGGCTCAATTGTTAGAAGCGAGATAACGAAATCTTGTCAATAGAGGTACCACAATCGAGGATCATCTAGGAGATAAGCGATCAACAAAATAACAATAACCGGTGGAGAAAGAAAAAGGCGGACAAAAATGGTAACCACTACGGTGGTAATCATAGCCATGAAAAATAGAAGAAGCGAGTCGGGAGGAGATTTTAAAAGAGGAGATTCAACAACGACCATGTGAAGACAAGCGGTGCGGTGACAAGCTGGTTCCAAAGGAGGAGAAACGACCACCGGTCATATGCTATAAATGCGAGAAAAGGGACATATCGGTCCAAAGCGCCCACAGCAGTTCGGTATGCTATAATTGTGGAAAGGAAGGACATATCGCTCGAGATTACGGTAGAGAAACCTAGTTCAGTGGGGGACGGTGACTCAAAAAAGATCTATCGAGAAAATTCAAAGTCAGCGGTTCTGGAAGGCGTTTGTTGTGGTGGTCAAAATCGAGGAACCCAAACGAGGGGATCACGGGTAAGCTATGTATAAATTCTTGTGAAGTTTATACTTTACTGAATCTACCGGTGCTACCCATTCATTTATCTCTCTCTGCTCGTGCTCAACGTTTAAACTTGACTCAGGAAAAATTAGACTTTGACCTATCTGTGGAAACTCCGTTAGGGAGAAACTTTCATCACATCCTTTGTTTATAAATCTTGTTTGATTCAAGTTGGCACCATCACCTTACCATTGACCTTATCTCTTTAAAGATACTTGCTTTTGATGTGATTTTAGGGATTGATTGATTAACTACTCATCATGCCAAAATTAATTGTTTTTCGTAAGGTTGTTAGCTTTCATATTCCTAAACAACTTGTTGTATGAATTCAAGCAACTAAACCATTAAAATCAATCAACATCATATCTAATCATAAAGCTATTCGTTTATTAAAAAGCGGATGTCAAGCTTTCTTAGCCCATGTTATGGATTTGAATAAAGACACGTCAAATTGAATAATATTCTGTTGTTATTGACTTTCTGGCGTATTTCTGAAGAACTTCCCGGTCTACCCCGAGCGTGAAGTTAAATTCTTTATTGACCTTGAACACAGCACAAAGCCCATTTCTAAAACCCCATATCGAATGGCTCCTATTGAACTTGGGAGTTAAAGGTCCAACTACAAGAATTGTTGGACATCGGTTTCATTAAATCTAGTACATCTCCTTGGGGTGCTCTGTTTTTATTTGTAAAGAAGAAAAGGCGGAGTATGCGACTTTGTATTGACTATCGGGAATTGAACCATGTCACCATCAAGAATAGGTATCCTCTACCTCGTATTGATGACTTGTTTGACCGATTGCAAGGAGCATAATTCTTTTCAAAAATCGATCTTCGATTACGGATATCATCAATTTGAAAATTAGGCGAGGATATTCCAAAGCGCCTTGAGAACTTCGGTATGGGCATTATGAATTCTTAGTTATGTCTTTCGGATTGACTAATGCTCCTGCTGGCTTTCGTGGATATGATGAATCGAGTATTCAAAGAATATTTGGATAAATTCATTGTTGTCTTTATTGATGACATCCTCATATATTCCAAAAGCCGTGAAGATCATGAGCACCATTTGAAGCAGGTACTCCAAAGGCTTCGTGAAAACAAGCTATATGCTAAGTTGAAGAAATGCGAGTTACGGCTTGAGGAAGTAGCATTCCTTGGGTGCGTGGTGTCAAAACATGGAGTATCATTGACGGCGAAGATTGAAGCAATACAAAGTTGGGAGCAACCAAAGAGCGGTGGTGAAGCACGTAGCTACGGGTCTATTTGGTTATTATCGGAGATTCATGGAAGGGTTTTCTCGAATCGCTACTCAGATTAACTCAGTTGACTCGGAAGGATACAAAATTCGTTTGGAGTGAAGAATGCGAGAAGAGTTTCCAAGAGCTTAAGAGGAGACTTATTTAAGACTGTTCTAACAATACCATCGGTTCGGATGGATTTGTTATCTAAAGCGATACTTGGGCAAAAGGTTAGGATGTGTTCTCATGCAACATGGGAAAGTCATAGCCTATGCCTCGCGACAACAAAAGAATATGAGAGGAATTATCCTACTCATGATCTAGAGTTAGCGCGGATCATTTTCGCGCTTAAAGATATGGAGGCACTATCTTTATGGGGAGAAAGTGGAGATATATTCGGACCATAAAAGCCTTAAATATTTCTTCACTCAAAAAGAACTCAACTCAACGGCGGCAATGACGTTAGCTCGAGCTATTGAAAGACTACGACTACACTATTCAATACCATCACTGAAAAGCGAGCGTGGTGGCGTATTGCGTTGAGTAGAAGATCATATCACGAGGAGCGAGTGCGATGATGTCAAGTATACGATAGAGCCAACTTTAATAGAAAAAGTTAAGGTTGCTCAAGCCACCAGGCAGGAAATGATGCATATGAAGAAGAAAGTACAAGAAGGTCTTTATTAGGGCGAGAATTGATGAAGAAGGAATACTTGAGTCCACTCCGGACTTTGTGTTCCTAACGATTTCGATTTGAAGTACAAGATCATGATGGAGGCACACAATACACCATTTGCAATCCATCTGGAAGTACTAAAATGTATCGTGATCTTGACATACATTTTGGTGGAACAATATGAAGAGAGAGATTTCAAAGTTTATCTCAACATGTTTAACTTGTCAACGTGTAAAGGCGGAGCATCAAGTGCCTAAGGGACCATTGCAACCACTTGAGATTCCGAAATGGAAGTGGTAACACATTACCATGGATTTTGTTACGGGTCTTTCCACGGTTTCTCAAGGCATAAATGCTATTTGGGTTATTGTTGATAGATTAACCAAGTCTGCACATTTCTTGCCAATACGGGAGACTTATTCTCTTGAACGTCTTGCTAGTGTGTATGTGAATGAGATTGTGAGGTTGCATGGCATGCCAGTATCTATAGTTTCGGATCGTGACCTAAGATTCACTTCAAGATTTTGGGTTAGCTTGCAAAAAGCTATAAGTGCAGATTTCTGATTGATTGACATACCATCCTCAAAGCAGACGGACAATCGAGAGGACTATTCAAACTCTTGAAGATTTATTAAGACTCTGTGTCCTAGACTTCAAGGGCAGTTGGGATAAGTATTTACCATTGGTGGAATTCTCCTACAATAACAGTTATCAGGCAAGTATAGGTGTGGCCCCATTTGAAGCATTATATGGACGAAAATATCGCTCTCCAGTATGTTGGGATGAGGTGGGTGAAACAACATTGTTGGGACCCGAGTTGGTACGTATGACCACAGAAAAGATCCAAATGATTAGACAACGCATACAAACGGCACAGGATCGACAAAAGAGTTATGCAGATCTTCATCGAAAGGACGTGGAGTTTAGTATAGGGGATCATGTATTGTTGCGTGTTGCCCCATGAAGGGAGTTATAAGATTTGGGGAAGAGAAAAGCTCAATCCACGATTTATTGGTCCATTTCAAATTCTTGACCGAGTAGGAAATGTAGCCCTGAGACTCGCGCTTTTACCTCAAGTATGTCTCGTGTTCATAATGTGTTTCACATATCGTACTTAAGTAAATATGTGAAAGACCCGAACCACGTTATTGAGTTAGAACCAGGACGAGATATTTGAAGACTTAACGTATGAGGAGGTACTGTCAAGATCTTGGATAGGAAGGAGCATGTCCTACATACGAAGGTCATACCACAAGTTAAAGTCTTGTGGAGGAACCATGCTATAGAAGAAATGATGACAGAAATTGAAAAGCGGAAATGAAAGCGAGGTATCCTCATCTTTTCTAAACACAGAATGCGTATGTCAATTTCGAGGACGAAATTTCATAAGGAGGGAGGTTGTAAGACCCCAAATAATTAATAAATGAAATTTAATTTCCTCTAATTATTATTTTGAAATAGTAAGGGTTGATGTGATTAATGTGGATAGTTATGGATAAAATACGCAAATATTTTAAAATAAGCAAGTGGTTATAAAATATTCATTGTTGTCGGAGAATATTCGTTTGGTCGTGGAATATTTGTCTTTGTCGGGGAATATTAAATGCAATGCCAGTAGCGACCATGTGTGGGCCCCATGTGAAAGCGATTGGAGGAAGAAAGCGACAAATATAAGTTGTTTAAAAATAACGGCGTAGTTATTCACAGATTTACCTTTGTTGGAATACCCGTTGGTTAAAAAACACGATGTCTGGCGTTGTTGCAAGAAGATAGCTTTGCAGTATTGCACCAATTATTGACTCTTACGTAAGAAGGCACTACTCAATAATAGTTACAGTAATTACTGTTAAGTATTTTATTAATTGTTGCGTTGATATTTTATATTCTTTGTTGTTTGATAATTGTCATTTACGGTATTTTTCATTATCGAAGCAATAATTCATATTATCTGAATAATATTATTAGATAACATTATTGGCAATGTCTAGAAAGTTACATCTAAGGAGAGGTTTGGTCACCTAATTGCTTGCGATGAAGGAGAAATTCTTATTGGAAAGCCCCCTCTTTCTGGGAAGCGCACAGTTGTCAATATTGTGATTACTGTAATATTATTTGTGAATAATTAATTATTGATTCATATGATGAGGAAAATATTGATTTTATGTGGATATAGATGGAGAAAATTTTTAACGTGACAATTGTTGAAAATTGAAATTTTATCTTTTTTACGATAAAATAATTCATTTAAAATATATATATATATATATATATATTATTATATTTTAATAATATAATAATGGTGATATTTTTACAACGAATGTGGGATATATGAGTATATGAGGAGGAAGAGTATTTTTTGTTGCAATAAATGTTTAAAACATGTTAAACATGTCGGTGGACCCCATTTATTGGTGAAATTTGATTAAAGCACAGTAAAATCGCTTGTTTATGGATTTCGATCAATTTACATTTGGAATTTGGAAAAACTTTCTTACGCAAAGTTGTAGAGAATTGAATTTCCTATAAAAACTCGCAAGATTTGAATTTTCCGACAAAAGGGCTATTTATTGTGAATTATTGAAGTTAGAAGCTCAAAATAATTGATTTTGGAAGTTTAAAATAATTTAAATAAGAAAAACGTTTTTGGCATTAATGGTGGGTCTTGCATGTGATGTTAATAGTGATTTCAGTTCTTCAAATGTTGGCGTAGGAATATTAATTAATATATTATTAATTTATTAAATTTTACGCTTTGGTGTTCTAAGCAATTTCTATAAATAGGGTTCTTAGGTTAGAATTGAAAATCTTTTAAGCTGAAGTTTTCTCTCTCTATATTGTTGAGCGTATTCTTGTGAGTATTTTGAGTATACTTTGAGTATTGCTATACGGTGAAAGTTCAAGTTATAGCCTATATCCGATTATTCGGGTTGGAAATCTTTGTCTCTTTCAGGAGTAAGGGATATTATTTTTTTCGTAATGATATTATTTCTTCAATATCATTATCTTTGAAATATTGATCTGAAGTTTTTATCAAATTTGGAACTTTTGGTGTCGAGATTTACTATTTACGTATCTGGCACTTTATTCACGATATCTGATCTTATTCACGAATCACGGCACTTTATTCATCGAAAAATGAAAATTTTCCTTTTCGTCCAAAATATCTATTGTGGATACTAGTTTTGATTGTATCCATGTTTTGATCATTCTTGAATTTTACACCACTATGATTATTTTTTGAGGTATTTTTGGACGTGGATAAAACAAAGTACGAATCTTAATCCTTAATCCTTGTCATTTTGTTTCTTTGGATTCGTTTCTTTTAAAAAAAATATTTTCATCATCCTCGGTCTTAAATGATGATATTATTGAATATCTTTTGGCTGTAGTACAAAGATGATTGATTTCGATGAATATCTTTGGCACTGTAGTGCAAAGATGAATGATTTCGATGAATATCTTTGGGCGTGAGTGCAAAAGATGAGCAGTGTTTAGATGAAATGATGACCAACTGGTGAATGTCCTTGGTCGTAGTGCAAGGATGAATATATGATTCGGATATATATTGATTGATGTTCTGAGGATAAAAATATTGATGATGAATCGTTAAATTCATAGATATTAGTAGATTTCATCCTCTACGTAACTCTTCATGAATTAATATTTTCCATTGCAGTATTGATTTAAAACTTGTTGTCTATTGTATTCTATTAAATTTTTCCTGTTCAAGACTAACGATAATTTGTTGTATATTATCTTAGTCATAATATTCTTCTTGGCCTAGTTGAGCTCACCCTTTTCCTTTTTGTTCCATTTTTCTTCTCGGGAGGCGAGAATGTAAGCGAGTACGAGTCGGGGTATGGAATGATGGTTTTAGAGAGTTGTTTAGTAGTCCTCACCATTTTGTAAAATAATGTATCAATAATTATGATGAGGATTTATTTGTATGTGGATATTGTTTAGATGGCAATATCGTATTTAAACTCACAGTTTCTTGTTGTAATAATAAAGTTGTAGTTGTTTTTACATGCAGTGTATTGACAACTCAGAATGGGTGATGTATACCTATTTTGGGGGTGTCACAGAAGATATGTTTTGGGAAGAAAGGAAAGTTAAGTCCAAGATTTGTAGGACCTTTTGAGATTTTAAGAAGGGTAGGAGAGGTGGCTTATGAAGTAGCCTTACCTCCAGAAATGGAATGCATTCATAATGTGTTTCACGTGTGTCGGTGTTAAATCTTATAAACCGGACTATAAACACGTAATAGAGTATGAATCTATTCAGATAGAGAAAAACTTGTCCTACGAGGAACTTCCGATTCAAATTATTGATAGGAAGGAATAGGTATTAAGAAATAAGGTAATACCTTCAGTGAAGGTGTTATGGAGAAACCACAATGCTGAAGAAGCAACGTGGGAGCTCGAGAGTAAAATGAGGGAAGATTTTCCTCATTTGTTTATGTAATTATAAGCTAAGATTCTGGGGACAAAATCCTTATAGGGGGGGAGAGAATGTAACGCCGGAGAAAATTGGATTTTTATGACAATTAAATTTTTATTTGATTATGTGAATTAAATGAATTTAATTGATTTATTATGTGAGTAAGCTATGTGAAGGTCGTTCTATGACCTAGAATGTGCTAATATGGTTAGTAATCTGGCTACGTACTAGAAATAATTGTTTGGAATTTCCAAGAAGAAAATATTTGTTTTCGAGAGAAATTAAAGTAAAAAACACTATTCATCCATTTTTACGGATGTCGGAAAAAGATGTCATGTCACATCTGCGATGCGCACCAAATAACTTTCGAGATCTGCGAAGAAATTTGAATAGCTTTCAATGGCTACTTTCCAGCGGAAAGATTGGGAAGCGATATAAATCAATGAGCTTCAAAGATCAAGAGTTCTTGATGATTGTATTGTTGCGAGAATCGTTGAGTTGGTGAATGCTATTGTTGACTCTACGAGTTCCACCAAAGATTAATAGAACAAGTCTCGGTGGCGGTGAGACTACAAGGTGGAAGTGAAGCGACTTTGAAGAAAGAATCAAGCGGATCAAGCTTCACTCAACAAAGATGAGAATGCCATGAAGATGGCGGCCAAGTCAGAGAGGCGAGAAGGCCAAGAAGATAGCATTCGGGAAAGTGGCTAAGTACAAAGAAGATCAAGAGAGCCACTTTACGAATCACCATGAATCGAAAAGTCGAAATCGAACAAGTGCGAGAACCATGTGCGCAAAGTATTCAAGAAGGGTTTAGGGATTGCTAAGTGCGGACAAAGTCTACTAAAAGCACAGAGAGGCAGTTAAGGGGAGAGAATGTAGCGAGAAAATCGATTTTTATGACAATTAAATTTTATTTGATTATGTGAATTAAATGAATTTAATTGATTTATTATCAATGAGTAAGCTATGTGAAGGTCGTTCATGACCTAGAATGTGCTAATATGGTTAGTAATGCGGCTACGTGCTAGAATTAATTGTTTGGAATTTCCAAGGCGAAAATATTTGTTTTTCGAGAAATTTTAGTAAAAACACTATTCATCCATTTACATCGGGGAATTATTTTGAAATTACGAGAAAAGCGTAATGATAGAATATCGAGATAAGATGAAATATCGATAATATTTTATTTATGGCAACGAAGAGTTTTTGCCTGCGGACTTAAAACCTAAGGGTTGAGTATATTGATTTCCGAGAAGGAAATGAAATGCGTAGAAGAATTTCGTTATAGTTAAAGCGAGTGTTATACAATTATGATACTATTTAGTATCTATGTATAATCTGACGAGTAAATCTAATACAATACGATTATTATCTGAGTAGTATCTGAGAGAATACGTGAATTATATGTATAGAATACGATTCGTATTATAGAATTAAGTTAAGTCTTAATGTTAATTCATTTGAGTTGGTTTATAATTAGCCCAATTATTTGAATGAACAAGCCCAAGGTATTAATGGGTTAAGCCAAGTTAAGGCCCAATGTTAATTTAGTTAAGCCCAATTCATGAAAAACTGAACCGTGGATCGAACCGGTGGGTCACCGAATGGGTAAACCCATGGGGCAACCCATGGGATGACCCATGGAAAGGGTGGGCTGGCCACCTTGGTGTGCAAGCTAAGAATAAGGCTTGGTCACCAAGCATTTTACTTGGTGACCAATAGTGAATAGTAAGGAGGTGATGGTAGTTTGTCCAATTTGCCCTTCATTCTATTTTCCTATAAATAAGAAGCTAGGTTGGTTCATTTGTGAGTTTTTAAATTGCCCAACTTAGATTATTTGAGAGAGAAAGGGAGCTAGACTACACAAATCATACACTTTGGAAGCTTTGACTTAGAGTTTTTAAGAGAGTCCATAAGAAGTTCTTGAGGTAATAATCCTTATCTTTCATTTCCATCTTTTTTGATTTTCTTTTATTTAGGAGAATCATAAAATGGGTGGTATATGTCTTGTATAGTGGATTAAAGATGACTTACCATAGATTCAATCTCTATAAGTCATGAGATCAAAAGAATCATAGGATTCGTTATAGTTTCAAACCATGAAAATATTGTTTGTTGAGATCGATTATTTTTTTTAACGATTGAACTCCATCAATACGTTTATATATGCATCTTGCTTGGTTAGGATGTAGGTCAAAAGTTGACGTAAGACTTGGAAACGATGTTTTTCAATATCAACACGTGAGATAGGGTAATTAAGAGTTGTGGGTTCAAGAATCGTCTGATTCTGACTCAAAACGAAGAAAACGAGCATTGAACGCTCATTAACGTTTACGAACGTCTAGAAATTGAACTCAATAGTGAATTTTGAGTTATCTGATTTGAAAGTGTCAAATTCTTATATGAGCGCGTAGAGTATGTCATTTATGACGTGTAGGCTTTTGAATGGACCAAATCGGGCTTATAACGAAGAAGTTACGGCCCCAGGAATTTCACAAAAATTTTTAAAATTGTTGAAATTCAGGTACTGAGGTCTGGCGCCGCAGCGCCGGACGTAGTGTTAAATGTCGCGCCGCAGTGCCGGCAAAGTGTATTTGGCCACTGCTAAATGGCACCGCATGAAACACCACTATCTCAAGACAAAGAATGCTAATTGCCTCGCACATTAACGCCGAGACCAAGCCTGCCATCGCTGCTGGCGTACCATAACGCCAGCCTAGTGCTATAGAGGCTATGCTACAAGCATGACATGAGTGTAAGGCTTTGGATAATGACTTAGGTTTTGAACTTCAAATGTTCAGGGACCTATAGGGGTAATGTTTGTACACTTCATAAGTGTATTAAAGCTATTCATATACTACCTATACTAAGGTATATGGTATTGAACTTAGGAATTGAATTAATATTAGTAAGTTATGAATGTTGAACAAGAAATGCTATCGATGAACCCTAATTGGTAAACAACGTTGGTACTTCG
This sequence comes from Panax ginseng, assembly GCA_020205605.1. Taxonomy (NCBI): domain Eukaryota; kingdom Viridiplantae; phylum Streptophyta; class Magnoliopsida; order Apiales; family Araliaceae; genus Panax; species Panax ginseng. Next base: position 16,887,326 of record CM035144.1, read on the forward strand.
CCGACAAGTTAGAGTCCGGTTAATAACGTAAGTTGAGTAATGAGCCGGGACGAATGGTAATGAGTCAAGTTGACTTTATTAATAATATTAAGTTATCAAAGACTTAGAAGAGAAAGAAGTTGGTAGAAACAATGTGAATAATTGTTTGATAGCTAATTACAGTGTGCTATGTGAATATATCATGCAGATTCTGTAAAGGCTGTGGTCAGTCAATTAAGTTATTTGAAGACACTGAAAGGCAAGTTTTCTTAACGCTTGTCTAACTTTCTAGTTAGCCAAGTTTTATGTGATTCATTGAACTGAATTGCACGACTGGTTTTAAAGAAAGGGTCGATGCCAGATTTTAACTCGGCTAGACTATTCGTAAGATATAGATTGATTATGAATCATATCTTTCTATATAGAAATGTTAACGCTATCCTATGCCAAGTAATTGGTACGGACGTGAAGGTAAGGTTTGTCTATGACAAACAAAAGTATTTTTCATCGATTATTCGATGGGCACGCGAGTTTGCCAAAAATATTAAACGTAAATACGTTTAATGAATGAGTGTTGATCATCATAGAGTACAATAGGCTGATCACCTAGATGTGGTCGTAAGTAATGCGGATATAATAGCCTTAGTGTTATGAAATCCTTTTCAAGTATGAAAACTGAAAGTTACTGTTCATGGTCTATCGACCGGTCCAAAATTCCTAATCTATTCTATACTTTGGGAATTGATGTTATGAACTGTTAAATTATTATTGTTTCATGATACTTCATAACTATTGTTCAGTTATGTAGGAATTGTTATATAATTCACGAATGTGGTATTACTATTATCCTTTATTAAACTTGTTGAGCTGTTATGCTCACTTCTTACGTGAATTATATAACTGCAGTTAAGGATGCGTCCTGAGAATGCTAAGAGAGATAATGGCAAAGCTAAGATGGATGCTTAGACATTGTGTAATAGATTAGTAAGTTTTTATGTATTATACATTATGAACAACGAACGATGTAACCGGTTTATGAACCTGGGAAGGATTATACTTTGATTGTAATAAGAAGATAGTAATTACACTCATTTTGTTGTATTTCAATGGAATGATTGTATGGATATTAGTACAGTGGAGCACCATATGTCGGGTTAAAAGATACCCGAATTTGGGGGCGTCATAGTCACTGACTTAGGTTGTTCCCAGCTTTGAATTGCTTCAATCTTTGCCCGGTCAACAGATATTCCATGATTTGATATCACGTGCCCAACGAATGCAACTTCCTCAAGCCAGAACTTGCATTTCTTCAACTTGGCATATAGCTTATTTTCACGAAGCTTCTGGAGTATCAGCCTCAAGTTTTGCTCATGGTCTTCACGGGTTTTGGAGTATATGACGATGTCATCAATAAAGGCGACCACAAAGTGATCCAAATATTCCTTGAAGACTCGGTTCATCATGTCCATGAAGGTAGCAGGAGCATTAGTCAATCCAAAAGACATGACTAGGAATTCATAATGCCCGTACCGAGTTCTAAAAGTAGTCTTTGGAATGTCATCAGTTTTAATCTTCAACTGATGATATCCGGAACGAAGATCAATCTTTGAAAAGAATTTGGCTCCTTGCAACTGGTCAAACAGGTCATCAATGCGAGACAACGGGTACCTATTTTTGATGGTGACATGATTCAACTCCCGATAATCAATTCAAAATCGCATACTTCCATCTTTCTTCTTCACGAATAGAACAGGAGCACCCCAAGGAGACGTACTAGGACGAATGAAACCGATGTCTAAACATTCTTGTAGTTGGGTTTTTAACTCCTGAAGTTCAATAGGAGCCATTCGATATGGGGCTTTAGAAATGGGTTTTGTACCGGATTCAAGGTCCATACAAAATTCAAATTCACGCTCTAGAGGTAGGCCAGGAAGTTCTTCAGGGAATACGTCAGGAAATTTATTAACAATAGAAATATCATTCAAATCTGACGTATTTTTATTTAAATCCGTGACATGGGCTAAGAAATCTTGACATCCGTTTTTCAATAAACGAATAGCTTTATGGCTTGATATGACAGTGATTGATTTTAGTAGTTTGGTTGCTTGAATTCGCATAATAGGTTGATTAGGAATATGAAAGCTAACAACCTTACTAAAATAATCGATTTTAGCATGATGAGTAGTTAACCAATCAATCCCTAAAATCACATCAAATGCTAGTATTTTCAAAGAAATAAGATTGACAGGTAACGTGCGGTTACCGATTTGAATCAAACAAGTCTTATAAACCATGGATGTAATGAAGGTTTCTCCCAACGGAGTTTCAACAGATAAGTCAAAGTCTAATTTCTCTGGAGTCAAATTTAAATGTTGAGCGCAAGTAGGAGAAATAAAGGAATGGGTAGAACCAGTATCAAATAAAGTATAAACTTTGCTAGAGTTTATGATTAGCTTACCCGTGATCACCTCGTTCGGATTCCTTGCTTTTTGGGAGGTTACGACAAACGCTCTCCTTTGAACTACCGGTTTTGTCTTGTCTGGAACACCCTTTGATGCCTCCATCCCTGCTGGACTTGACTTTGGTGCATGACAAAATCGGGCTAGGTGACCTTCTATTCCACAATTGTAACACGTTTTGGACTGCATCACGCAGTTTGGACTGATATGTCCCTCCCCTCCGCATTTGTAACATACGATCAGCCGTCGTTCTCCTTCCTTAACAACAGGTGCTGATGCTGACGTCTTTCCATCAATGTTGAATCTCCTCTTCTTGAAATGTCCACTCTTATTATCATGGCCATGATTACCACCGAAGTGATTACCATTTCTGTCATGTTGATTCCCTCAACGTTTGTTGTCACCGCTTCGATGACTACTACCACTGGTATTATCGACTGCTCTCTCTTGGTTAGGTTGACTCATTATCGCGCTCTAATAACTGAGCCATATTCACAACATCTAAATACAAACACAGTTTGTGAGAAATTAGGTATTGACGTATCTCAGGTTTTAAACCTCTTAGAAACATCCGCGTCATTCTCTCCTCATTATCAACTAAGTGGGACGCAAACCGAGACAACTTGACAAACTTATCTTCGTACTGCACCACGGTCATATTATTTTGCTCAAGCTTGATAAACTCTACCTCCTTCATGTGATGAATACTTTCAGGAAAGTACTTGTCGTTGAACAGCTCTTGGAACTTCTCCTAAGACATTTTGAGTGCGAAAGGTTGAGTACGCTTACGTGATTCCCACCAAGAATCCGCCTCCGCTGCATAACATGAAGGTGGCAAAGGAACCTTTTGCTCTCGAGCATCCCAAGACATCAAATATCTTGTTCATCTGCTTTATCCACGTCTCGCCTTAAGTGGTTTTGGCTCTCTAAAAACTCCGGTGGTCCCAGCTCCTTGAACTGCTTAGCGGTGACCGTCCGAGAGTTGTCAGTGTTTCCACCTGCGTTTTGGACAGGAGCCGCCCTTGCCTGATGTTGCATGAGTTGCATAAAACCTCTGAACATCCCATCGTTCATCATTTGATCGTTGTTGTTTACCTGAGGATTATTGTCCTCGTGTTGCACATTATCCTGGGTATTAATCTGTGGTGACTCAATGGTCTCATGTGCTTCATTGCTTATCTCAACATTTTCGGATGCCATTTTCAAATACTGCCACAAAACAAGGGTTAATTAACATATCACATATTATCCCTATACTCTGACCGACCAATTAAATACCAAATAAACTTAGGTAGGTCATACTAGCGAATGAATTCCCCGTCTCTCCCCTCCTAGTTCTTGTTTCACATCTCAGCCAGAGATCATATCCCTAAGCTTTGATACCAACTGTGACGCCCCCAAAATAGGTATACATCACCCATCTTGAGTCGCCAAATACATGGTACAGAATACAAATACAAACTTAATTATACAACCGTCGTGTAATATACGACAAAACATAGCTGAGAGTTTAAACAGGAATGTTGCCTTCTAAACAATATCCACTCTCAAATAGAGTCTTCATTACATTTATTGTCACACTATTTTATAGAATAGTGAGGACTACTAATACACCATCTCGGACCATCACTCCGTTCCCCGACTATTCCCGGCTACGTTCTCATTTCCTAAAGAGAACAATGAAAGCAAAAGGGTGAGCTCAACTAGCCTAGTAAGAAATATTATGATTAAGATAATGCAGAATAAATTATCATTAGTCTTCAACTATGTTAAACTGATAAAATACAATAAACATCAAGTTTAAGCTGCAATGAATAAGCAATCCATTAGAAGAGTCAAGTAGAGAGCATGATATCTACTATCTTCTATGATTTAAAATGTTTTCATTAATTTTATCATTTGAGACTCAAATTTTAATAAATAAACCACATCATCGAGTCATCCCCGCACTACTGGCCAAGGATATTCATTAAATCATCAATGGTCATGGCTATCTACCAGAATAATCCACGGTCATAATCATACCAAAACTATCCATCAATGCACTTCTGTGCCCATCGAGGACTTTTACCACATCATTTATAACATTACAGGCCATGATTATACCGAATAATCCCTGGTCGTAATCATACCAAGTCCATCAATGCACGTAAGCCAAAGATGACTTTCATCACAATATAAGCATGAGGATGATGATAATGACATAATAATTCAATAAAACAAGTTCAAGGATAAATTTTAAAGATTTAAAATTTTAGTTTATCCAGAAATCAATAATGTCCAAATTGTCAACATGATACTTCTTTGTGGAGTAAAATTCAAGAATGCTCAGAAGAATATTTCCATGAAATGAAAAGATACTGGATGAAGCGCAAATATCAAAGATATTCCACTAATTTCATGGAGTATAGAAGCCAAAACTTTAACCAACTGAGTATAATAGAATATATGAAGCGCATGAATGGATTTTTTCCGCCATGCGGTAATCCACGTGAGATGATCATTTCCACAATTTAATAAGGAATGAATCGAAGGATCATTCACCATGCACATCGGTAATCCACATAGAAAGGTTATTCCAACTGAATAATAAAGAATGGAATAACTCGCATATAGAATAACAAAGAATGGAACCAGGTCATGCATAAACCGCATAGACAAGATATTCCAACAGAATAATAAAGAATGAAACCAGGTAATGCATAATCCGCACAGACATGATATTCCAATGAATAATAAAGAATGGAATAACAACAGAATTCACGTGCATGCGATAGACTTATGCAGAACGAGTTATTCTAATAGAATAATAAAGAATAGAATAACAAAAATTTTTACCATATTTGCGGTGCTTAGCATAGGCAAAGTTATTCCAACATAATAATAAAGAATGGAATATGACTCTTACGACTATTGAAAGAAAATAATTCTCTTCATGAATACTGAAAGAATAATACCCTTACCTTAAAAGAAAGCTGGATATTGGAATAGTGAGGTAGCAGACTTCTCTTCTTCTTTCTCTATAATTTCTCTCTATAATAATTGCTCTAAAGCTTTAGTGAATTGGTGAGAAATGAAGGAAGAATGAGCTTATTTATAGGAAAATATAGTTTCGATAATTGCACGTTTTGGGGCTCAAAATATTACAATATAATACCTTCCTCTTTTTCTTCATTTTTAATTTAGTCCTGCAAGTATTATCAAACCTGCACCACCTCCCCTAATAGTAAATAATGTGAATCAATAGTTCAATCATGTGAATCAATAGTTCTAATCATGTGAAAATACGAATTACAGTATAGTACCTCCATTTTTAACTTAGTCATGCAAGTATAATCAATCTTGCACCAACTCCCCTAATAATACAAGAATGTGAATCAATAGTACACACATGTGAACAAATAGTTATAATCATGTGAATTAATAATAATTAATTGCTCATTTATCCGATTAATTACCCGACTGGTCAGTAAAACTTCCAGACATCAATTAATATCGAAATAAATGTCGATTTCCACTAACAATAATAATTCCAACACAATGGAACTATCAATTTCATCTTTAATCAACACGAACTTATTCATCATTAATATTATAACTCACAATATTTAACAACCAGGACATTCATAGGAAAGAAGAGGCTTTTCGATAAGGATTTCTCCTTATTGGCGTGCAATTAGATGACCAAACCTCTCCTTGATAGAACTTCTAGACATTGTAAATATTGCAATTTAATAATATGAATAACTTTGTCGTCTCAATTATTGATTTAATAATATAACATATTATGCAGATGATACTGTGACAATAATTGAATCAATAATATGAGAGAGATATGATGCAAAGAATTCTTCGAAAGCAATAATTGAGTATAACTGAGTGACTTCTCACGTAAGCATTAATAATCAATACCGTGTGCTACTATACAACCACGCGAATTACTTTACTTTTACTACCGGGTAGTTCAACAGTTTTCACGGTAACACTTTCGCCGTTATTTTAATAAAAAGATAATTCTGTCGTTTTCTAACTACGACAATACTTTCGTTGTGGGGTCCACCAATGATTGTGTCGTCGTATGAATATTCCCTGTTAAAACGAATATTCCTCAACCAATCAAATATTATATAACCACTTGCTTACTTTGCAAAATTTATAAATATTACCCACAACTATAACATTATATCAAATCCACACCATAATATTCATAAATATATTTCGAGAAAATTATTCTTTATTCATAAAAGTTGGGGTCTTACACTTGAGATTACAATTTCACTTATTGTTTCACTTAAATCAACACACTTCGTGTTAAAGCCAAATTATTTATACTAGATTGTTAATCAAGAACACGAAAGTAAAATATGACCATCTCTCAATGCACCATACTCATATCAAATCAAATCTACAGATGATAGAATCAATTTGAACACCCTAATTAACTAACACACTATATCTCTATGTGAATTACAATTAAAAAGGGTTTAAGTTCAAGTTCTTATTAGACTACATATGGTGTAAAGGTATATCTCTATCCTAAATACGAATCAATAATTCCATCTATGCAGAAATCACAAACACATGCTATCATGATCAGATCTAAATCTATACTTCATCTCTCGAGTTCATATAGATTATCACGGTAATTGTTAGCTAGGCAATTAAGCAGTTAAAAACAAATCATAATAGACAATCCAAATGTAGCTACTAAGACTAACAAAGAAGCATATCAAAGTAAACTACACAATAAGATCCATAGTAATCTCAAAATAGAGTTCAATTCATAAATGAACTAGAATCCATCATCCACAATTGATTAAGCATTAAAAAGATACAAATAAATAAGAAAAGAAATTAGAATTGAGATAAATAAATCTGCATTCTCTTGCTTCCAATTTGATTCTCCAATGATAATCAATAGCTTTAATCTTCAATTCTAATCTAATCTAGGGTTCCTAATTTAAGAAAGAAAGTAAAGAATAAGTTAATAGAAATCTATCCCAAGAGGGAGTTAATGGAATCTTAGAACTAGCCTCCCAATCCAAGTTAAACTCAAGTATTTATAGTTCTAATGGACACCCTAGCAAGTTAGGCAACTAAGAATCCTATTCTAGCTCAAATTGGACATCAAATAACCCAAATCAATTTGTTTCCTCATGAGACTAAGCGGCATGCATGTTGTTCCTAGGCCATTTTGGGCACGCCCCGCGCTACTCTAGCAGAGTTTCTGGTGGCCTAGCACGCCTCTAGTGTGGTCTGCGCTACTCTGTTTTCTGTTGCAATGTCTTTTGATAAATCAGGTATAACTTTTGATCCGCTTGGAGTTATGAGGCCCGTCACCTATCAAATCGAAGATATCGACGAGATCTACAACTTTCATTCTTTGAGATTTGACAGATTCGAATTGGATCATGGCGGAAATCGGTCTTGAAGTAGATGCTATGTAAATGGCAAACATGACAACTCTTAGCTTTGATCTTCGTTGATAAAAAGGCCATAACTCTCACATCCGAACTCCGATTGGGATGATTCAAGATGTTCCGGAAAGCTAAGAAGTAGATCTACAATAAAATCCAAGTTCCAAGTCAAAAAAATGTAACGACCCCAAAATTCATATAATTTAATTCTCGATTTTGGTCGTTAATAATACATTCAACCTCTAATTTTACATCATTAAATGATAATACAACCATTAAAATTTGCGAAATAATTAAAATTTTCTATTACGAACTATCCTCGTTCCCAAAACCTTCAACCTTTACATCTAAATATCTCAGAATCATTTTAATACTACAATAGTTTACATCGCAGAACATTATTACAATTCAACATTTATACATTGTTCGGAACCTTAAACATGGCTCAAATAATGATAACTCAACCAAAGTATATAATTCTTCAAGTATCACATCTGATTCATATCTTTCAAGTAGCACATACCTTACCTTAAATCTTTAACCTACAAAAGTGGTTATTTACAAGGTTGAGCTCGACAGCCCAGCAAAATCTAAAAGTTTTCATGCATCACATAGCACATAATAACATGCTCAACATATAACATACATGCTAAAGTTCATATAACAGGTATAAAGATCGAGTCCTTACTCAATCAGCATGCTTTAATCAATCAACACAGTCATAAATTGACTTTAACATTTCATACTTTTAACATATATATAACACATCATGCTCTTTGCAATAAAGATTTAAAATAGTTAATCATCAAGTTCACATAGCAAATAGGAACTGAAAGACTTGCCTTGATCGTTGTTTACCAATAACAGTTTAACAGCTTACAGACATCTGCACTTCACATGCCCTACACAATTATATAATCATTCACATGAACTATTAGTCACATAGCAACGCATAGTAGTTGTAATGTAAACTTTAATCCACGCCTCATAACCCTTCCTATCATAGATACACACTGTTCAATTTGATTGTGTTAACTTTCGACTTATATCTCACTATCTTTCACATTCGAAGTTCATTTAAGTGTTTTAAGTCTTGCTAGGAATCATTACTGGTTTTATATTAAACCCATTTCATATCTTATAATATTCATTTCATTAGACTTAAAACATTTTTTTACGTTCATTATCACTTATCACGGCGTTTCGACGTTTATTCATCACACGCCCAATTTGGCTCTCTTGTGTGTGCTTAGTATGCGTATACAACTTATCTAATATATCATTTATTAATGTTAAGTATCATTATACTTCATAATATTCATGTTATATAACTTAGAACAACATCTCTTATCGTCAAGAGCATTACACTTGCATACGTGCATGCCCGACGCCCTCCGATTGCCTCCGAAAACACAATAGTCCTACAAATAATCATTTTGACCCCTGTTCCCGACCTTAAATTGAAAATCTTAAAGAATAAAAGTTGTAAGTCTATTCGTCCTCATTTTGGATCATCTTGAATCACCTCAATCGGAGTTCGTATGAAAACGTTATGATCATTTTACCAAAGCAGATCAAAAGCAGTCCGCAGTCAAAAACACATAGGCGCGTACGCGCCTTTTCCATCTTTGTCATGACTGGCGGCCTTTACCTCTGTGGGTGCACTCTGGGATGCTCAATGCGGCTTTACTCCTCAGATTACAGTGTTTTGCGATTTTTGACCATTTTCTCCTACTAATCTTCATAACTTGAGTTATACACATCCAAATTAGTCCATTTTCGATTCTATGGATTCGTAATTCATAGAACTACAACATACTAGATTTCTAACCAAATTTCTCGACCAATCGAATATTATATAACCACTTGCTTACTTTGCAAAATTTATAAATATTACCCACAACTATAACATTATATCAAATCCACACCATAATATTCAAAAATATATTTCGAGAAAATTATTCTTTATTCATAAAAGTTGGGGTCTTACACTTGAGATTACAATTTCACTTATTGTTTCACTTAAATTAACACACTTCGTATTAAGCCAAATTATTTATATTGGATTGTTAATCAAGAACACGAAAGTAAAATATGGCCATCTCTCAATGCACTATACTCATATCAAATCAAATCCATAGATGATATAATCAATTTGAACACCCTAATTAACAAACCCACTATATCTCTATGTGAATTACAATTAAAAAGGGTTTAAGTTCAAGTTCTTATTAGACTACATATGGCGTAAAGGTATATCTCTATCCTAAACACGAATCATGATTTCCATCTATGCAGAAATCACAAACACATGCTATCATGATCATATCTAAATCTATACTTCATCTCTCGAGTTCATATAGATTATCACGGTAATTGTTAGCTAAGCAATTAAGCAGTTAAAAACAAATCATAATAGACAATCCAAATATAGCTACTAAGACTAACAAAGAAGCATATCAAAGTAAACTACACAATAAGATCCATAGTAATCTCAAAATAGAGTTTAATTCATAAATGAACTAGAATCCATCATCCACAATTGATTAAGCATTAAAAAGATACAAATAAATAAGAAAATAAATTAGAATTGAGATAAACAAATCTGCAATCTCTTGCTTCCAATTTGATTCTCCAATGATAATCAATAGCTTCAATCTTCAATTCTAATCTAATCTAGGGTTCCTAATCTAAGAAAGAAAGTAAAGAATAAGTTAATAGAAATCCATCCCAAGAGGGAGTTAATGAAATCTTAGAACTGGCCTCCCAATCCAACTTAAACTCAAGTATTTATAGTTCTAATGGACACCCTAGCAAGTTAGGCAACTAAGAATCCTATTCTAGCTCAAATTGGACATCAAATAACCCAAATCAGTTGTTTCCTCACCGACTAGCACGCCCCGCGCTGTTCCTAGGCCATTTTGGGCATGCCCCGCGCTACTCTAGCAGAGTTTTTGGTGGCCTAGCGCGCCCCTAGCATGGTCCGCGCTACTCTATTTTCTACTGCGACGTCCTTTGATAAAATAGGCATAAATTTGATCCGCTTGGAGTTACGGCGCCCGCCACCTATCAAATCGAAGATATCGACGAGATCTACAACTTTCTTTCTTTGAGATTTGATGGGTTCGAATTGGATTAAGGCGGAAATCGGGCTTGAAGTAGATGCTATGTAAATGGCAAACATGATAACTCTTAGCTTTGATCTTTGTTGATAAAAAGGCCATAACTCTCACATCCGAACTCCGATTAGGATAATTCAAGATGTTCCGGAAAGCTAAGAAATAGATCTACAATAAAATCCAAGTTCCAAGTCAAGAACATGCATCCAACATGGTGTTAAAAGTCCTTCAATATTCCCTTCTTGCATTTGCTTGCGTATTTTAGTCCAAAAAATGTTCGAATTGCTTTTCCTTGCTTCTTCATGCCAATGTCGTGTCATAGCCTACAAAATAACATAAAATGTATGAAAAGTAACTAAGAAACATGAATTTATAGCAACTAATTCAAGTAACAGATACTGGATAAGTAGGTATAAAACCTACTTATCAACAATCAATTTTAGCATGATGAATAGTTAACCAGTGGATTCCTAAAATCACATCAAAGGCAAGTATTTTCAAAGAGATGAGATCGACAGGTAACGTGAGGGTTACGATTTGAAATTAAACAAGATTTATAAATAGTGGATGTAACGAAGGTTTCTCCTAATAGAGTTTCAACAGATAAGTCAAAGTCTAATTTCTCCGGAGTTAAATTTAAACATTGAGCGCAAGTAAGAGAAATAAAAGAGTGGGTAGAACCGGTATCTAACAAGATATAGACTTCGCAAGAGTTTATGATTAACTTATCCATGATAATTTTGTTCGGGTTTCTCGATAAACGCTCTCACTTAAACTACCGACTTTGACTTGTCTGGACATCCTTTGGCATCACTATCCTAGCAAGACTTGACTTCACTATATGACAAAATCGATCTAGGTGACCTTCTCTTTCACAATTGAAACACGCTTTGGGTTGCTGCGTACTGTGACGCCCCCAAAACAGGTATACATCACCCATCTTGAGTCGCCAAATACATGGTACAAAATCTAAATACAACTTAATTATACAACAGTCGTGTAAAATACGACAAAATATAATCTAAGAGTTTTAAAAAGAATATTGTCATCTAGACAATATCCACACTCAATGGAGTCCTCATTACATTTATTGTCACACTATTCAACAGAATAGTGAGGACTACTAATGTTATCATCTAGACCGTCACTCTGTTTCTCGACTAGTCCCGACTACGTTCTCATTTCCTGAAGAGAACAGTGAAAGAAAGAGTGAGCTCAACTAGCCAAGTAAGAAATATTATGACTAAGATAATGCAGAATAAATTAGCATTAGCCTTCAACAATATTAAACTGATAGAATATAATAGACAATAAGTTTAACTACAACGGAACAAGCAATCCATTAGAAAAGTTAAGTAGAGCATAAAATCTACCATCTTCTATGATTTAAAAAGTTTTTCATCAACTTTATCGCTGAGACTCAGCTTAATAAATAAAATCGAATTATCCCTGCATCACGGCCAAGGATATTCATGTAATCATCAATGGTCGTGATTATACCGAATAATCCCTAGTCATAATCACACCAACAACTGTCCATCAATGAACTATAGGCCAATGAGAACTTTTACCACATCATTCGTCACATTACGGTCATGATTATACCGAATAATCCCTAGTCATAATCATACCAAGTCCATCTATGCACGTAAGCCAAAGATAACTTTAATCATAATATAAGCATGAGGATGATGACAATGACATAATAATTCAATAAAACAAGTTCAAGGATAAATTCTAAAGATTTATAATTTAATTTATCCAGAAATCAATAACGTCCAAATTGTCAACATGATACTGCTTTGTAGAGTAAAATTCAAGAATGCTCAGAAGAATATTTCCATGAAAAGATACTTGATGAAGCGCAAATATCCAGGATATTCTACTAATTTCATGGAGTATAGAAGCCAAAGCTTTAACCAACTGGGTATAATAGAATATATGAAACTGCAAATGGATTTTCGCTTCGCCATGCGCAGTAATCCACGTCAGATGCAGATCATTTCCACAATTTAATAAGGAATGAATACAAAGGATCATTCACCATGCATGCGGTAATCCACATAGACAGGTTATTCCAACAGAATGATAAAGAATGGAATAACAGAAGAATTCACCATGCATGGGATAGACCGCACAGACAGGTTATTCCCAACAGAATAATAGAGAATAGAACCAGGTCATGCGTAATCCGTATAGACATGATATTCTAACAGAATAATAAAGAATGGAACCAGGTCATGTGTAATCCACACAAACAGGATATTCCAACAGAATAATAAAGAATAGAATACAACAGAATTCACCAGGCATGCGATAGACCGCACAGACAAGTTATTCCAACAGAATAATAAAGAATGGAATAACAGAAGAATTTCACCATGTATGCGGTGCTTGCAGACAAAGTTATTCAACATAATAATAAAGAATGGAATAACAACCCTTACGAGTATTGAAAGAAAATAACTCTCTTCATGAATACGAAAGAATAATACCCCTTACCTTAGAAAAAACTGGATACTGAAATAGCGAGGTAGCATACTTCTCTTCTTCTTTCTATCTATAATAATTACTCTATAGCTTTTGTGAATTGGTGAAAAATAAAAGAAGAATGAGCTTCTATTTATATGAAAATATAGTTTCGATAATTGCACATTTTGGGGCTCGAAATATTACAATATAATACCTTCCTCTTTTTCTTCATTTTTAATTTAGTCCTGCAAGTATTATCAAACTTGCACCACCTCCCCTAATAGTAAATAATGTGAATCAATAGTTCAATCTTGTGAATCAATAGTTATAATCATGTGAAAATACGAATTACAGTATAGTACCTCCATCTATACCTCTATTTTTAACTTAGTCATGCAAGTATTATCAATCTTGTACCAACTCCCCTAATAGTACAAGAATGTGAATCAATAGTACACATATGTGAACAAATAGTTATAATCATGTGAATTAATAACAATTAATTGCTCATTTATCCGATTAATTACCCGACTGGTCAGTATAATTTCCAGACATCAATTAATATCGAAATAAATATCGATTTTCACTAACACTAATAATTCCAACACAATAGAACTATCAAATTCATCTTTAATCAGCACGAACTTATTCATCATTAATATTATAGCTCACAATATTTAACAACCAGGTCGTTCCCAGGAAAGAGGGGGCTTTCCGATAAGGATTTCTCCTTATTGGCGCACAATTAGATGACCAAACCTCTCCTTGACAGAACTTCTAGACATTGTAAATATTGCAATTTAATAATATGAATAACTTTGTCATCTCAATTATTGATTTAATAATATAACATATTATGTAGATGATCTTTGTGACAATAATTGAATCAATAATATGAGAGATATGATGCAAAGAATTATCTTTGTAGCAATAATTGAGTATAAGCTGAGTGACTTTTCACGTAAGCATCAATAATCAATACTTTGTGTGCTACTATGCAACCACGCCAGACATCGTACTTTTTTTACTAAAGGGTAGTTCAACAGTTTTAACGGTAACACTTCCGCCGTTATTTTTATAAAATGATAATTATGTCGTTTTGTTACTACGACAATACTTACGTTGTGGGGTGCACCAATGATTGTGCCGTCGTACGAATATTCCCTATTAAAATGAATATTCCCCGACCAATTGAATATTATATAACCACTTCCTTACTTTGCAAAATTTGTAAATATTACCCACAACTATAACATTATATTATATCCACACCATAATATTCAAAAATATATTTCGAGAAAATTATTCTTTATTCATAAAAGTTGGGGTCTTACAACCTCCCCTTCTTATGAAATTTCGTCCTCAAAATTAGGGTACGTACCAGGTATATCAAAGAGGTGAGGATATCTTGACTTCATCTCAGATTCTAACTCTCAGGTCATTTCTTCCACATCGTGGTTTCTCCACAAAATTTTGACTTGAGGTATAACCTTGGAGCGTAGAATATGATCTTTCTTATCCAAGATTTTAACAAGTACCTCTTCATATGTTAAATCTTCCTCTATCTCGTCTGGTTCTAATTCAATAATGTGGTTCGGGTCTTTCACATATTTACGTAACATAGATATGTGAAAAACGTTATGAACACGGGACATACTTGGCGGTAAGACGAGTCTATAGGCCACAGTTCCTACTCGTTAGAGGATTATAAATGGGCCAATGAATCGAGAATTGAGTTTTCCTCTCTTTCCAAATCTCGTAACTCCTTTCTATGGAGCAACACGTAACAACACATGATCTCCAATATTGAATTCCACGTCTTTTCGATGAAGATCAGTATAACTCTTTTGTCGATCTTGTGAGATTTTTATACGTTGTCGGATCGTTTGAATCTTTTTCGTAGTCATACGTACCAAATTCGGTCCCAACAATATTGCTTCACCCACCTCATCTTAGCATACTGGAGAACGACACTTTCTTCTATACAACGCCTCAAATGGAGCCATGCCAATTCTTGCTTGATAACTGTTGTTGTAGGAAAACTCCACCAATGGTAAGAACTTGTCCCAACTTCCCTTGAACTAAAGGAAACAGAGTCTTAATAAATCTTTAAGAGTTTTAATAGTTCTTTCCGACTGCCCATCCGTTTGAGGATGATATGCCGAACTAAATTGTAAATCCGTGCCCATAGCTTTTTGCAAACTAACCCAAAATCTTGAAGTGAATCTTGGGTCTCGATCAGAAACTATGGATATTGGCATACCATGCAATCTTATAACCTCATTTATGTACATACTAGCAAGACGTTCAAGTGTATAAGTTTCTCGTATCGGTAAGAAATGAGCAGACTTGGTTAATCTATCAATAATGACCCAAATCACATCTATGCCTTGAGAAACCTTGGGAAGACCAGTAACGAAATCCATGGTAATGTGCTCCCACTTCCATTCTAGAATTTCAAGTGGTTTCAATGGACCTTTTGGCACTTGATGCTCCACCTTGACTCGTTGACAAGTTAGACACCTTGAGATAAACCCCGCTATCTCTCTCTTCATATTGCTCCACCAAAATGTATGTCGAAGATCACGATACATTTTGGTACTCCCAGGATGGATTGCAAACGGTGTGTTGTGCGCCTCCATCATGATTTTATACCTCAAGTCAGAATCGTTAGGAACACAAAGTCTGGAGTTGACTCGAAGTATTCCTTCTTCATCGATTCTTGCTTCTGAAATAGCACCTTGGTTTCATCTTGACTTCATCTCAGATTCTAACTCCCAAGTCATTTCTTCCACATCTTGGTTTCTCCACAAAACTTTGACTTGAGGTATAACCTTGGAGCGTAGAATATGATCCTTCTTATCCAAGATTTTAACAAGTACCTCTTCATATGTTAAATCTTCCTCTATCTCTTCTGGTTTTAATTCAATAATGCGGTTTGGGTCTTTCACATATTTACGTAACATAGATATGTGAAAAACGTTATGAACACGAGACATACTTGGCGGTAAGGCGAGTCTATAGGGCACAGTTCCTACTCATTCGAGAATTATAAATGGGCCAATGAATCGAGGATTGAGATTTCCTCTCTTTCCAAATCTCGTAACTCCTTTCCATGGAGCAACACGTAACAACACATGATCTCCAATATTGAATTCCACGTCCTTTCGATGAAGATCAACATAACTCTTTTGTCGATCTTGTGAGGTTTTTATACGTTGTTGGATCATTTGAATCTTTTCCTTAGTCATACGTAACATCTCCGGTCCCAACAACGTCGCTTCACCCACCTCATCCCAGCATACGGGAGAACGACACTTTCTTCCATACAAAGCCTCAAATGGAGCCATGCCAATACTTGCTTGATAACTATTATTGTAGGAAAACTCCACCAATGGTAAGAACTTGTCCCAACTTTCCTTGAAGTTAAGGACACATAGTCTTAATAAATCTTCAAGAGTTTGAATAGTCCTTTCTGAATGCCCATCTGTTTGAGGATGATATACCGAACTAAATCATAAATCCTTGCCCATAACGTTTTTTAAACTAACCCAAAATATTGAAGTAAATCTTGGGTCTCGATCAGAAACTATGGATACAGGCATACCATGCAATCTTACAACCTTATTTATGTATATAATAGCAAGACGTTCAAGTGTATAAGTTTCTCGTATCGGTAAGAAATGAGCAGACTTGGTCAATCTATCAACAATGAGCCAAATCGCATCTATGCCTTGAGAAACCTTGGGAAGACCAGTAACTAAATCCATGGTAATGTGTTCCCACTTCCATTATGGAATTTCAAGTGGTTGCAATAGACCTTTTGGCACTTGATGCTCCGCCTTGACTCGTTGACAAGTTAGACACCTTGAGATAAACCCTGCTATCTCTCTCTTCATATTTCTCCACAAAAATATATGTCGAAGATCATGATACATTTTGGTACTCCCAGGATGGATTACAAACGGTGTGTTGTGCGCCTCCATCATGATTTTATACTTCAAGTCAGAATCGTTAGGAACATAAAGTCTGGAGTTGACTCGAAGTATTCCTTCTTCATCGATATTTGCTTCCGGAATAGTACCTTCTTGTACTTTCTTCCTCATACGTATCAGCTCCAGGTCTGTAGCTTGAGCAGCTTTAACTTTATCGATTAAAGTCGGTTCCACTCGTATATTCGCCATCATCACATGGGTCTCTGGAGTCTTTAACTCTATTTCCATCCTTTCCAAGTCATACAAAATGGGTCTTTGTGTTGACAATATTGCACTCTTTCCCACATATGATCTTCTACTCAATGCGTCAGCTACTACGTTCGCTTTTTCAGGATGGTATTGGATGGTATGATCATAATCTTTCAACAACTTAAGCCATCATCATTGCCGCATGTTGAGTTCCTTTTGAGTGAAGAAAAATTTGAGGCTTTTATGATCCGTATAGATCTCCACCTTCTCTCCATATAGGTAATGCCTCAAAATCTTAAGCGCAAAAACGACTACTGCCAACTCTAAATCATCAGTAGGATAATTCCTCTTATATTCTTTGAGTTGTCGCGAGGCATAGGCTATGACTTTCCCATGTTGCATGAGAACACATCCTAACCCTTTGCCTAAAGCATCACTGTAGATGACAAATCCCTCCGAGCCAGATGGTATTGTCGTAGCAGTCTTTGAAATGAGTCTTCTCTTGAGTTCTTGAAAACTCCTCTCACATTCCTCGCTCCAACTGAACTTTGTATCTTTTTGAGTCAACTGAGTTAATGGAGTAGCGATTCGAGAACACCCTTCTACGAATCTCCGATAATAACCAGCTAAGCCGAGAAAGCTACGCACTTCGGTTACTGACTTAGGTTGCTCCCAACTTTGAATTGCTTCAATCTTTGTTGGGTCAACAGATATTCCATGATTTGATATCACGTGCCCAAGGTTTCTCAAGCCAGAACTCGCATTTCTTCAACTTAGCATAAAGCTTATTTTCACGAAGCTTTTGAAGTATCAGCCTCAAGTGTTGCTCATGGTTCTCCACGGGTTTTGGAGTATATGAGGATGTCATCAATAAAGACGACCACAAAGTGATCCAAATATTCCTTGAATACTCGGTTCATCATGTCCATGAAGGCAGCAGGAGCATTAGTCAATCCAAAAGACATGACTAAGAATTCATAATTCCGCATCAGGAGTTACGAAAGCGTCTTTGGAATGTTATCAGTTTTAATCTTCAACTGATGATATCCGGAATGAAGATCAATCTTTGAAAAGAATTTGGCTCCTTGCAACTGGTCAAACAGGTCATCAATGCGAGGCAACGAGTATCTATTTTTTATGGTGATATGATTCAACTCCCGATAATCAATACAAAGTCACATACTTCCATCTTTCTTCTTCACGAATAGAATAGGAGCACCCCAAGGAGACGTACTAGGACGAATGAAACCAATGTCTAATAATTTCTGTAGTTGGGTTTTTAACTCCTGAAGTTCAATAGGAGTCATTCGATATGGGGCTTTGGAAATGGGTTTTGTACTGGATTTAAGGTCGATACAAAATTCAATATCACGCTCTGGGGGTAGGCCAGGAAGTTCTTCAAGAAATACGTCAGGAAATTTATTAACAATAGAAATATCATTCAAATCTGACGTATTTTTATTTAAATCCATGACATGGGCTAAGAAAGCTTGACATCCATTTTTTAATAAACTAATAGCTTTATGACTTGATATGACAGTGATTGATTTTAGTGGTTTGGTTGCCTGAATTTGCATAATAGGTTGGTTAAGAATATGAAAGCTAACAACCTTACAAAAACAATCGATTTTAGCACGATGAGTAGTAAACCAATCAATCCCTAAAATCACATCAAATGCAAGTATTTTCAAGGAAATAAGATCGACAGGTAACGTGCGGTTACCGATTTGAATCAAACAAGACTTATAAACAGTGGATGTAATGAAGGTTTCTCCAAACGGAGCTTCAATAGATAAGTTAAAGTCTAATTTCTCCGGAGTCAAATTTAAACGTTGAGCTCAAATAGGAGAAATAAAAGAATGGGTAGAACTGGTATAAAATAAAGTATAAACATCACTAGAGTTTATAATTAGCTTACCCGTGATCACCTCGTTCGGATTCCTCGCTTTTTGGGAGGTTACGACAAACGCTCTCCCTTGAACTACCGATTTTGCCTTGTCTGGGACACCCTTTGATGCCTCCATCCTAGCTGGACTTGACTTTGGTGCACGAAAAAATTGGGCTAGGTGACCTTCTTTTCCATAATTGTAACACACTTTGGACTGCATCACGTAGTTTATACTGATATGTCCCTCCCCTCAGCATTTGTAACATATGATCGGCGGTCATTCTCCTTCCTTAACAACAAGTGCTGGTGCTGACGTCTTTCCATCATTGTTGAATCTCCTTTTCTTGAAATGTCCACTCTTATTGTCATGGCCATGATTACTACCGAAGTGATTACCATTTCTGGCATGTTGATTCCCTCCACGCTTGTTGTCACCGCTTCGATGACAGCTACCACTTGTATTATTGACTTGTCGGCTACTCTCTCTTGGTTGGGTTGACTCATTATCGCGCTCTAATAACTGAGCCCTATTCACAACATCTGAATACAAACACAGTTTATGAGAGATAAGCTTGTTGATCTGCTTTATCCACGTCTCCGCCTTAAGTGGTTTTGGCTCTCCAAAAAACTCCGGTGGTCCCAGCTCCTTGAACTGCTTAGCGGTGACCGTCCGAGAGTTGTCAGTGCTCCCACCTGCATTTTGGACAGGAGCCGCTCTCGCCTGATGTTGCATGAATTGCATAAAGCCTCTGAACATCCCAGTGTTCACCATTTAATCGGTGTTATTGTTTACATGAGGATTATTGTCTTCTTGTTGCACATTAACCTGGGTATTGATCATTGGTGACTCAACGGTCTCATGTGCTTCATTGCTTATCTCAACATTTTCGGGTGCCATTTTCAAATAATGCCACAAAACAAGGGTTAATTAACATATCACATATTATCCCTATACTCTGACCGACCAATTAAATACCAAATAAACTTAGGTAGGTCATACTAGCGAAGGAATTCCCGTCTCTCCCTCCTAGTTCTTGTCTCACATCTCGGCCAGGATCATATCCCTAAGCTTTGATACCAACCGTGATGCCCCCAAAGCAGTATACATCACCCATCTTGAGTCGCCAAATACATGGTACAAAATCCAAATACAACTTAATTATACAACATCGTGTAAAATACGACAAAACATAATCTAAGAGTTTTAATAAGAATATTGTCATCTAGACAATATCCACACTCAATGGAGTCATCATTACATTTATTATCACACTATTTAATGTAATAGTGAGGACTACTAATGCTATATCATCCGGACCATCACTCCGTTCCCCGACTAGTCCCTACACGTTCTCATTTCAAGAGAACGGTGAAAAGAAAGGGTGAGCTCAACTAGCCCAAGAAGAAATATTATGACTAAGATAATGCGTAATAAATTATCATTAGCCTTCAACAATGTTAAACCGATAGAATATAATAGACAACAAGTTTAACTGCAGCGGAACATACAATCCATTAGAAGAGTCAAGTAGAGCATAAAATCTACCATCTTCTATGATTTAAAAAGTTTTTCATCAACTTTATCGCTGAGACTCAGCTTAATAAATAAAATCGAATCATCCCTGCATCACGGCGAAGGATATTCATGTAATCATCAATGGTCATGACTATACCGAATAATCCCTGGTCATAATCACACCAACAATTGTCCATCAATGAACTACAGGCCAATAAGGACTTTTACCACATCATTCGTCACATTACGGTCATTATTATACCGAATACTCCCTGGTCGTTGCCTCTTTTTCAGTTATGACAAAAGAGCTCTAACTCATGCAAGCATACATGTGTCAACAAGTAATACAGAGTAAGTAAAGTATCGATCCTACAGAGAAAGTTGTTCAATTTAAACTACTATTCATCAATCAAATCACTATTTCTATATGCTTAAACTAAAGATCAAAAGTATGAATTACTCTAACTGAAAATAATAACTAAAATGAGAATAAGAATGAAATAAATCAAATCTGGAAATAATGGGATCCTAACTTCATTTAATATTTCATCTAATTACCACTATCATGCAAGAATTGTTCACATATCACAAGAAAATAGCCAAGAGCACTAATAGAGTCATAGCCATTTTTCAATGCACTATGACCTACTTACATAGCATCCACAAACGATAGACTCTATGTAATCATCAATATAACCAAAATCACTATATGTCTATGTGAATTTGCAATCATACTAAATTTAAGCACAAGCCCTTATTTTAACTCATACAGTGAATAAGTATATGTCTATCTCATTCACGAAATACGCAAGCCATATAAAACAACCCCATATACGTATGTTATTATGACTACAATCCATACTCGCATGTTCATTGTCAATTCCATGCAAATACTGAAATGAATGGTGATCAAGCATTCATACATGTAAAACAACCATAATAGAATTCTCATATGATATGTAAAATAGCCCTAGCAATCAAGCATGCAACCAAACTACATATTAAAATCCGTTAGAATCCCATAATGGAGTTTAGTTCATAACTGAACCAAAAGCCATTATGGGATCAAAGCTAAACATGATTATCAAGCAAACAATTGAAAGATGAAAGATAGAAACGATCAAACCCAATTGCAAATTGTAAACCAAAGTTAACGTTCAAATCCTTATATATATCCAGCAAAACAATAATAATAACACATAATGACAGAAATTCCCAAGAACAGTTGGAGAAGATGGAGTTTAGGCTTCGTTCTTCGTTGGAAATAATCTCCCAATGTAAAACCCTAGTTTCTATTACAAAATACGTCAAAAGTTATCCTCGTCTGCGTCTAACACCAGTCAGATATCGTTTTTAAAAAAATTTCAACCCTTTTAATTAAAATAAAATAAATAAACAGCTTCAACATCGCGTACGGCCGCGCGCCACTCCAGTATGTTCCTCGCGCGGGCGCGAGACTTGCGAAGATGTCACTGCGTCGGTAGGTGCTGAAAGTGCTCACATGCGCGGCTCTCAAGGCTATCTGTCATGCGACTTGCGATCTGCAAATTTCGGTTCTACGATTTACGCCATGTCATTGCCTCGCTACTTGTTCCTTCTTTTCCTTCCTTCCTTTGTTATCAGTCCCTCCGCTTCACTACATCCTCATGTCATGCATCCGCAAACCTCAAGCCATGCGCGTCAATCGCCTCTTGCCATCCAACACCACCAAATTAGGCCATTTTCTGCACTTTTTAACCAAAAGGAGTTTTAAGTACATGAAATGCAAAATAACATGAAATGCAACTAAAACAGACTAAAATGTACTTGAGATGGACATAATTCGCTTGAATTAATATCCAATAAGTAGGTATAAAACCCACTTATCAGTCATAATCATACCAAGTCCATCTATGCACGTAAGCCAAAGATGACTTTAATCACAATATAAGCATGACGATGATGACAATGACATAATAATTCAATAAAATAAGTTCAAGGATAAATTCTAAAGATTTATAATTTAATTTATCCAGAAATCAATAACGTCCAAATTGTCAACATGATACTGCTTTGTAGAGTAAAATTCAAGAATGCTTGAAGAATATTTCCATGAAAAGATCTTTGGATGAAGCGCAAATATCCAGGATATTCTACTAATTTCATGGAGTATAGAAGCCAAAGCTTTAACCAACCGAGTATAATAGAATATATGAAAGCGCAAATGGAATTTCAGCGCCGCCATGCGGTAATCCACAACGCAGATGCATCATTTCCACAATTTAATAAGGAATGAATACAAAGGATAATTCACCATGCATGCGGTAATCCACATAGACAGGTTATTCCAATAGAATAATAAAGAATGGAATAACAGAAGAATTCACCATGCATGGGATAGACCGCACAGACAGGTTATTCCCAACAGAATAATAAAGAATAGAACCAGGTCATGCGTAATCCGCACAGACATAATATTCCAACAGAATAATAAAGAATGGAATCAGGTCATGTGTAATCCACACAGACAGGATATTCCAACAGAATAATAAAGAATAGAATACAACAAAATTCACCAGGCATGCGATAGAGCAGATGAATGAAACGGGTTATTCCAATGTAATAATAAAGAATGGAATAATCGAAGAATTTCACCATGTATATGCGGTATTTAGATGAGACAAAGTTATTCCAACATAATAATAAAGAATGGAATAACAACCCTTACGAGTATTAAAAGAAAATAACTCTCTTCATGAATACGAAAGAATAATACCCCTTACCTTAGAAAAAATTGGATACTGAAATGGTGAGGTAACAGACTTATCTTCTTCTTTCTCTCTATAATTTCTCTCTATAATAATTGCTCTATAGCTTTTGTGATTTAGAGAGAAATGAAGGAAGAATGAGCTTCAATTTATAGGAAAATATAGTTTCGATAATTGCACATTTTGGGGCTCAAAATATTACAGTATAATACCTTCCTCTTTTTCTTCATTTTTAATTTAGTCCTGCAAGTATTATCAAACTTGCACCACCTCCCCTAATAGTAAATAATGTGAATCAATAGTTCAATCGTGTGAATCAATAGTTATAATCATGTGAAAATATGAATTACAGTATAGTACCTTCATCTATACCTCCATTTTTAACTTAGTCATGCAAGTATTATCAATCTTGCACCAACTCCCCTAATAGTAAAAGAATGTGAATCAATAGTACACACATGTGAACAAATAGTTATAATCATGTGAATTAATAGCAATTAATTGCTCATTTATCCGATTAATTACCCGACTGGTCAGTATGACTTCCAGACATCAATTAATGTCGAAATAAATGTCGATTTCCACTAACACTAATAATTCCAACACAATGGAACTATTAATTTCATCTTTAATCAACACGAACTTATTTATCATTAATATTATAACTCACAATATTTAACAACCAGATCGTTCCCAGGAAAGAGGGGGATTTCCGATAAGAATTTTTCCTTATTGGCGCGTAATTAGATGATCAAACCTCTCCTTGACAGAACTTCTAGATATTGTAAATATTGCAATTTAATAATATGAATAACTTTGTCATCTCAATTATTGATTTAATAATATAACATATTATGCAGATGATACTGTGATAATAATTGAATCAATTATATGAGAGATAAGATGCAGCAATTACTGTAGCAATAATTGAGTATAACTGAGTGACTTCTCACGTAACCATCAATAATCAATACCGTGTCTTGCTACTATGCAACCACGCAGACATTGTACTTTTACTACTAGGGTAGTTCAAGCGGTTTTAACGGTAACACTTCATTAAGTTATTTTTATAAAAAGATAATTCTTTCATTTTCTTTACTACGACAATACTTACATTCAGGGGTCCACCAATGATTGTCTTTGTCGTCTGAATAATTCCCCACCAATCGAATATTATATAACCACTTGCTTACTTTTGCAAAATTTGTAAATATTAACCACAACTATAACATTATATCAAATCCACACCATAATATTCAAAAATATATTTCGAGAAAATTATTCTTTATTCATAAAAGTTGGGGTCTTACACATACAGTTTGGAAGGATGTGTCCTTCCTGACCGCATTTGAAACATACGACCAGTGGTCGTTCTTCTTCTTTGAAAATGGGTGCTGCTGTCTTTCGATCATTATTGAACCTTCTCTTCTTGAAGTTGTTTTCACTTAGTTCACCTTTCCTATTATCCTGGCCCTGATTACCACCGAAGTGGTTACCATTTATGGCATATTGATTCCCTCCACGCTTGTTGTCACCGCTTTGATGACTGCTACCATTGGTATTATCGATTTGCTGGTTGCTCTCTCTTGGTTGGGTTGTCTAATTATCGCGTTCCAATAATTGAGCCCTATTTACAACATCTAAATACAAATACAGTTTGTGAGAAATGAGGTATTTACGTATTTCAGGTTTCAAACCTCGCAAAAACATTCGCATCATTCTCTCCTCATTATCTACCAAATGGGATGCAAACCGAGATAACTCCGTAAATTTAGCCTTGTATTGCGATACGATCATATTGTTTTGCTCCAGCTTGATGAATTCAACCTCCTTCATATGACAAATACTTTTGAGAAAGTACTTGTCATTGAATAATTCTTGGAACTTCTTCTAAGACATCTTGAGTGCGGCAGGCTGGGTACGTTTTAATAATTCCCACCAATGATCTGCCTCTTCTCGCAACATAAAGGTGGCAAAGAGAACCTTTTGCTCTTCTGAGCATTCCAAAACATCAAATATCTTAGTGATCTGCTTAATTCACATCTCTGCCTTAAGTGGTTCTGGCTTTACCAAAAATTTCGGTGGTCCCAGCTCCTTAAACTGCTTAGCGATGACCAGCCGTGAGTTGCCAGTGTTTTGACATGCATTTTGAACATGAGTCTCTCTTGTTTGGTTTTGCATGAATTCTAGAAAACTCCTAAACGTACCATCGTTTGTCATTTGGTCTGTGTTATTGTTTACACAAGGATTATTGTCTTTCTGGTGCACATTATCCTGGTTATTAATCGTTGGTGACTCAATGGTCTCATGTGCTCCATTGCTTATCTCAACATTTTTAGATGTAATTTTCAAACACTGCCACAAAACAATGGTTAATTGACGTGCCACATATTATCCCTATATTCTGATCGACCAATTAAATAATAATTAAGCTTAGGTATCTAGGTCATACTAGCGAAGAATTTACCCGTCTCTGCCCTCCTAGTTCTAGTCTCACATCTCAGCTAGGGATCATATCCCTAAGCTGTGATGCCCTCAAAATAGGTATACATCACCCATTATGAGTCGCCAAATACATTGTACAGAACTTAAATACAAACTTAATTTATACAACTGTTAAGCTGTGAGTTTTAATACAAATATTGTGTCCTAGACAATATCCAAACTCAAATTCAATCTCATTACAATTATTATCACACTATTTCATAGAATATTGACGACTACTAAAACAACCATCTGGACCGTCAATTCATTCCCCAACTAGTCCCAGCTATATTCTCATTTCCTGAAAAGAACAATGAAAGAAAAGGGTGAGCTCAACTAGCCCAGTAAGAAATATTATGACTAAGATAATACATAATAAATTATCCTTAGTCTTCAACAGTATAACAACTGATAGAATACAATAGACAACAAGTTTTAGAACAACAACTGCAGTGGAATAAATAATTCATTAGAAGAGTTAAGTAGAGCATGATATCTACTATCTTCTATAATTTAAAAGTTTAATCATAAATTTTATCGTTGAGACTCAGCTTAATAAATAATTCACATCACTGAATTATCCATGCACTACGGGACAAGGATATTCATTAGTATCACGACCACGAATTATCCATGCACGATGGGCCAAGGATATTCGTGTTTTCACCAATGGTCATGAACATGCCAAACAACAATTCATCTTTGCACCCTTGGCCGAAGAGAACGCATGGTCATGATCATACCAACAACTGTCGCTAAGACTCAACTTAATAATCCACATCACTTGTAACATTACAGGTCATGATTACACCGAATAATCTCTGGTCATAATCATACCAATCAGCAGTTCATCTTTTCACCCTTGGCCGAAGATGACTTTCATCACAATATAAGCATAAGGATGATGACAATGATATAAAAATTCAATCAAACGAGATCAAGGATAAATATTAAAAACTTTAAATTTATCCAAAGTTTAGAAACATTCAAACGGTTAACATGATACTGCTTTGTGGAGTAAATTCAAGAATAATAATGTATCAAACTAATTTGGACCGAAAAGAAAATAATTTTTATCATGAATAGTACCCCAGGTTAATAGTAACTGAGTGAATAGTATCCCGTGAATAGTACTTCGTGAATAGTACTCCAGCATGAAAAAGTTAAAATTTATCAAGAATGCTCAGAATAATATTTCCATAAAAAAGATATTGGATGAAGCACAAATTTCAAGGATATTCTATTAATTTCATGGAGTATAGAAGCCAAAACATAACAAAATGAGTATAGAATTCAGAATCTGAAATGAAATAATATTACTTACATATTACAGAGTATGGAAGAAAATATTATTTTTTACGAGTATTGAACCAAAGTAATATCCCTTACAATTGTTGAACGAAAATAATATTCCTTACAAATATTGAACGAAAATAATATTCTTTACGAATATTAAACGAAAATAATATTTCTTGCGAATATTGAACGAAATAAAATTTCTTACGGGTACAAAAATAATATCGTAAGTGAATATGAAATAAATAATACCCCTTACCTCAAAAAGAAGAGTATTCCAAGTAGTATAGCGGATATATTCTTGAAGAAAACTTTTACTATTTTCTAAACTCAAAACTTCCTTAAACTTAAAAGAAATACGCTCAATATTATAGAAGAAGAATTCTCTGATTCTGGTGTGATTTTTTTTTTCTAAACTAAATATCCTATTTATAGGAGAATGGAAGGATACTATTTAGGAAATAATCACAGACTGCACAGTCGCCCGATTCACGGGCAGGCCGGCGAAGGAAGTTTTCTAAAAATTTGATTTTACTATTCATTACTGTGCAATAAAATATTCTAATAAAACAAAAGTTTTAAATAAAATATAATATATTCTATTTATAATCTAATAAAATAAAACTTAAATTATATATATATATATATATATATATATATATATATATCAGATATACACGGCACCACCACCACCAGTGGTTCATCCCCCCCCGATTTATAATTATATATATATATATAAACATTCCAAGTTCCCATGAATCCCCCCCCCCCCAAATTAGATTTATTTTTCTTTATGTGGGCCACACCTCAAGTCATTATCACCCATATGTGGGCCCCACCACTTATTATATATATATATATTAAATAGCTTTCTACTCATTATTTTGAAAAATAGGTAAATGGGCCCCATATAATAAGCAAAATTTACAATAAATACTTCATAAAAATACCCTCAATATTTTTAAAAACATTTATTCATCATTATTATAACCCGCAATATTAATAACCAGATCATTCCCAAAAAAGAGGGGGCTTTTCGATAAGGATTTTTTCCTATTGGCGCGTAATTAGGTGACCAAACCCCTTTCCTCGATAGAACTTTCTAGACATTATTAATTATACAAATAATAATATGAATAACTTGTCATCTCAATTATTGATTTAATAATATAAAATATTGACAATAATTGAATCAAATAACATGAGATACTATGCAGCAATTACTGTAGCAATAATTGAATAAAACTGAGTGACTTCTCACGTAATCATCAATAATCAATACCGTGTGCTATTAAACAACCACGCGTATTACTGTACTTTTACCACCGGGTATTCCAACAGTTAACGGTAAAATTTTTGCCATTATTTTTATAAAAGATATTTTTGTTGTTTTCTAACTCTGACAATAATTCCGTTGTGGGGTCCACCAATGATTGTGTCGTCGTACGAATATTTCCCGATAAAAAGAATATTCTCCGACCAAACGAATATTTTATAACAACTTGCATACTTTGCAAAATTTATAAATATTACCCACAACTATAACATTATATCAAACCCACACCTTATTATTTAAAAAAATATTTTGAGAAAATTAAATCTTTATTTATAAAATTTAGGGTCTTACAATTTTATCCTTTAATATATTAAAAATATTTAATAAAAAAATAAAAAATAAAAAATAATTTTTTTTAAACACACCAGCTCAGTTTTGTTCCACCTAGACAACCACGTCAGCAATTTCTAGCGTGGCAAACTCAATTGAATCTAATCGGAAAAAAAAATAATAGTTTAATCATCTAATTGAAAAAATTGAAAGGTGAATCACCAAAGTAGAATAATATGGCATATAGTTTAGGATAGTAAATTATATTTAAGCCAATCACTTTAGATGTTTAAACTATTATATCATAGGATAAGATGTATATATGAGCAAGTTAGCCCTTTGTAATTTTTTTAAAGTATATTCTCTCTTTATTTCTAGAAGTCAAAGAGGAAGCGTTTCGAAGGGTCTAATTATAGCATTTGAAAGGGTATGAATTAACGATGAGTTTGTTGTGTTTAAAAAAGAAGTAAATTCAATTTACATAGTGTTTAAATAATGTTAAGGTCAAGATACGTTCACGCGTTCTAATTATTAAAGCGCGTTCAATTCTGCACAGAAACGAGTAAACACAATACTGGACCACCGCTCCGGTATGAAAATAAATACATGCTAGATAAGATTAACATTACAGGCTTAATGTTCTAGTGCTGAAAAATAATAATTATGTGTACCTTAAAATCATGATGTAGTCTTGTATTTATATTGATCACACCATCTCTATAAAATCCTTCCCCGTATAAAATTGAAATTCCTCATTAGGTACGATACTTTAATAAAACAAAAAAAATCTCTGTAAGAAAAGGAGGTCGAATCATATCCTGACACTTTCCTTAGAAGTCATAAATTAAATGTAATTAGAAATCTTTGATTCCTTAACATATTCAACTACCAAAAAGATTCTACGCAGGGTAAAACAACCCCATGTGAACTTCGGCATATTATATAATTCGAACCAAAATAATCATATCCCAACAAATAAAATAGATAAAAATTTATGAAATTAATTTAAATATTTTTTTAATTTCAATATAAACTATAAATTACTACTAACATAAAATGAAAACTATGGCAATATGCAATGTCAACATAAATTTAGATGATATTAATTAATATCATAGTAATATTTATGTTATAAGAGTTATATAAGTATTTAAAATTTAGACATATTTAAAAATCTTACAAAATCATAATTTTATTTTAACTAAAACTTATTTAACTAAAAAATAAATATTTAAAATTTTAACTCGAAATTAATTACGAATAATGGTAGAGGTCTTATATGTTATGATATTAAATATTTTTATAATATTTTACAACTTAACAAATCACACAAGGTCTACCAGATTAATATAGTGATGCCATATTATTTGAGATATTTTTTGAAACCAATTTAACCCCTAGCATTATCATCGTATCTAATATGAGTAATGTTAGAAATTTCAAAATTTTAATGTCAAATGTATCAAATGAAATACCATTAAATAAGATAAAATGGAGTTTATGACATAACCAATAGAGTATAAATAGAGTATAAGGGTATGTTCGGTTAATTATTGGTATTCAAAGCGTTTGCAGTAGTAGAGTTTGATGCGTTTGAAGGTCTAAACATACCACACTATTTTCACAGCGTTGCGTTTAGACTCTCAAACGCAATATATGTGACGCCCACAAAATAGGTATACATCACCCATCTTGAGTCGCCAAATACATGGTACAGAATACAAATACAAACGTAATTATACAAACGTCGTATAATATACGACAAAACATAGCTGAGAGTTTAAACAGAAATATTGCCTTCTAGACAATATCCACTCTCAAATAGAGTCCTCATTACATTTATTGTCAGACTATTTTATAGAATAGTGAGGACTACTATAACACCATCTCGAGACCATCATCACTGTTCCCGACTAGTCCCGGCTACACGCTCTCATTTCCTGAAGAGAACAATGAAAGCAAAAGGGTGAGCTCAACTAGCCCAGTAAGAACTATTATGACTAAGATAATGCAGGATAAATTATCATTAGCCTTCAACAATGTTAAACTGATAAAATACAATAGACATCAAGTTTAACTGCAGCGGAATAAGAAATCCATTAGAAGAGTCAAGTAGAGCATGATATCTACTATCTTCTATAATTTAAAATGTTTTCATCAATTTTTATCGCTGGGACTCAGCTTAATAAATAAACCACATCATCGAGTCATCCCTGAACTACGGGCCAATGATATTCATTAAATCATCAATGGTCATGACTATACCGAATAATCCCTGGTCATATCATACCAAAAAATGTCCATCAATGCACTATATACCACTGAGGACTTTTACCATATCATTTATAACATTACAGGTCATGATTATACCGAATAATCCCTGGTCATAATAATACCAAGTCCATCTATTCACGTAAGCCAAAGATGACTTTCATCACAATATAAGCATGAGGATGATGACAATGACATAATAATTCAATAAAACAAGTTCAAGAATAAATTTTAAAGATTTATAAGTTAATTTATCCTGAACTCAATAATGTCCAAATTGTCAACATGATACTGCTTTGTGGAGTAAAATTCAAGAATGCTCAGAAGAATATTTCCATGAAAAGATACTGGATGAAGTGCAAATATCCAGGATATTCTACTAATTTCATGGAGTATAAAAGCCAAAACTTTAACCCACTAAGTATAATAGAATATATGAAACTACAAATGGATTTTCGCCCGCCATTCGGTAATCCACGTAGACAGATAATTTCCATAATTTAATAAGGAATGAATACGAAGGATCGTTCATCATGCATGTGGTAATCCACATAGACAGGTTATTCCAACAGAATAATAAAGAATAGAATAACAAAAGAATTCACCAGGCATGCGTAATCCGCACAGACAGGTTATTCCAATAGAATAATAAAGAATGGAACCAGGTCATGCGTAAACCGTACAGACAAGATATTCCAACAGAATAATAAAGAATGGAATAACAACATAATTCACTGTGCATGCGATAGACAAGCACAAACAAAGTTATTCCAACGAATAATAAATAATGGAACCGAAGTCATGCGTAATAATACTTAGACGATGGATATTCCAACAGAATAATAAAGAATGGAATAATGAAGAATTTCACCATATATGTGGTACTCAGCATAGCAAAGTTATTCCAACATAATAATAAAGAATGGAATAACAGAAGAATTTTACCATGTATGCGGTACTTCGCATAAACAGGTTATTCCTACATAATAATAAAGAATGGAATAACAGAAGATCTCTTCATGAATACAAAAGAAATAATACCCCTTACCTTAGAAAAAAGAGTATTTCGACTGGTAGGGTGAGGATATTCTTGAAGAAAACTTATACTTTTTTCTACGCTCAAAGCTTCTTAAAACTCTAAAAAAATACGCTCAAGATTATAGAGGAAGAATTCTCTGAATTTCTGGTGTGTTTTCAATTCTAACTAAGCATCCTATTTATAGGAGAATGAAAAGGATATTATGCAATAAAATATAATATAATATAATATAATATAATATAATATAATATATATATATATATATTTATATATTTTATTTAAAATCTAATAAAATAAATAACTTTATAAAAGTATTACATTTTATATAAAAAGATTTTACTATGCAAACACTATGCGATCACTATGTAAATACTATGCATAATAAAATATATTATATTCTATTTATAATCTAATAAAATAAATAACTTTATAAAAGTATTACATTTTATATAAAAAGATTTTTACTATGCCAACACTATGCATAATAAAATATAATATATTCTATTTATAATCTAATAAAACAAATAACTTTATAAAGTATTATTTTTTATATAAAAAGATTTTACTATTGCCAACACTATGCAGGCACTATGCAAAGACTATGCATAATAAAATATATTATATTTTATTTATAATCAAATAAAACAAAAACTTTATAAAAAGTATTCTATTTTATATAAAAAGTTTTCTGTTTTATTACATTTATAATAATAATAAAATAAAATTCATCATCATTATTATAATTCACACTATTAATCGACCAGGTCATTCCCAAGAAAGAGGGGGCTTTCCAATAAGGATTTCTCCCTATTGGCTCGCAATTAGGTGACCAAACCTCTCCTTGACAGAACTTCTAGACATCGTTAATATTGCAAATAATAATATTAATAACTTTGTTATCTCAATTATTGATTTAATAATATATAAAATATCGACAATAATTGAATCAGATAACGTGAGATACTATGCAACAATTATTGTAGCAATAATTAAATAAAACTGAGGGACTTCTCACATA
This sequence comes from Panax ginseng, assembly GCA_020205605.1. Classification (NCBI taxonomy): domain Eukaryota; kingdom Viridiplantae; phylum Streptophyta; class Magnoliopsida; order Apiales; family Araliaceae; genus Panax; species Panax ginseng. The sequence continues at coordinate 16,920,821 of CM035144.1, forward strand.
AGCATTAATAATCAATACCGTGTGCTACTATGCAACCACGCGTATTACTGTACTTTTAACACCGGGTGTTTCAACAATTAACGGTAAGACTTCCGCCGTTATTTTTATAAAAAGGTATTTCTGTCATTTTCTCATTTCGACAATAATTTCGTTGTGGGGTCCACCAATGATTATGACGTCGTACGAATATTCCCTGTTAAAAAGAATATTCCCCGACCAATCGAATATAATACAATAAGTTGCATACTTTGAAAAATTTATAAATACTACCCACAACTATAACATTATCTCAAATCCACACCATAATATTCAAAAAAAATATTTTGAGAAAATTAAATCTTTATTCATAAAATTTGGAATTTTACAATCTCCCCTCCTTTTGAAATTTTGCCCTCAAAAATTATGTACGTACCTGGTATGCCGAACAGATGAGGATACCTCATCAGATTCTAACTCTTGAGGTATAACCTTGGAGCGTAGAACATGTTCCTTCTTATCCAAGATTTTAATAGGAACCTCTTCATACGTTAAATCTTCTGCTATTTCGTCTAGTTCTAATTTAATAATGTGGTTCGGGTCATCCACATATTTACGTAACATCAATACGTGAAAAACGTTATGAAAATGCGACATACTTGACGGTAAAACGAGTCTATAAGCCACAGTTCCTACTTAATCGAGGATTTAAAATGGACCAATTAAATCGAGGGTTGAGATTTCCTCTCTTTATCGATTCTTGCTTCTAGAATAATGCCCTTTTGAACCTTCTTCTTCACATTCATCAGCTCTGAGTATGTAGCTTGAGCGGCTTTAACTTTATCGATTAAAGTTGATTCTACTCGTATATTCGCTATCTTCACGTGGGTCTCTAGAGTCTCTAACTCTATCTTCATCATTTGTAAGTTATACAAAATGGGTTTTTGTGTTAACAACATCGCACTCGTAAACGCATACGATCTTCTACTCAACGCGTTAGCTACCACGTTCTCTCTTCTATAATGATTTTGAATGGTATAGTCGTAATCTTCAACAGCTCGAGCCAACGTCTTTGGCGCATTATACATTCGTTTTGGTTGAAGAAATATTTAAGGGTTTTAGAAATGGGTTTTGTACAGAGATCAATACAAAATTCAATTTCACGCTCTAGGGGTAGGCTAAGAAGTCTTCAAGAATACGTCAGGAAATTTATTAACAATAGAAATATCATTCAAAACTGTGACTCTCATCCAAGACTTGGATAGTACGTCACATTGATACCTATCAACTTGCCACCGTTATTCACGGCTTTTCCTACAGAAAGTCTGGCTTCGGTGAATTCCACACAAGGAAGTCACCAGCGAAAGGCTCAGGGCTCTTTACTTATGGCTTAATATAACAGTGATTGACTTTAGTGGTTTGGTTGCTTGAATTCGCATAATAGGTTGGTTAGGAATATAAAAGCTAATAACCTTACGAAAATAATCAATTTTGGCATTATGAGTAGTTAACCAATTGTGACGCCCCCAAAATAGGTATACATCACCCATCTTGAGTTGCCAAATACATGGTAAAAAATTCAAATACAACTTAATAATACAGCTGTCGTGTAAAATACGACAAAACGTAAACTGAGAGTTTAATAAGAATATTGTCATCTAGACAATATCCACACTCAAAAGAGTCCTCTTTGCATTTATTTTCACACTATTTAACAGAATAGTGAGGACTAATAATTCTATCATCGAGAACGTCCACCCGTTCCACGATTAGTCACAGCACGTTCTCATTTCTTGAAGAGAACAGTGAAAGAAAGGGTGAGCTCAACTAGCCCAGTAAGAAATATTATGACTAAGATAATGTAGAATAAATTATCATTAGCCTTCAATAATGTTAAACTGATAAAATATAACAAACATCAAGTTTAACTGTTGCGGAATAAGCAATCCATTAAAAGAGTCAAGTAGAGAATAAAATCTACTATCTTTTATGATTTAAAAGGTTTTTCATCATTTTTATCGCTGAGACTCAACTTAATAAATAATCCACATCATCCCACCTTTTCTGACCGAGGATATTCATTAGTATCACAACCACAAATTATCCATGCACTACGGCCAAGGATATTCGTATATTCATCAATGGTCATGATCATGCCAACAACTGTCCATCAATGCACTACGGGCCAATGAGGACTTTTTCCACATCATTTGTAACATTACGGTCATGATTACACCAAATAATCCCTGGTCATAATCATACCAAGTCCATCTATGCACTATAGGCCACAGATGACTTTCAACATAATATAAACATGAGGATGATGACAATGATATAAGAATTCAATAAAACAAGTTCAAGAATTAATTTATCCAGGAACTAATAGCGTCCAAATTGTCAACATGATACTTCTTCATAGAGTAAAACTCAAGAATGCTCAGAAGAATATTTCCGTGAAAAGATACTGGATGAAGCGCAAATATCAAGGATATTCCACTAATTTCATGAAGTATAGAACTCAAAACTTTAACCAACTGAGTATAATAAAGAATGGGATAACAAAAGAAATCACCAGGCATGCGATAGACCGCATAGACAGGTTATTCCAACAGAATAATAAATAACGGAACGAGTCATGCGTAAACGCATTGCACAAGATGTTCCAATGTAGAATAATAAATAACGGAACCGGTCATGAGTAACGCACCGGACGAGGATGTTCCAACGAGAAAAATAAAAATGGAATAACATAAGAATTTCACCATGTATGCGGTGCTTAGATGAGGCGAGTTATTCAACATAATGATAAAGAATGGAATAATGTAAGAATTTCACCAAGTATAGGGGTGGCAGCGTATCTGAGTTATTCAACAAAATAATAAAGAATGGAATAATGAAGAATTTCACCATGTATGCAATGCCGCACAGGCAAAGTTATTCCAACATAATGATAAAGAATGGAATAATAGAAGAATTTCACCAAGTATAGGGTGCTTGGCGTATACTGAGTTATTCCAATGAATAATAAAGAATGGAATAATGAAGTTCTCTTCATGAATAAGAAAGAAATAATATCTCTTACCTTAGTAGGAAATTGGATACATAATATTGTAGTAATGAGAAGATTCTTCTTTTTCTCTCTTATTCTCTCTATTCTTTCTCGCTCTATAGCTTTAGTGAATTCGTGAAAATTTGAAGGAATGAGCTTTATTTATAAGCTTGGTAGAGTAAGGGTAAAATAGCCTTTTCACCATAATTTATGACATCATCGCTACATCATCGATCATATGACATCATTGCTTACATCATCGATCAAATGACATCATTGCTTACATCATCCTTCTGATGACATCATTGTTTACCTCATCGTTTCGATGACATCATCGCTTACATCATCAGAATTCAAATTCAAATTGTTCTCTTCCACCTCATTTTACTTTTATACCATGAATTTACTATAATAATGTTACCATTCAAATTATAAAAAAAAATATACTATCATATAATCACATCATACTACTATAATATAATATTATAATAATATATTTAAATGAATTATTGATTTGATAATTTGAAATATTTGTGTAATGACAATTATTGAATCAAAAATATCAACGTAGCAATTATTGAATCAATAAAATATTAAAAGCGATAATTCTTTGTAACAATTATTGAGTAGTGCCTTCTTACGTAAGAATCAATAATTCAAAAAAATATTGTGCAATGTCGTGTGCTACTGTGCAACAACGCGTGTTACTTTATTTTAACCACCTGGTATTCCAACAGTGTTAATGGTAACACTTCCGCCGTTATTTTCATAAAAATATTTTTTGTCGTTTTCTAACTCCGACAATAATTCCGTTGTGGGGTCCACCAATGATTGTGTCGTCGTATGAATATTCCCCGACAAAAAGAATATTCCCCGACCAAATGAATATTTTATAACAACTTGCGTACTTTGCAAAATTTATAAATATTACTCACAACTATAACATTATATCAAATTCATTCCATAATATTTAAAAATAATATTTATAGAAAAATCATCTTTATTAAAAAGCTGGGGTCTTACACTAATCGATTCCTAAAATCACATCAAGGGAAAGTATTTTCAAAGAGATAAGATCGACAGGTAACGTGAAAGTGTCGATTTGAATGAAACAAGATTTATAAACAGTGGAGGTAACGAAGGTTTCTCTTAGCGAAGTTTCAACCGATAAGTCAAAGTCTAATTTCTCTAGGGTCAAATGTAAACGTTGAGCACAAGCAAAAGAGATAAAAGAATGGGTAGAACCGGTATCTAACAAGGTATAGACTTCGCAAAAATTTATAATTAACTAACCAAGTGCTAACTTCAATTGGGTTTACTCGCTTTTTGAGAAGTCATGAAAATGCTCTTTCGAAACCACCGAAACTTTTTGTTTTGTCGTGTCGCCTTTGGTGCCACCATCCCAAATTTGGACTTGACTTTGGTGCACGATAAAATTGGGCTAGGTGACCTTCTTTTCCATAATTGTAAAATGCTTTGGATTTGCATAAATGCGTTTGGACTTATGTGTCCTTCCCCTCCATATTTGTAACATACGACCGGTGGTCGTTCTCCTTCCTTAACAACAGGTGCTGATGTTGACGTCTTTCCATCATTGTTGAATCTCCTCTTCTTGAAATGTCCATTCTTATTATTTTGGCCATGATTCCCATCGAAGTGGTTACCATTTCTGGCATGTTGATTCCCTCCACGCTTATTATCACCGCTTCGATGACTGCTATCACTGGTATTATTATTTTGTCGGTTGCTCTCTTTTGGTTGGGTTGACTCATTATTGCGCTCCACTAACTGAGCCCTATTAACAACATCTGAATACTAACACAGTTTATGAGAGATAAGATATTGATGTATCTCAGGTTTCAAACCTCTTAGAAACATTCGCGTCATTCTCTCCTCATTATCAACCAAATGGGACGCAAACCGGGATAACTCCGCAAACTTAGCCTCGTACTGCGACACGGTCATGTTGTTTTGCTCCAGCTTGATGAACTCTACCTCTTTCATGTGAAGAATACTTTCGGGAAAGTACTTGTCGTTGAACAATTCTTGGAACTTCTCCCAAGTCATCTTGATCACGGCGCGAGTTGAGTACGCTTTCTGATTCCCACTAGTAATGCGCCTCCGCCGCATAACATGAAGGTGGTAAAGGGAACCTTTTGCTCCTCGGAGCATCCCAAGACATCAAATATCTTGCAGATCTGCTTTATCCACGTCTCCGCCTTAAATGGTTTTGGCTCTCCAAAAAACTCCAGTGGTCCCAGTTCCTTGAACTGCTTAGCGATGACCGTCCGAGAGTTGCCAATGTTTCCACCTGCATTTTGGACAGGAGTCGCTCTTTCCTGATGTTGCATGAATTGCATAAAGCCTCTGAACATTTCATCATTCATAATTTGGTCAGTGTTTTTGTTTGCATGAGGATTGTCGCCTTCCTGATGCACATTATCCTGATTATTGATATGTGGAGACTCAATGGTCTCCTGTGCTCCATTGCTTATCTCAACATTTTTAGATGCCATTTTCAAATACTGCCACAAAACAAGGGTTAATTATCATATCACATATTATCCCTATACTCTGACCGACCAATTAAATACCAAATAAACTTAGGTAGGTCATACTAGCGAAGGAATTCCCCGTCTCTCCCCTCCTAGTTCTTGTCTCACATCTCAGTCAGGGATCATATCCCTAGGCTTTGATACCAACTGTGACGCCCCCAAAACAGGTATACATCACCCATCTTGGGTCGCCACTTACATGGTACATAAATCAAATACAAACTTAATTATACAAACGTCGTGTAATATATGACAAAACATAGCTGAGAGTTTAAACAGGAATATTGCCTTCTAGACAATATCCACTATTTTATAGAATACTGAGGACTACTGTAACACCATCTCGTAACATCACTCTGTTTTTCGACTAGTCCCGGCTACGTTCTCATTTCTTGAAGAGAACAATGAAAGCAAAAGGGTGATCTCAACTAGCCCAGTAAGAAATATTATGACTAAGATAATGCAGGATAAATTATCATTAGCCTTCAATAATGTTAAACTGATAAAATACAATAGACATCAAGTTTAACTGCAGCGGAATAAGCAATCCATTAGAAGAGGCAAGTAGAGCATGATATCTACTATCTTCTATAATTTAAAATGTTTTCATCAATTTTTATCGCTGAGACTCAGTTTAATAAATAAACCACATCATCGAGTCATCCCTGCACTACGGGACACAGATATTCATTAAATCATCAATGGTTATGATTATACCGAATAATCCCTGGTCATAATCATACCAAAAATTGTCCATTAATGCACTACAGGCCACTGAGGACTTTTACCACATCATTTATAACATTACAGGTCATGATTATACCGAATAATCCCTGGTCATAATAATACCAAGTCCATCTATGCACGTAAGCCAAAGATGACTTTCATCACAATATAAGCATGAAGATGATGACAATGACATAATAATTCAATAAAACAAGTTCAAGAATAAATTTTAAAGATTTATAAGTTATTTTATCCTGAACTCAATAATGTCCAAATTGTCAACATGATCTTTGCTTTGTGGAGTAAAATTCAAGAATGCTCAGAAGAATATTTCCATAAAAAGATCTTTGGATGAAGCGCAAATATCCAGGATATTCTACTAATTTCATGGAGTATAGAAGCCAAAACTTTAACCCACTGAGTATAATAGAATATATGAAACTACAAATGGATTTTCGCCCGCCATGCGGTAATCCACGTAGACAGATCATTTCCACAATTTAATAAGGAATGAATATGAAGGATCATTCACCATGCATGCGGTAATCCACATAGATAGGTTATTCCAACAGAATAATAAAGAATAGAATAACAGAAAAATTCACGTGATGCGTAATCCGCAGCATGCACGAGTTATTCTAATAGAATAATAAAGAATGGAACCGTGTCATGCGTAAACCTTGCAGCACGTGATATTCCAATAGAATAATAAAGAATGGAATAACAACAAAATTCATCGGGCATGCGATAAGACCGCATGCAGATAAAAGTTATTCCAACGAGAATAATAAATAATGGAACCAAGTCATGCTTAATATGCATGCATGGGATATTCCAATGTAATAATAAAGAATGGAATAATGAAGAATTTCACCATGTATGCGGTGCAGAGCATAGGAGATGAGTTATTCAACATAATAATAAAGAATGGAATAATGAAAGAATTTCACCATGTATGCGGTACTTGCAGACAGGCGAGTTATTCAACATAATAATAAAGAATGGAATAACAGAAGCTCTCTTCATGAATACGAAAGAAATAATACCCCTTACCTTAGAAAGAAGAGTATTCCGACTGGTAAGGCGATGATATTCTTGAAGAAAACTTATACTGTTTTCTATGCTCAAAGTTTCTTAAAACTCTAAAAAAATACGCTCAAGATTATAGAAGAAGAATTCTCTGAATTTCTGGTGTGTTTTCAATTCTAACTAAGCATCCTATTTATAGGAGAATGGAAAGGATACTATGCAATAAAATATAATATATATATATATACAAGAGTAGCGCATGCAGAACATAACAGTCAATTACTAAAATAAAAATACTTTTATTGATTACTTAAGTTATGTACAAACAAAAATTTAAATTTAGAGACTTACTTACAAATTAAAACATTTAATTGAAGAAGTAGAGAAGAGAGGTTAAGTAGGCTAATCAGAGGTAGAAACTAAAGATTCGTCTGAGAGAGAGCTCAGAGTCTTTCAAAGTTTCGAAGTCTGAATTGCCAAATGAGCTCGGTTTCCTTTTATAATCAAAGGAAAGAGAACTATTACAATAACTAGGGTAAAGTAAGAAACATATTACTTAGGTAAAAACATCTTACTTAAGTAAAAGCAGAAGTAAAAGAAAAAGTAAAAGTAAATGATTACAGACAACTTTTACTATTGATGAACAAAGATCTTCTGATCTTGACTTTTTTTTACTATTCATGGATGCTTTGGCAACTTTTGACAAAGAGGCCGACAACTTTTGACTCGTGAGATGCTTTCGGTGGAAAAGAAAGAGCATCTTTTTGACTTTAAAAAGTTTGTAGGGACGGTAGCATGTATTTGAAATTCGCTTTTAGTGGAAAAGCAAATTCATACGAATAAATGGTCACCTGGTTAGTACTAGATTCTTTATGGACATTAGGCAAATGGATCCTGAGCGTCCTGTAGGTTGATGGTGTCGTATGGGTCATCATCATCATTGAGGTTACTGGGAGAACCATGACTGGAGGAGGAAGAACATACTAAGGCTTCTTCATGTATGGCTTCGTCAATCCTATTGTTGAGTGCTTGGGCAATTTTTATTAATTCTTTACTGGAATAATTTTTAAAATTATCAATTTTACTAGAACAAGCTGAACCAGTGGGACAGACTTTAGACTCTTTTGACTTGGACTTTGACTCCTTTTCTTTACTAGCCTGAGGAATGGCTGTGACTGGAAGAGGGGAAACTAGAGCAACAGGAAATTCCTGCTGAACCTGACCAACTATTCTGTTAATGTCGAATTTATCCCACCACTTAACATAAAAGAGGCGAGACACTCGAGGGAGTGGATCTGATGAATACCATCGATTTGGAGTAGAGGAGGTGGAATTCAAATCGCCATTTAAGAATCCAGGGGATCTTATATTTACTAACAAATAAAAGAGTGAGGGAAACTCTATCATTCTTTGGATCTGTTTTACTGTGATTGCTAAAATGATTTAGTTGAACTTTAAGGAGGTCGGGAAGAAGGTCATAAGTAGAACCTAACCTATACCACCAAAGAACAAACCAATAAGGGATTGGGCTCTTGAATTTATGGTCAAATTGAATGAACCATGAATGACTATGTGATTCATTTTGGTGAAGGAGAACCTTGTACCAAGCTTCAATATAATCATAATAACAGAAAGAATTATCTTGACTAGAGAGATTCATAAGATCGGAGAGGGGTTTTCCCCAATCAGACATTTGAACAAACTGTTTAATGTATAAAGAATGATAAAGAACTTTAGTCTTATCATTGTTGGCGTAAATTGGTTTAATATTTACTGACTCTGTTTCCAGAAGAATATCCTTATAAAATACAAGAGATTTATAAGGAGCCAGGGGCTGAAAATGCCATCCAGGGGGAAAAAATTGGGCAGCAAGCTTAATGGGATCATCTTTTGGTTTCATGTAGGGTTCAATATGAAAAAGGTAATTTTCCCACTTAAGCATATGCTCAGAAGGAGGATGACTAGGAGCTGAAGATGAAGCCTTAGCTGGATTACTAAAAGGGTCAATTGGTTCAGGCTTACTGGTTAAAGCGGAACTATATGGCTTGGGAAGTGTTCCAAGGACTGTGAATTTGTTTTACTGATAAACTGGGGTGACTGGTTGAGGAATCAAAGTTCCTCTGGGTTGATTACTTGGGCCAGTAGGGCGACCCGGACCCCTTGAGGAAGATGATCCTCTAATGCTCATGACTGAATAGTACCTGTATGGATAAATTCTCGAGTGAGAAAATCAGGAATTGAATTGTTGATACCTTTAATATATTCAATATCAAAATCAAAAATGCTTAATAAAGCTTGCCATCTAGCGAAGGAATGCTTAGAGGCTAGATTTTCAACATCTTTTTCTAATATGTATTTTGCTGACTTGCAATCAATGCGAACTAAAAACTTTTGATTTAATAAATCACTTTGAAACTTCTTAATACATAATACTAATGAAAGTATTTCTTTTTTAATAGTACTGTAATTTAACTGTGTAATATTCCATGCACCAGAATGAAAACGAACAATTTGTTCTTGGGATCCTGGTGTTAACTTCTGTTTAAGAATGCCTCCGAATCCAATATCTGAGGCGTCAGTTTCAACAATTTTATATGCTGACTCATTGGAAATACCAAGACAGGGTAATGCCTTGACGTATTTTTTAACTTGTTGGACGACGGAGGTATGAATGTCAGTCCAAGGAGGAGGATTGTCTTGCAAATGCTGGAAAAGAGGTTTGCAAATCTTCCTGAGATTCTTGTAAAACTTGCCAATATAATTAAGCGAGCCAAGAAATCTCTGCAGTTGGGTTTTATTGGTTATCTTATCGGGAAACTTGTCAGCGAATTGAATAGCTCGTTCAATGGGCTGAACTTTTCCTCTGAAGATATTATGACCAAGAAACCTTATTTTGACCTGAAACAGGCTGCATTTGGAAGGAGAAAGAACTAGACCATTATCTTTAATTGTCTTGAAGAATGATTTCAAGTGTTTAATGTGTTCATCAATGGTCTTGGAAAAAATAAGAATATCATCAATATAAACAACAATAAAATGACTGAAACGGTTTAATATTTTGAGAATATTTTGAAATTCACTGGGAGCATTTTTCGTGCCAAATGTTCGGACATTCCATTAAGTAGTGGTTTAAGCGGAGTGGTGAATCTTATTTTGTACCTATCATCTGGATGAATGGCAATTTTCCAGGAGCCGGACTTAAGGTTAAATTTACTGAATAATGTGGCATTACTTAATCTATTGATAAGGTCGTCTTTGTTGGGAAGGGGATACCTAATCCACTCGAGAACCTTATTCAATGGCTTGTAATTAATGACTAGACGAGGTACTCCTCTCTTTTTTTCTGCTTCATTGTTAACGTAGAAAGCAGGACAAGACCAAGGGGATTTACTGGGTTTAATTAAACCTTTATTAAGAAGATCATTAATCTCCTTCTTACATAACTCCATTTGTTCACTATCCTTATTATCTTTGGTTAATAAATCTTTTAACTATTTTGTGTACTGAGTCTTTAGCCTAGGATCAGAGATTTTACTAATTAGGTCAATTAACAAAGAACTTTCTTCATCTTCTTTGTTAATCACATTAACTCTTTTATTGCAATAATTTTCATTGCAATTATATGCACAAACAACGACTTCTTCTGTGTCACTACTTGATTCATTACTACTATCGTTATTATTAGAGGAATAAAGAATATCAGAACCTTCATCATTATTGACGTCGTTCTCTATTCTCATTAACTCTAATATATGTTCAGTGTCTTCAGTAGAAATATTTAGTTGGTTTAATTTTTGCTTTATCTTACATTCATTTTATAATGACCTTTTACGCTTACAATTGTGGCAAACAATTTTACTTTGTCATATTTTTTAGATTTAGATTTTTATTATAATTCTTATTTGCGGGTTTGGGTTTATTATAATAACTATCTTAGTTTTTATCTTTTCGATGACTTCGTTTTTTCCTGCGATGTCTATTACTCTTATGAGAATCAATATATTTAAGTTTGTGCTTCCTTCTTGAGGGAGAAACAGGGGGTAAACCATATTGTTCACAGAATGTGCCTAACTCATATTTGGCTTTCTTTTTGTCTTTACTAGCTTGTTTGGCTAATTTAAAGTTAATAAACATTTTTAATCCAATCTTTTGAATATAACTTATTATGTCACCATAAGTGAGATTATCATAATCAATATATCCTATGTTTTTACTTAATTCTTCACGAACTTTGTGTGCAAACAATGACAGTAAACCATTGACAAAAAAAAATTTCCAAAATGGTTTATTACTGTCATTGCGCATCATAACTCTGGAAGTAAAAACATCTTTGTACCATCTAAAGTCACTTAGAGTGGGACAAGTGAGATTACTTAACTGGTCGTGAATCCTTTCTGTTATATTACTAAGGGTACCAACAAAATATTTTATTATGGTAAATATTAAAGTATTAACTCCATCAGGCGGACCAACACCAACATCTTCGTCAAAGATGGGGTTGCCGTCTGCATCCAACTGGATAGCATGGATTATAGATAACCTAGTGTCTTCTGTGAGGTGTTTCTCCCACCAAGACCTAAGAATACTTGTGAATCCACTAACTAATAACTCAACAATGTCTGGCTGAGTCAAATTGTTGAATTTAGTTATATAGCTATTTGCTACCATGGACATGTGATTTAATTTATTGAGAATTTCTTGTTCACTAAAACCATCAATGTTCCATTCGTAAATTTTATTGGATGAAACAGAAAACTGCTTATCTAGATTTCTCTCTTCGAACTGTAAATCCGGAGGAGTTGGTCTAGAATACCAATTTCTAGTTATGCTAGAATTTTTAACTGTTAATTTGTTTAACTGATCGTTTAAATCTGGTATTGAAACAGTATCAGAATAATCTAATTGGCTACTGCTTTCAATATCAGTTTTGAGCTGATCAATAGTAGCAATAGTGCCACTCGAACTGGGTTCATTTTTTAGTTTTTTAAATAACTCATCGATTGAACGAGTAAGTATGCCGTCATTATTAGGTAAGCCTAATTTACTTCTATTTTCTGGTAATTTTAATAGAGGTTGTTCAATTTTTGAATCGGGTTTTTTAATCATATTTTCTTCAAATTTTTCTTCAATCTGTCTATTCACATTTTTTACTACTGATTTTGCAGAATCTTATTCGCTAAAATTTAATTGTTCAATAATTTTTTATTATCTTTGTTACTATCTCGAAATTTTAAATGGACTAAAGCAACAACAATTGTGTATTTTTTCTTTGAAATTATGATAGTTTCTAAAAGGGGGTGACTAGAAGAGACTTTGGATTTATCTTCTTTAATCCACTGTGTTTTAGTAATAACATTACACTTACTTTGATATTGCTCATACCAATCGTAAAATGTAATGTTTAATTTTTCGTTAATAATAAATCTTTTCCATCTATTTACAATCTTATCACGCTCCTTTTCTATGGGGTGATTAGATTTGAATAGATGCCTTTTTTCTTTATTAGACTTGGAATTGAAATCTTGTACAAGATTGTCCCAATCGAATACGAATTCTTTTTTAATAACTCTTAATTGATTATTAATGGGAATATCAAAATCTGACTGAGTCGGAAACTCAAAAGGGGTTGGAGAGGAAGAACCTTCTTCTTTAATATGGTGATTCTGAGTGTAACATAGATGACTTGCCTGACCTTGATTTAAAATTCCTTCATTTTAATATCTCTTATAGAAGGGTTACTTAGGACTTCTGTATCTCTTCGGGTTTGAACCACTGAAGGGGCTGAAGAGCTAGAGTAATCTTATATGATGACTGGTCTTCTCGAACGTTCAAAGCTTACTTTGACAGTTCCATCAGAAAATTGCCTAACATTTTCAATGTTCATTATGTTATTAAATACAGGTTGCTGTGGTATTTCACTGGGTAAAGTCCATTGACTAGGTAATGTAATATCCTTCCAGAGGATGGTCCTTGGAATTTGGATATTAGCATCACTAGTTGAACTTTGGATTAGAACAGTTTGATCTATAGGGCTTTTATTCAGAGCATGAACATTTAAGTTAGTTTTTATGGTCTTGTAATAAATCCTATAAATCAAAGCAATGGGCTGAGAGCCTTCAATCATTTGGGTTATTTCTCCTGCTGTTTTAATGTTTAATGTTAAAGCTTTTAATAGATGTTGGTCACTCAGACTTAATGTGAAGTCAGGAAAGCAATTGAAATGGATTGGTCCATTGTGCAAACTTGACTCCATAGCACCAATCATTCTAGGATAGTAATTCAAAAATCTAGCATCTCTGAGACAGAGGTAGATACATGAATTAATTCCTTTAATATTCAATGGCTTGACTACAACTTGAACTAAACCTATATGAATAAAATTATAACCCTTTTTTCTATGTTTTTTAATAACATATGGGGATAAAAGGCTACAATTTTCATATTCTTTATTAATTGCAAAGACTTTTTCAACTGTCTTAACATTGTAATCAGTTTTAAAATTATCTAAAAATGTTGACTGATAAATTTCTTTTGGGGAGACTCTGGGAATGTTCCAGTTGTGTAACACTTGACTGATGTTCTCATACCTATGTTCTTCCTGGTTAACTATGTCTGGTACTGGTGGCAAAGTTGACCGGTGACTAGCTGACGAATTAGATCTAAATAATCTACTCATTTTTACTAGATTCAAAACAAATTTTCACTCTTTATCTTCCATACAGACCCTCTTACCTGAAGTAGACTCATACCCATAATCTAATACCTGACACTGCTCGCACAAGAGACTTACAAGGGTAGACACGATGAAGGGTGGACTACAGTAAGTTAGGTGATTTCAGATTAAGAATAAAGAAGAAGCTTTAAAAATAGTGCAAACGAAAGATTACTCAAATCTTACTGGCAACTAGAAATAGAACAACATGGCACTATGCAAATACTATGTATAATAAAATATATTATATTTTATTTATAATCTAATAAAACAAATAACTTTATAAAAGTATTCTATTTTATATAAAAAGATTTTACTATGCCAACACTATGCATAATAAAATATAATATATTCTATTTATAATCTAATAAAACAAATAACTTTATAAAAGTATTCTATTTTATATAAAAAGATTTTATTATGCCAACACTATGTAGGCACTATGCAAATACTATACATAATAAAATATATTATATTCTATTTATAATCAAATAAAACAAAACTTTATAAAAAGTATTCTGTTTTATATAAAAAGTTTTCTATTTTATTACATTTATAATAATAATAAAACAAAATTCATCATCATTATTATAATTCACACTATTAATCGACCAGGTCGTTCCCAGGAAAGAGGGGGCTTTTCAATAAGGATTTCTCCCTATTGGCACGCAATTAGGTGACCAAACCTCTCCTTGACAGAACTTCTAGACATCGTTAATATTGCAAATAATAATATTAATAACTTTGTTATCTCAATTATTGATTTTATAATATATAAAATATCGACAATAATTGAATCGAGATAACGTGAGATCTTATGCAACAATTATGTAGCCATAATTGAACAAAACCGAGTGACTTCTCACGTAAGCATCAATAATCAATACCGCAGTGTGCTACTATGCAACCACGCCAGACATTCATTACTTTTAACACCGGGTGTTTCAATGATTAACGGTAAAACTTTCGCCGTTATTTTTATAAAAAGATATTTCTGTCGTTTTCTAATTCCGACAATAATTCCGTTGTGGGGACCACCAATGATTGTGTCGTCGTACGAATATTTTCTGTTAAAACGAATATTCCCCGACCAATCGAATATAATACAACAACTTGCATACTTTGAAAATTTTATAAATACTACCCACAACTATAACATTATCTCAAATCCACACCATAATATTCAAAAAAAATATTTTGAGAAAATTAAATCTTTATTAGTAAAATTTGGGGTTTTACAACATATATGTGACGCCCCCAAAATAGGTATACACAATCCATTATGAATCGCCAAATACATGGTACAGAATTTAAATATAAATTTCATTTATACAACTATTAATTGTTGTGTAAAATACGACAAAATATAAGCTGTGAGTTTTAATACAAATATTGTCTTGTAGACAATATCTAAACTCAAATAAAGTCCTCATTACAATTATTGACATACTATTTTACAAAATAGTGAGGACTATTATAATAACCATCTTGAATCATTACTCCACTCCCCAACTAGTCTCAGATACATTTCCGCCTCCTGAGAAGAACAATGGAACAAAAAAGAAAAGGGTGAGCTCAACTAACCCAGTAAAGAATATTATGACTAAGATAATGTAGAACAAAGTATCCTTAGTCCTCAACAGAGAAAAATCTGATAGAATACAATAGACAACAAGTTTTAGATCAACAACTACAGCGGAAACAACAATCTATTAAAAGAGTCAAGTATAGCATGATGTCTACTATCTTCTATGATTTAAAAGTCCATCATCAATATTTTATCCATGTAATATCAAACAATAATTATTTTCAATCAACGAATTATCTATGCACTACGTGTCAAAGATAATCGTTTGAATCACCAGTACTCATGATCATGCCAAATACATGTCCATCTATGCACTACAGGCCAAATAAAACTTTTACCACAAACCTTTATCTGTAACATTAAAGGTCATAGTTATACCAATACACAATTCCTGATCATAATCATACCAATCAACAGTCCATCTTTATAATACGGGCCAAAAATGACTTTCAACATAATGTAAACATGAGGATAATGACAATAATATAAAGAATAGTATAAGTATAAGGGTATATTTGGTAAAGCGTTTACAACAGTAGAGTTTGGAGCGTTTGAAAGTTTAAATATATCGTATCATTTTTACAGCGTTGCGTTTAGACCCCCAAAGCAATATATATAAATTAAATAAATTGTATTTGAAATAAATTATTTATAAATAAATAAAATTATCAACTCTTTTAATATATTTAAAACTTTCAAACACATCGGATATTTCAAATACTGACAAATGAACAAAGACAAAATGTATAACAAAATTAATTAATATAAAAAAATTAACATTAACGCAATATAAATAATTTTTTTAAATTTAAAATTTTAAAACCTCTTACATTACCCAAGAGCACCTACAGAGTCGTATAATATTGACTATTAAAACGTGTGGGCCCAGTAGTCAAATCCATTTTGCAGAGATCAGACATTAATCGTGACTACCGAGGTATGCAATGAAATGGATAGATGATATAGATAGGTTCTTTTAGTCTACGTGGAACTTTGCATGCGTGTCCATGTCAGACCCCACGTCATCATCATTGGTTTGGTCCATTTCTACATGTACTCGTATGATTTTGTTCGGTCAAACTCCCTTTGACTCCTTTTGTCCTTCATTTGTGGATTAGAAAAAAAAATATATTTATTAGTAGCATAAAAGACCGTTTTCCTTTGTTATTATGAAAAAAGTTTCCAAATCCAAGGTTTTAAAAAATTAATATCAAAAGAATAGAAAAATTCCCAAGATTAAATTAAAATTATTTAATAATTAGGATGTTTTTAAAATAATAATGAAACAAATTGAGGATACTAACATTAATTAAGAGATGGTGGATCGATGATTAGTCAAGGGGACAAATGTATTATATATTTATATGGTTAATTATGAAGCCTATTATTTAAATAAAGAAAAAAAATAAGAGCAAACAAAGAAAGAGAGAGAGAGAGTATTAATAATAATAATAATAATAATTTAAAAGGATTGAGGTCACCATACTAGACTTAGGTAGGTCAGGGCGCATGATAATCAATAATGGACAAACAGATTGATGATAATCGTTTAGTTTTATTGGCTGGGTCCCCTTTAGGTGGCTTCAATAAGCCAATAAGCCAATAAGCCCCACTACCATCTAGCCACTCATTTCTTTGTCCTGGATCTTCAACAATTTCATTTGATATCACTCCACCAATTATTTTGCATATTAATTTGCATGTATGATCAATACAAACACATATACATGAGAATTAATCTATGGCCTAAGGATAAAATTATTTTTATAATAAATTTTAGAAGTTCATTCGTCCATTGAAGGATAATTTTTTTTTTCATCGGCAATTTAATATGAGAGAGTCCTACACTTTAATTCTGCAAACAGAAAAATTGTCTAAAATACCATTCATTCATCCGCATAATTAAACTGCGAATACTAGGTATAACTAGACCCGCCCGCAATTTAAACGACACAGTTTTTGGTCTGCTCATCCGTAATTTAATACTACGGACGTTGAGTATGTTAAATCCAAACAACGTCGTTTTACGGTCAACCATCAGTTTGCATAACTAAATTGCGGACCTTGAGTGTTCTATAAAACGGTAAAGTACTACGATCTATTTGCATTCTTCATAGCATGACTTTTTGATCTCATCCTCTCATTTTAATAGTAGAGATTTGGAATTAAAAGAGTTCGATTTAAAACTATTAAAATTTTTATTTCTTCTTGCATATTATTATACTCACTGATTCATGTGATCTGGGAAGATGAGAAACATGCACGAGTAAACAAATAAAAGAATATATACCGCAATATGTTGTCTCCCATGCTTCATACTAAGAGAAAATAGTTCACCCTTTTGCTAGATTCCATTTGTTTAGGCATGCATGTTTATCATCAACCCAGATAACATGCATCTGAAACAAGAATATGCGAAAACGACGTAATGGAAGATTTATACCTTTAAATTGATCGTTTTTTGTTTGAGACTTAATACGCAAAATTAAACTGGGAACTGTAAAATAGAATTTTACCCGTTTGTATAACTAAGCTGCAGACTGTAAAGATTAAATGTTCCCCGTCCGCAGGACTAAAGTGCAGACATACGAAAAATTTATCTGGTTACCCTAATTGTAAATGATTATTCTCGTCTCTTTTATCGTACAAGGTTCAATCAACTTGAGAGAGCATACCATATCACATTTATTTCTTCCTTTCTCACCTGCTCATATGATTGAGGGAGCATGTCCTACTATCAAATTTTTCAGAAGACAAACATCATTAAAAATCAACAATCTGTAATTTAACTTTTACAATTGATTCATTTGTTTTGTAATGGATTTGTTTGTTGAAAAATCATTTCATTCAATTTCAAGTAATGAGGAAGAATTGCATGATAATTGTAACCCCAACTTTTATGAATAAAGATTAATTTTTCTCGAAATATATTTTTGAATATTATGGTGTGGATTTGATATAATGTTATAGTTGTGGGTAATATTTACAAATTTTGCAAAGTAAGCAAGTAGTTATAAAATATTTGATTGGTCGAGAAATATTCGTTTTAATAGGGAATATTCGTACGACGGTACAATCATTGGTGGACCCCACAACGGAAGTATTGTCGGAGTTAGAAAACGACAGAAATACCTTTTTATAAAAATAACGGCAAAAGTTTTACCGTTAAACTATTAAAATACCCGGTGGTAAAAGTACAGTAATACGCGTGATTGCATAGTAGCACACGGTATTGATTATTGATGCTTACGTGAGAAGTCACTCAGTTATACTCAATTATTGCTACAGTAATTGCTGCATAATATGTGACGCTCCCAAAATAGGAATACATCACCCATCTTGAGTGGCCAAATACATGGTACAGAATACAAATACAAACTTAATTATACAACCGTCGTGTAATATACGACAAAATATAGCTGAGAGTTTTAAACAGGAATGTTGCCATCTAGACAATATTCACTCTCAAATAGAGTCCTCATTATATTTATTGTCACACTATTTTATAGAATAGTGATGACTACTAATACACCATCTCGGACCATCACTCCATTCCCCGACTAGTCCCGGCTACGTTCTCATTTCCTGAAGAGAACAATGAAAGCAAAAGGGTGAGCTCAACTAGCCCAGTAAGAAATATTATGACTAAGATAATGCAGAACAAATTATCATTAGTCTTTAACAATGTTAAACTAATAAAATACAATAGACATCAAGTTTAACTGCAGCGGAATAAGCAATCCATTAGAAGAGTCAAGTAGAGCATGATATCTACTATCTTATTTGATTTAAAATGTTTTCATCAATTTTATCGCTGAGACTCAGCTTAATAAATAAACCACATCATCGAGTCATCCCTGCACTACGGGATAAGGATATTCATTAAATCATCAATGGTCATGACTATACCGAATAATCCCTGGTCATAATCATACCAAAAACTGTTCATCAATGCACTACAGGCCACTGAGGACTTTTACCACATCATTTATAATATTACAGGTCATGATTATACCGAATAATTCCTAGTCATAATCATACCAATTCCATCTATGTACGTAAGCCAAAGATGACTTTCATCACAATATAAGCACGAGGATGATGACAATGACATAATAATTTAATAAAACAAGTTCAAGGATAAATTTTAAAGATTTAAAATTTTAGTTTATCCAGAAATCAATAACGTCCAAATTGTCAACATGATACTTCTTTGTGGAGTAAAATTCAAGAATGCTCAGACGAATATTTCCATGAAAAGATACTGGATGAAATGTAAATATCCAGGATATTCTACTAATTTCATGGAGTATAGAAGCCAAAACTTTAACCAACTGAGTATAATAGAATATATGAAACTGCAAATGGATTTTCGCCCGCCATGCGGTAATCCATATAGACAGATCATTTCCACAATTTAATAAGGAATGAATATGAAGGATCATTCACCATGCATGTAGTAATCCACATAGACAGGATATTCCAACAGAATAATAAAGAATGAAATAACAGAAGAATTCACTAGGCGTGTGTAATCCGCATGCAGACGAGAGTTATTCTAATGAATAATAAAGAATGGAACCGAAGTCGTGCGTAAAAGCGCATGCATGAGGATATTCCAACAGAATAATAAAGAATGGAACCCAGTCACGCGTAATTACGCATGCAGATGGGATATTCCAAATGAATAATAAAGAATGGAATAACAACAGAATTCACGAGGCGCATACGATAGGCGCATGCATACGAGTTATTCCAACAGAATAATAAAGAATGGAATAATAGAAGAATTTCACCATGTATGCAATACTTCGTATAGACATGTTATTTCAACATAATAATAAAGAATGGAATAACAACTCTTACGACTATTAAAAGAAAATAATTCTCTTCATGAATACGAAAGAATAATACCCCTTACCTTAGAAGAAACTGGATATTGGAATAGTGAGGTAGCAGACTTCTCTTCTTCTTTCTCTCTATAATTTCTCTCTATAATAATTGCATTAAAGCTTTAGTAAATTGGTGAGAAATGAATGAAGAATGAGCTTCTATTTATAGAAAAATATAGTTTTGATAATTGCACGTTTTGGGGCTCAAAATATTATAATATAATACCTTCCTCTTTTTCTTTATTTTTAATTTAGTCCTGCAAGTATTATCAAACTTGCACCACCTCCCCTAATAGTAAATAATGTGAATCAATAGTTCAATCATGTGAATCAATAGTTATAATCATGTGAAAATACGAATTATAGTATAGTACCTCCATTTTTAACTTAGTCATGCAAATATTATCAATCTTGCACCAACTCTCCTAATAGTACAAGAATGTGAATCAATAGTACACACATGTGAACATATAGTTATAATCATGTGAATTAATAGCAATTAATTTCTCATTTATCCAATTAATTACCCGACTGGTTAGTAAAACTTCCAGACATCAATTAATATCGAAATAAATGTCGATTTCCACTAACACTAATAATTTTAACACAATGGAACTATCAATTTCATCTTTAATCAACACGAACTTATTCATCATTAATATTATAACTCACAATATTTAACAACCAGGTTGTTCCCGTGAGAAGGGGCTTTTCGATAAGAATTTCTCCTTATTGGCGCACAATTAGATGACCAAACCTCTCCTTGATAGAACTTCTAGACATTGTAAATATTGTAATTTAATAATATGAATAACTTTGTCGTCTCAATTATTGATTTAATAATATAACATATTATGCGGATGATATCTTGTGACAATAATAGAATCAATAATGTGAGAGAGATATGATGCAAAGAATTATCATGTAGTAATAATTGAGTATAAGCGAGTGACTTCTTACGTAAGCATCAATAATCAATATCGTGTGCTACTATGCAACCACGTGTATTACTATACTTTTACTACTAGGGTAGTTCAATAGTTTAACGGTAAAACTTCCATGTTATTTTATAAAAAGATAATTATGTCGTTTTTAACTACGACAATACTTACGTTATGTAGGGTCCACTAACCGTCGCATCTGAATATTCCTGTTAAAGCGAATATTCCCAGACCAATCAAATATTATATAACCACTTCCTTACTTTGCAAAATTTGTAAATATTTGTTGATCGATTTAATCAATCAATGAATACGCAAAAGTATACACGATCAACAAGTAATAAAGTGAAAGTAGAGTATCGTTCCCACGAGGAATTATTTAATAAAAATTACCAATTACTAACTCTTAACCAAATCAATTTTATTTAAACAATCGCAAATTGTGATTTTTCTAATTAAAAAACTAAATTAATCAATTAAAACTAAGACTTTAACGAATGAATTCAGGATAAATAAAGATTAAGACTCCAATATCCCCAATTATGAACTATAAACCAATTATCCAATTATCCCAATTATTATGTCTCATGAATTGTTAATGAGGAATTTTCAAGTCCCAAAACCCCTTCTCAAATGGATCATTTGCCTTCTATTTAACCAGATTAATTTTGCTATATCTCTATGCAAAACAATTGAATTAAACTCGTTACAACCCCAATTCCTTATGTGTTACATGCGGCAAATAGATATTCTCATTCTATTCACAAACCTACTTATTCACTGTGCAAATAACTAAGTCATATGTCACCATGCCCAGTTCTAACCCTAGAATTCCTTTCTCAATTCCTTCTAGAGTAACAAGGTAATTACTGATCAGATAATTAATCAATAAGCATAAGGCAAGATGAACAATTCACTTTAACATAAATAATTGGAATATAATGAATAACTAATTCATAGCCATAAAAAGTTCAATTGAAATCTTAATAAAAGAGTTAGTTCATAATTAATGAATTAAAACCAAGAATCCACAATTGAATAGACATTAAAAGATAAAAGTATAATAAGAGAAGAGAATAGAATCTATTGTCAAAGAAATCGATGCTCCCCTTGCTTCGCTTTCTTGATCTTCAATGGTCTCCAAGTTGCTTCAATCTCCAAAACTAATAAGAACTAGGGTTATGTTCTAATCTAATGGAGTGTATCTCTAGTCTAATTTATGTAACCCCCCCCCCCCTTATTTTATGCCTTACATCATGTATTTATAGGTTACAAGTCCAATTTTTAGTTTAGGAACAAACCCAATCCAATTTGGAGTCAAAAAAGTGTCAAAATTCGCCCAAAACGCGTCCAGGCCGCACCAACCTCTTCCCCAAAGACCCCAAAGTCTTGGGCACGATCTTTCAGACATCTTGCCCCAGGCGCCTTTGATGCTGGACATAGGCCAAAAATGGGCGCCCCAGTGTTGGCACATGTTCTGACATTTTATGTTCTGACGTCCTTTGGGAAATGGCCATAACTTCTTCGTCCGAACTCCGATTTTGATGATTCAAGATGATCCGGAAAGAGGAGAAGTAGATCTACAACTTTCATTCTTTAAGTTTTCCGAAATAAGGTCCAAAACAATACTCAAAGTTGTTCTGAAGTGACTGCTGTGTAAATGGCAAGCCGAAAACGCGAATCTAGCCACCCCGAACGTCGATCCAAGTAAATTTTGTCCCAATTCCTACAAAACAACATAAAACATGCATGAATAGACACAAATACTTAAAATCAACCAAAATATTAAGCTCAAACGCATTCAATTATGAGTATAAAACTCACTCATCAAATACCCCCAAACTTAAACCTTTGCTTGTCCTCAAGCAAAAACACAAAAGAACTAAAAATAAACAAACTAACTCAACTACATGAATACATATGCATGATCTACTTTATAATATACCTACAAATCTAGTAATAAATCAGTATGATATATAGCAACAGGCCTCAAAGATACCAATAATACTCAAACAATATATCCAATCAAGTTAAAATCCATAACTCTAACCAATTAGTCAATCCAAACCTGTCATCACCCATGTTGTGTGTGTGTGCTTGTTAACCATTATAACCAACCACAATTCAAGATAATCACATAACAAACTTCTTAGAAGGAAAATTTCAGTTCCAATTCAATTACTTTTGTGAACATGACAACTCCGGTTAAAACTAAGCAATTACCAAGTCTTAAGGTAAATACAGGATTTATTTATACTTTTATTCAACCACGAGGGCATTTTTGCTCTTTCTCGTGTTTTATTCATTTTTTTTTCTCATGGATGTGCAATGTCTTATTCCCTTAGGCTTTTCAATGCTACCTTAACGAGCTTTCGACCAACTGATGAGTAGGTTTTTAAACCATGAATTGTGTTCAGTTGGTCTCTTTTTGTGTTTGTTTTTATGCATTTTTATGTTACTGTTGATGGGTTTTTCGTTTAATGTAGGAAAAGCAGAGGCGTCTTGCGTTTGGAAGCATTTGAGATTGTGTGATCATTTAATGAAGCTGCTGATGGTGTAGTATTTGTCATTGTTGTGGGGGAGCTACTGAGTCTTATTTGGAATTATGCTAGCTAGCATGTTATATGACACGATCATTTGCTTTGGTCGGGCAATCGATCAAGGCTTGGGGTCTATTACGCCATCATTGTTGCTATGGTATTGATCGCTACAAGGGGCGGTGAATTGGTTTTTAAAGAGGAGTTAGATGGCAGTAGTTGGAGAGAATTAGAATTGTTTTAAGTTATTTTGGATAGGAAGTGGAGGCAAGCTAGGAGAGTATCTAGACAAGAGATGGTCTACAAGTAAAAGGAAGAGGGGAATCAAGGGATATACACAACTTTGCAAAAGAACGACATTGGAGATCAAGCTTGGAGGTCTAGAGAAGAAGGAATAACTTCACGAAAATTGCAGGAATTGAATACAGAGAAGGGTGGTGTTTTATTATTCTTCCTTAATTTTTATAATCTGTAATTGGGATGATGTCTCCTTTTATTTATTCAGTAGTTAATTTATTTATTATGAATTAATTATCTTTTTAGGCGATTGATGGATCTTTGAGTGGAACAATGGTTTATTAGCTTTAATTCTCAGTTTAATAAAATATTCAATAGTTTATCTATATTAATTTGAGCTTGAATTTGTGAATTTTCTGATCAACGATTCTTTGTGGATTTGAATAGATTCGAGAGACGATGTTTAAATCTAGACTTAATTGATATAGCATATGTTCATGAATTTTGTGAATAGCAGAATTGTGATGAATTTTAAGGTAGAGATACGCTTGACATCGCATGTAATCGTTAGAGAACTTAATCTTAAACTTCTTTTGATTTAATTTGCATAGAGATATTGTGAGTTAATTGATTGAAGTGTTTGGCTTAATTCTATCTTAATTGTGGATTTGAGTTAATTTGGTATTGGTGCACTGAGAGGTGGTTAATGCTACAATCGTGTTCTTGATTAATAAACTGGAATATTGAATTGAATTGAGATAAAAGTGAATTAATCTGAGTAAAGCTTAGAGTGAAATCATGAGCCTAATTCTCCAAGTATTGTTTGAAAATTGAGTTTTATCTTTGTGGGTTATTAGTGATAGTTAGAGTATTAGTTGTTAAGATTTTCTCCTCATTTATTCAAGTTAGTTTAATAAAATTCGGATTAGTTAAAAATTGATAGTTGTAAGCTTGAGTTCTTGCTAATTGTCTCTGTGGGAACGATACTCAACCTATCACTTTATTACTTGTTGACAACGTATACTTGCGTGTTGCGCGTAATTAGATTTTACCCAACAAGTTTTTTATGCAATTCTTCGGGTCATATTAGCCTAGATCTTAATTTATTACAATATCAGTTAAATTAATTCAGTTTTACTTAAACAATTTTTTTTATTTTGTTTGTTATCTTATTTCAGGTGATTGAAGCAGTTTATGCAAACTCGGTCCAAAAATCCTGACCTGCTTCCTTTTGAGGACGACATCGAGAAAAGATTTCAAAGATTGAGTAAGTGGATTAAGGAAACAAGACAGGAATTTGAGACACCTGAAAAAGAAGAGGAAATGGTAGCCGAAGATCATAAAGCACTAAGGGACTTCGCCACACCAAAGGTGACTGAACTGCAGTCAAGCATCACGAGGCCCGCAATAGCTGCAAATACGTTTGAAATTAAGCCGGGAATAATTCAAATGATTCAGAATTCGGTTCAGTTTGGGGGGTTGGCGAATGACGATCCAAACGAGCATCTGGTCAGTTTCCTTGAGATATGCGACACTTTTGAAGATAATGGAGTGTCGGATGATGCAAGACGACCGCTTGTCCCCATTCACCTTAAGGAGACAAGGCGAAGAGTTGGCTACACTCCCTACCATCCGGATCTATAACTACGTGGGAAGACCTAGCTCAGAAATTCCTCGCCAAATTTTTCCCACCTGCAAAAATGGAAAAAATGAGGAACGAGATAACGATGTTTGAACAGCAACACGGGGAGTCATTGTATGAGGCATGAGAACGATATAAAGAATTACTTCGAAAATGTCCACATCATGGGTTGCCGAAATGGTTGCAATTGAACACATTTTATAATGGATTGAATGGAAACATCAGAACGAGCATTGATGCAGCTTCAGGTGGAGCATTTATGGCAAAGAGTTATGAGGAAGCGTATGAGTTGATAGAGACTATGGCAGCTAACAATTACCAGTAGCCCACGGCGAGAATGAATTAAGCAAAGGTCGCAGGAGTGTTAGAAGTTGATGGAATGACGGCAATACAAGCACAAATTTCATCACTCTCAAAGAAATTTGATTCTATGGCGGGGGTGCAATTGCAACAAGCACAACAGATATAGCAAGTGGCAAGTATTTGTGAGTTGTGCGCGGGAGAACAGTCTACGGACCAATGTGCAATTAATCTAACCTCTGTGCAATTTGTGGGTAGCTATAATAGAATTCCGCAAAACACCTATCAGAATACGTACAACCAAGGGAATAGAAACCATCCAAATTTATCGTGGAGTAATAACCAGCAACAACAAGCTCCAAGGCCATCTTATCCCCCAGGATTTCAGACACATCAACAACCAACCCAATACCAAGAAAGGAAATCAGATCTGGAGGAGTTGGTGACAAAGTACATAACCAGGAATGAAGCATCCATGAAAAATCAAGCAATGGCTATGAAAGCACAAGAAATAGCCATGAAATTACAAGAAACTGCAATCAAGAATTTGGAGAATCAAATAGGACAAATTGCACTAGCATTGAATAATAGACCACAAGGAACACTACCCAGTGATACCGAAAGAAACCCGAAAGGTAATCACGAGCAATGTCAAGCTATTATGTTGAGGAGTGGAAGACATCTTGAGGGCAAGAAATAAAAAACAATGGGTGTAAAGGAAGTTGAGATGACATCTAAAAATGCAAGTAGATTGAGAAGGAGCAGAAAATGATAAACCAAATGAAAATGAGCATCCCAGTGAGCGAACCAGTTAGCTATCCTCCCCCACCATTTTAGCACAGACTTCAAAAGCAGAAAGTAGACAAACAATTCGCAAAATTTTTGGAAGTTTTTAAGAAACTTCAAATCAATATCCCGTTTGCAGAAGCCCTGGAGCAGATGCCTAGTTATGCCAAATTCATGAAAGGGATTCTATCGAGAAAGAAGAAGTTGGGAGACTATGAGACAGTAGCTTTAACAGAAGAGTGTAGTGCAGTGTTACAGCGAAAATTGCCACCAAAGTTGAAAGACCCAGGTAGCTTCACCATTCCATGCACAATTGGGAATACGATGTTCAACAAATGTCTGTGTGACTTGGGAGCAAGTGTGAATCTTATGCCGTTATCGGTCTACACAGAGTTGGGGTTGCCTGCACCCAAGCCTACAAACATTTCTTTGCAATTGGCAGATAGGTCAGTAACATATCCAAGAGGCATTGTGGAAGACATCCTAGTGAAGGTGGACAAATTCATATTCCCTGCAGACTTCATCATCTTAGACTATGAGGAAGATAAAAACATCCCAATCATTCTAGGGAGGCCTTTCTTGGCTACAGGTAGGACGCTCATCGATGTACAAAAAGGGGAACTGACTATGAGGGTTCAAGACCAGGAAATTAAATTCAAAGTGTTTAAGGCCATGAATAATAAAGAATGGAACCAGGTCATCCGTAAACTGCACAGACAGGATATTCCAACAGAATAATAAAGAATGGAACCAGGTCATGCGTAATTCGCGCGCATGCATGGATATTACAAATGTAATAATAAAGAATGGAATAAATGTTAATTCACGTGCATACGATAGATCAAGATGCAGAAAGGTTATTCCAATGTAATAATAAAGAATGGAATAATAGAAGAATCTCACCATGTATGCAATACTTCGTATAGACATTTTATTTCAACATAATAATAAAGAATGGAATAACAGCTCTTACGACTATTAAAAGAAAATAATTCTCTTCATGAATACGAAAGAATAATACCCCTTACCTTAGAAGAAACTGGATATTGGAATAGTGAGGTAGCAGACTTCTCTTCTTCTTTCTCTCTATAATTTCTCTCTATAATAATTGCTTTAAAGCTTTAGTGAATTGGTGAGAAATGAATGAAGAATGAGCTTCTATTTATAGAAAAATATAGTTTTGATAATTGCACGTTTTGGGGCTCAAAATATTATAATATAATACCTTCCTCTTTTTCTTTATTTTTAATTTAGTCCTGCAAGTATTATCAAACTTGCACCACCTCCCCTAATAGTAAATAATGTGAATCAATAGTTCAATCATGTGAATCAATAGTTATAATCATGTGAAAATACGAATTATAGTATAGTACCTCCATTTTTAACTTAGTCATGCAAATATTATCAATCTTGCACCAACTCTCCTAATAGTACAAGAATGTGAATCAATAGTACACACATGTGAACATATAGTTATAATCATGTGAATTAATAGCAATTAATTGCTCATTTATCCAATTAATTACCCGACTGGTTAGTAAAACTTCCAGACATCAATTAATATCGAAATAAATATCGATTTCCACTAACACTAATAATTTTAACACAATGGAACTATCAATTTCATCTTTAATCAACACGAACTTATTCATCATTAATATTATAACTCACAATATTTAACAACCAGGTTGTTCCCAGGAAAGAGGGGGCTTTTCGATAAGAATTTCTCCTTATTGGCGCACAATTAGATGACCAAACCTCTCCTTGATAGAACTTCTAGACATTGTAAATATTGTAATTTAATAATATGAATAACTTTGTCGTCTCAATTATTGATTTAATAATATAACATATTATGCAGATGATACTGTGACAATAATAGAATCAATAATGTGAGAGATATGATGCAGCAATTACTGTAGCAATAATTGAGTATAACTGAGTGACTTCTTACGTAAGCATCAATAATCAATATCGTGTGCTACTATGCAACCACGTGTATTACTATACTTTTACTACCGGGTAGTTCAATAGTTTAACGGTAAAACTTCCGCCGTTATTTTATAAAAAGATAATTATGTCGTTTTCTAACTACGACAATACTTCTGTTGTGGGGTCCACCAACCGTCGTACGAATATTCCCTGTTAAAACGAATATTCCCCGACCAATCAAATATTATATAACCACTTCCTTACTTTGCAAAATTTGTAAATATTTGTTGATCGATTTCGCAATCAATGAATACGTGCAAGTATACACGGTCAACAAGTAATAAAGTGAAAGTAGAGTATCGTTCCCACGAGGAATTATTTAATAAAAATTACCAATTACTAACTCTTAACCAAATCAATTTTATTTAAACAATCGCAAATTGTGATTTTTCTAATTAAAAAAACTAAATTAATCAATTAAAACTAAGACTTTAACGAATGAATTCAGATAAATAAAGATTAAGACTCCAATATCCCCAATTATGAACTATAAACCAATTATCCAATTATCCCAATTATTATGTCTACTGAATTGTTAATGAGGAATTCTCAAGTGCCAAAAGCCCTTTCTCAAGTGATCATTTGCCTTCTATTTAACTTGATTAATTTTGCTATATCTCTATGCAAAACAATTGAATTAAACTCGTTATAACCCCAATTCCTTATGTGTTACATGCTAATGCAAATAGATATTCTCATTCTATTCACAAACCTACTTATTCACTTTGTGCAAATAACTAAGTCATATGTCACCATGCCCAGCTTCTAACCCTAGAATTCTTTCTCAATTCCTTCTAGAGTAACAAGGTAATTCTTGATCGATAATTAATCAATAAGCATAAGGCAAGATGAACAATTCACTTTAACATAAATAATTGGAATATAATGAATAACTAATTCATAGCCATAAAAAGTTCAATTGAAATCTTAATAAAAGAGTTAGTTCATAATTAATGAATTAAAACCAAGAATCCACAATTGAATAGACATTAAAAGATAAAAGTATAATAAGAGAAGAGAATAGAATCTATTGTCAGCAAATCTGATGCTCCCCTCTTGCTCTTGCTCTTGATCTTCAATGGTCTCCAAGTTGCTTCAATCTCCAAAACTAATAAGAACTAGGGTTATGTTCTAATCTAATGGAGTGTATCTCTAGTCTAATTTATGTAACCCCCCCCCCCCTTATTTTATGCCTTACATCATGTATTTATAGGTTACAAGTCCAATTTTTAGTTTAGGAACAAACCCAATCCAATTTGGAGTCAAAAAAGTGTCAAAATTCGCCCAAAACGCTGGCGTCCAGCCGCACTCAACCTCTTCTTCCCCCGGCACCCAAAGGTTGGGGCACGACTTCAGACATCGCTTCTCCCAGGCCCCAAAGATCTTTGGACATAGGCCAAAAATGGGCGCCCCAGTGTTGGCACATGTTCTGACATTTTATGTTCTGACGTCCTTTGGGAAATGGCCATAACTTCTTCGTCCGAACTCCGATTTTGATGATTCAAGATGATCCGGAAAGAGAAGAAGTAGATCTACAACTTTCATTCTTTAAGTTTTCCGAAATAAGGTCCAGAACAATACTCAAAGTTGTTCTGAAGTGATCTTTGTGTAAATGGCAAGTAAGAAAAACGCGAATCTAGCCAATTTTATGAGTAGATCTTTTTAAACCATGAATTGTAATTCAAGATGATATTAGCAACAGCCTCAAAGATTTTTGTATTTGTTTTTATGCATAACTTTTTATATTCATATTTTGTTGATGGGTTTTTAACCAACCACAATTCAAGTTTAATGTAGGAAAAGCGAGGCGTCTTACGTTTGGAAGCATTTGAGATTGTGTGATCGATTAATCAACCAAGGGCATTTTTGCTCTTTCTCGTGATGGATGTGCAATGTCTTATGCTTTTCAATGTTAGCTTTTCATTGATGAGAGGTTTTTAAACCATGAATTGTGTTGATTGGTCTTTTTTGGAATTTTTATATTCTTGTTGATGGGTTTTTCGTTTAATGTTTGCGTTTGGAAGCATTTGAGATTGTGTGATCATTTAAGTCTCTTGATGGTGTGTATGTTTGTTTTGTACTTGTATTTGCTTATTCTCTTATTCTATGCTGTCTAATACGCCTATTATTTGGGAAAGGCCTACTATGGTATTACTTATTTGAGGCGGTGAATTGGTTTTTAAAGAGGAGTTAGATGGCAGTAGTTGGAGAGAATTAGAATTGTTTTAAGTTGTTTTGGATAGGAAGTGGAGGCAAGCTAGGAGAGTATCTAGACAAGAGATGGTCTACAAGTAAAAGGAAGAGGGAATCGAGGATATACACAACTTTGCAAAAGAACGACATTGGAGATCAAGCTTGGAGGTCTAGAGAAGAAGGAATAACTTCACGAAAATTGCAGGAATTGAATTCAGAGAAGGGTGGTGTTTTATTATTCTTCCTTAATTTTTATTATCTGTAATTGGGATGATGTCTCCTTTTATTTATTCAGTAGTTAATTTATTTATTATGAATTAATTATCTTTTTAGGCGATTGATGGATCTTTGGTGGAACAATGGTTTTTATTAGCTTTAATTCTCGGTTTAATAAAATATTCAATGGTTTATCTATATTGATTTGAGCTTGAATTTGTGAATTGCACGATCAGCGATTCTTTGTGGATTTGAATAGATTCGAGAGAAGATGTTTAAATCTAGACTTAATTGATATAGCATGTGTTCATGAATTTTGTGAATAGCGAGAATTGTGATGAATGTTAAGGTAGAGATAAACAACATCGCATGTAATCGTTAGAGAACTTAATCTTAAACTTCTTTTGATTTAATTTGCATAGAGATATTGTGAGTTAATTGATTGAAGTGTTTGGCTTAATTCTATCTTAATTGTGGATTTGAGTTAATTTGGTATTGGTGCCTTTGAGAGGTGGTTAATGCTACAATCGTGTTCTTGATTAATAAAGCTGGAATATTGAATTGAATTGAGATAAAAGTGAATTAATCGAGTAAAGCTTAGAGTGAAATCATGAGCCTAATTCTCCAAGTATTGTTTGAAAATTGAGTTTTATCTTTGTGGGTTATTAGTGATGATTTAGAGTATTAGTTGTTAAGATTTTCTCCTCATTTATTCAAGTTAGTTTAATAAAAATTGGATTAGTTAAAATTGATAGTTGTAAGCTTGAGTTCTTGCTAATTGTCTCGTGGGAGCGATACTCGACTTATCACTTTATTACTTGTTGACCACGTATACTTGCGTGTTCTTGCGTAATTAGATTTTACCCAACAAGTTTTTTTTGGCAGATTCTTTGGGGACATATTAGCCTAGATCTTAATTTATTACAATATCGAGTTAAATTAATTGGTTTTACTTAAACAATTTTTTTTTTATTTTGTTTGTTATCTTATTTGGTGATTGAAGGCGGTTTATGCAAACTCGGTCCAAAAATCGACGACTACTTCCTTTTGAGGGCGACATCGAGAAAAGATTTCAAAGATTGAGTAAGTGGATTAAGGAAACAAGGCGAGAATTTGAGACACTGAAAAAAAGAAGAGAAATGGCGGTAGAAGATCATAAAGCACTAAGGGACATACACACAAAGGTGGTGAGCTGATCAAGCATCACGAGGCCCATAATAGGCTGCAAATCGTTTGAAATTAAGCGGGAACAATTCAAATGATTGAGAATTCGGTTCGATTTGGGGGTTGGCGAATGGCGATCAAGCGAGCATACAGTCGATTTCCTTGAGATATCGACACTTTTCGGTATAATGGAGTGTCGGATGATGCGATGACGACGCTTGTTCCCATTCACCTTACGGGACAAGGCGAAGAGTTGGCTACACTCCCTACCATCCGGATCTATAACTTCATTGGGAAGACCTAGCTCGAAATTCCTCGCCAAATTTTCCCCACTGCAAAAATGGCAAAAATGAGAGCGAGATAACGATGTTTGAAACAACAACACGGGAGTCATTGTATGAGGCATGGGAGCGATATAAAAAATTACTTGAAAATGTCCACATCATGGGTTCTTAGAAATGGTTGCAATTGAACACATTTTATAATGGATTGAATGGAAACATCGAGCGAGCATTGATGCGACTTGGTGGAGCATTTATGGCAAAAGAGTTATGAGAAGCGTATGAGTTGATAGAGACTATGGCGACTAACAATTACCGGTGGCCCTGGCGAGAATGAATCAAGCAAAAGGTCGTAGGAGTGTTAGAAGTTGATGGAATGGAATGGCGGCAATCAAGCACAAATTTCAGCACTCTCGAAGAAATTTGATTCTATGGCGGCGAGTACAATTGCAACAAGCACAACTGAGATCTGACAAGTGGCAAGTATTTGTGAGTTGTGCTTGTGGGAGAACATTCTACGGACCAATGTGCAATTAATCCGACCCTCTCATGCAATTTGTGGGTAGCTACTGATAGAATTCCGCAAAACACCTATCGAAGAATCGTCTGACGAGGAATAGAAACCATCAAATCTATCGTGGAGTAATAACCGGCAACAACAAGCTCAAGGCCATCTTATCCCCGAGTTTCGGACACATCAACCTTGACCCAATACCAAGAAAGGAAATCGGATCTGGAGGAGTTGGTGACAAAGTACATAACCCGTGAATGAAGCGACCATGAAAAATCAAGCAATGGCTATGAAAGCACAAGAAATAGCCATGAAATCACAAGCGCAATCAAGAATTTGGAGAATCAAATAGGACAAATTGCACTAGCATTGAATAATAGACCACAAGGAACACTACCGGTGATCTGAAAAAGAAACCGAAAGGTAATCACGAGCAATGTCAAGCTATTATGTTGAGGAGTGGAAGACATCTTGAGGGGCAAGAAACAAAAAGCAGTGGGTGTAAAGGAAGTTGAGGCAGATCACGGAAAATCACGAGAGATTGAGGGGGAGAGCGGTAGTAGATAACCCGGTAAAAAGCGAGCATCCCGGTGAAGCGAACCGATTTAGCTATCCTCCCCACCATTTTTAGCCTGAGACTTCAAAAGCGAGAAAGTAGACAAACAATTCTTAAAAATTTTGGAAGTTTTAAGAAACTTCAAATCAATATCCCGTTTTGCGAAGCCACGGGGCGGATGCCTAGTTATGCCAAATTCATGAAAGGATTCTATCGAGAAAGAAGAAGTTGGGAGACTATGAGGCGGTAGCTTTAACGAGAAGAGTGTAGTGCGATTATTACGGTGAAAATTGCCACCAAAGTTGAAAGACCGGTAGCTTCACCATTCCATGCACAATTGGGAATCTGGCGTTCAACAAATATACGTGTGACTTGGGAGCAAGTGTGAATCTTATGTCGTTATCGGTCTACTACGAGTTGGGGTTGTTGCACCCAAGCCTACAAACATTTCTTTGCAATTGGCGAGATAGGTCGATAACATATCAAGAGGCATTGTGGAAGACATCCTAGTGAAGGTGGACAAATTCATATTCCTGCTGAGACTTCATCATCTTAGACTATGAGGAAGATAAAAACATCCCAATCATTCTAGGGAGGCCTTTCTTGGCTCTGGTGGGGCGCTCATCGATGTACAAAAAGGGAAGGCGGACTATGAGGGTTCAAGACCGGAAATTAAATTCAATGTGTTTAAGGCCCATGAAATTCGAGCGGATGGCGAAGAATGTTTTAGAATGGATCTTATTGACCACATAGTTGGCGAAGACATGAACAAGAGCTTGAGAAGCGATCCATTGGTGACAACATTATTGGGAGGTGAAGGACTTGGCGATCAGGAAATTGGAGAATATTTGCAAGTATTGGACTCTCTACGCCACGAGTAAGCGATTTAAAGCACCATTGAAACATTGCACATGGAAGAAGCGGACAACGACAAGAATGAAATCGTCATTGGAGGAACCACCAATTCTTGAGTTGAAACCACTCCTAAACACCTCGGTATGCGTATTTAGGCGGTCAAATTCTTTATTATTATTATTCTGCTTGCACTAAGCAATTGCGGGAAGAAAAGGCTGCTGCTTGAGTGCTTGGGAACATAAATCGGCGATAGGATGGACAATAGCGGACATCAAAAGAATCGATCCATCCTTTTGCATGCACAAAATTTTGACGGAGGATGATGCTAAGCGGGTCGTGGAACAACGAGAGGCGGCTCAATCCGATCATGAAAGAAAAGTAGTCAAGAAGGAAATTCGAAGTGGTTAGAGCGCGGTATCATCTACCCAATTTAGGATAGCAAGTGGGTTAGCCCGATCTGATGTGTCTTAGAAAAAAGGGAGGTATATGTTGTGGTTCGAAAGCGAAAAACAATGGTGATTCCAACAAAACGGTGATGTTGGATGGAGAGTTTGCATGGACTACGAGAAAATTGAATAAAAGCAACTCATGAGGATCATTTCCTTTGCCCTTCATTGATCAAATGCTGAGGCAATTTGGCGGTCATGCATACTATTGTTTATTGGATGGATACTCGGGGTATAATCAAATTGTCATCGCTCAGGAGGATCAAGAAAAGACAACATTTACGTGTCCATGCTGATACGTTCGCATTCGAGGGAATGTCATTGATTATGTGTGCACTGCCACTTTCAGCGGTGCATGATGGCCATCTTCTCGAGATATGGTGGAAAAGAATGTGGAAGTCTTCATGGGCGATTTCTGCATCTATGGGGATAATTTTTTTGGCGTGCTTGGAAAATCTAGTAATGGTCTTACTGAGAGATGCTTGACACAAATCTGGTACTTAATTGGGAGAATGCCACTTTATGGTGGAAGAAGGCATAATTTTGGGACACAAAGTCTCGATGCGAGGATTGGAGGTCGATAAAGCCAAATTTGGAAACAATTGAGAAATTGCCTCACTTGAGTTCAATCAAGGGTATTAGAAGCTTTCTAGGACACGAGGGGTTCTATAGGAGGTTCATTCGAGGATTTTCAAAAATAGCAAAACCATTGTGTAGCCTCACGGAGAAGGATTGAGTATTCAAGTTCGATGAGGAGTGTAAGTTGGCCTTCGAGTTGTTGAAGAAAAAGCTAACTACAGCCCCCGTTATCGTCGCTCCGGATTGGAGCATGCCGTTTGAATTAATGTGTGATGCAAGTGATTATGCAATCGGGGTTGTGTTGGGCCATGCCTTGAAAGCACAAGATATTCCATGCTATTTACTATGCAAGTAAAACACTCACGAGAGACTCGATTGAACTACACAACAACAAAAAAAAAGAATTACTTGTAGTGGTTTACGCGTTTGATAAATTTCGGGCCTACTTGATCGGAACAAGGGTAATAGTTTATACGGATCATGCGGCCATTCGGTATTTGATAGCAAAGAAAGACGCAAAACCACGTCTTATCCGATGGATCCTCCTCCTACAAGAATTTGACTTAGAGATCAAGGACGAGAAGGGACGACGAGAGAACCAAGTTCTTGATCATCTGTCGAAATTTGGAAAATTTTGACAAAAAGAAAGAGGATAAGTGTGTCATCAACGAAACCTTCCCGGATGAGCAATTATTGGGATTCAAAGCGGAAGTACCATGGTATATGGACTTTCGTCAATTATCTCGTCGATAACATACTACCTCGATCTTCTTTTACAATGAGAAAAAGAAGTTTACGCACGATGTCAAATGGTATATATGTGGGGGTAGTACTTATTTCAAGCGATGTGTCCGACAAGATGATCAGAAGATGTGTGCCTTCTGGTGAAGTGAAGAACATCTTGCACGAATGTCACTCATCTGCATATATGGCGGGCATTATGGTAGTACTGAAACGTGACAAAGGTGCTTCAATCGGGGTTTTATTAGTGACCCCTTTTAAAGGCGCTCACTGATTTGTCAAAACATGTGATCATTTGTCAAAAGTGGGTAACATATCAAAAAGAAATGAGATGAATTACAAGTAATATTAGAGGTTGAAATCTTGACGTATGGGGCATTGACTTCATGGGACCATTCCCTCGTCTCTCGACAATCAATATATTTTACTTGCGGTGGACTACGTCTCAAAATGGGTAGAAATAGCGACACTACCATCGAGCGATGCCGAAAGTGGTCCTAAGATTTTACTGAGAAAAATATCTTTACAAGGTTTGGAACAGGGCCATAATAAGTGATGAGGAAGTCATTTTTGCAACAAAGCATTTCTGATACATTGGCAAAATATAGGGGTCGACCACAAAATAGCGACGACTTATCATCCCCAAACCAATGGACAAGCGAGAGGTGTCAAGCAGGGAGAGTCGAGAAAATATTGGAGAAAGTAGTCGACCCAAATCGTAAGGATTGGTCGCCGATTAGATGATGCACTTTGGGCATCTGGGATAGCATCTGAAGACTCAATTGGCATGTCACCTTACGGTTGTTGTATGGAAGGCATGTCATCTTCGGTTGAGCTACAACACAAAGGCGTCTTGGGCTATTCAAAAAGCGAACTTGATCAGCGGCGTGGGGAAAAGAGATTACTACTGACTAAATGAGCAGCGAATTTGATTACAAGCTTACGAGAATGCACAATTATATAAGGAAAAGGTGAAAAAATGGCACGATCGGAAAATCAA
Organism: Panax ginseng; assembly: GCA_020205605.1. Taxonomy (NCBI): domain Eukaryota; kingdom Viridiplantae; phylum Streptophyta; class Magnoliopsida; order Apiales; family Araliaceae; genus Panax; species Panax ginseng. The sequence continues at coordinate 16,958,325 of CM035144.1, forward strand.
TCACCGAGCGTTCATGCGAGAAGCAATTTGTCTTCTTTGTTCAATTCAAAACTAAGGTTGTTCGGGAAACTTAAATCACGGTGGTGGGACCATTCACCATAAAAGCGGTTTTCCCACGTGGTGTGAGTGGAGGTGTATAGTAGAAACCCATTGGAAACCTTCAAGGTCAGCGGTCAAAGATTGAAGCATTCTTTGGGGCGAGGATGCAAATGTGGACACCATCAACATTACCCTCACGAGACCATAATAAAACATGAGGAATTTGTCGGACTAGCGACATTAAACCAAGCGCTACTTGGGAAATGACCCAAGCTCTAAACTCCATCTTTTATTTACTTTTAAATTTTTAGTTATAAGCTTAGTCGGTAGAATGTATACTTGGAAGTAACAAAAATCTCTATAATTGCGGGAACCCCAAACAAGTGTCGATCGAGACAATAACATTATAAATATGAAGAATAAAAGATTGTTGTTGACAGCGCCGGGATCGATATATGATTACTTGCTACCAGCGAGTTTCTCGAGACTAAGCTTGTTGGCAGCGGTGACAATGATGAAGAGAAGACCGCGCGTATGACCGTCGGAACCAGTGTTGACAACGCCATGCATTGTGTGAACGAGCCAACATACTCATACTACCTACCTGGCTATTGTGCGGTATGTATGATTGCTAGCTGCGCTATAGGATCAGTAACTATTAGACCATCATCGCGAGCATGACATTTATGCATTGCGAAGCAGATTGTGGCCATTTGCATGGAAATTCAGCAACTAAAGAGGCATGATTGAATTGAATAACTCCACCTCTCCACCTCTCTATTTCATCAATACCACTTCTCCACTTCTCCTAATTCTATTGCACTTCCTCTTCCCCATAACTCCACATTAATTTATCTTTACACTCCTTCTCCTTTCCAAATTCCAAAACCACTAACCCTTTCAAGTCGACTCCCCCACGTTAGTTTTCTATTGTTTATATATGAAGTTCCTTCACTCTAAACATCTTAACACTACAACACTCAAGAATCACAACCCAATCCTAAATCTAACAATAGCCTTGCACAAAGTGATACAAATTGGGACTTCTCTTCAAAGAGGTAAACCCAACTTATAAAAGGTGTGATAATTCTCGTCATCCCTCACAAAATTTCTTGTTGTGACATCCAATATTGAGTGGTAAAGCTGAGAATTGTGAAATCAAGAAGAAGGTGCATAATTTTGAGTTGTTTGGGTAGCAAAGCTTCATCAACAAAACAAGTTTGGGGGAATCACACACTCCGCCCACCACCCGTTTGAGAAAAATATAGAACCAGATTCTTGAGTCAACAAATTGGAAGCAACATGTCGTCGCACAAAAGACAAAGGGCATCAACCTCTTGACTCGCCCATGACATATGACCATACAAAATTTGTGGCGAGAGGGCGCGAGAGAGATTCCACACATCAATTGGCAAGAAAAATTTGGTGCTAGAAGAGAGATTGAAACCAAATGCGAATTTGGATGGTGATATGGCGTTGCAAATTGTAGAAACGCAATTGGTTTCAACTAGTAGAAGCAACCACTTCGGTGACAATCAACATAGTTAAGGAGTTTACGTGAATGCTGTTGAACATGTCAATCATGTTGTCATGGTTCGGGGAAAAGCGGTAGCGTTTCATCTTTGAAGCTATCGATGAATATTTTGGGTTGGAAGCATACAAGAAGGCCGGTATGAAGATGGATTGCTGAGAGCTAGATGAGTTGATTGCCGATTATGTAAACCGGGAACAAAATGGACGATTAAAATTTGGAGCGAGCGAAAGATAAGTTTTCTCTCACATGACCTTTGAGTCGATATGGAAAGGCATGGCATGCATTCATTTGTGCTAGATTAATGCCCACGAGCCATCTAACTGAGGTTACTAAAGCACGGGCCCGATTATTGTATGGAATCGTTCACCACCACTATCTTGTGAATAATTCAATTGCTTTCTATAATGTTGATGTGGGGGAATGTATTCAAGAATCCATTGACCGAGCACTACGGGGGAGTACCACAGGCGGGCTATTGCACGGGTTTCTAATTACCGATTTATGCCGAAAGGCTGGGGTGCAGTGGCAACCTAATGAACCAATTCAACAACCATTGTCCATAATTGACCATGCAACTATTCAAAGGTATATAGCTTGGGATGGAGCACACGAGTCCCACCGCGTGGTGAGGTTACATCATGATCGCATGACCATCATCCTCGGCTAGTGAAGAGCCAAGGCAAGAAGAACCGGTTTGTGAGGAACGCTCGCGAGGAACAACCGCAGGTCCCGAGGAATCAATTCATGTGGTTGGTGAGAGGCAAAATTTAATGCATCGATACAATGCAAGCGCATTCAACACGCTTCTTTGAGGCATTTGCTCGTTGTAATCAAATGCTCGACCACTCGTTATGCCTACTCCTCTATCACCTTAACATATCCTCCTTGAGACGATGGCCTTGATAATGTCACGGTTTGAGGAAGTCCTCAAATTTTCTATTTTTGAGCATATATGAAGTAATGAGGCATTCCTTAATTTAAGTTTGGGGATTTGTTTTATTTGTTTTATTTGCATTTGCATGATAGTTTATAGTTTTCATTTGCATAGTAGTTTTAAATTAGTTTTTATAAAAAAAAAAAAAAAAAAAAAAAAAAAAAAAAAATAAAAATTTTTATTTATTTACGAATCCAAGTGGATAGTTGGGATATGTTCTTTTTTTTAGGGCCCGATGATGAGGTTGGAATTTGGTGAAATTATGCGATACTTAGTAAAGGGAACTTTGAAATAATTTTGTGTTATAAGTTGAATCTTTCTCTTTGTTTTGAAACTATTATAAAAGGATTGCCACGAACATACCATTTGGTAGATTGATTGCGTTAAATTGATTCATAATAAAGCTCTAAAAGGCATCACTAGTTTAAATATAAGAATGATAAGAATAAGTAGTGATGACTAGTGTTGAACAAGAACTTAAGTTGGGGGGAATATGTGGGGTATATAAGCATTTATGTTTATCTAAAAAAAAAAAAAAAAAAAAAATATAAGTGGCTAGTTTTGTTTGGGGCCTTTGTTGTTACTTGAAAGAAATGCGCTTAGAAGGGGTATCTTAAAACCTAAGCGCCCTAAGGTCTTATATAGTGCAGAAGTCGTTGGTGAAAGCTAAGCTAAAGGGTATCCTTTATTAGCCTAATGGAATGAGACATTGCGATCGTGTTATGGTTAAAAAAAAAAAAAAAAAAAGAATAAAGCGGGAAATAAGAGCAAAATGCCCAAGTGAATGTTAAGTGAGGTATAAATACCCCAAGTTGACCCTTTATGATGGTTTGTGTCTAGCTTTGGTTGGATCGAGCTTATTGTTGGATTTCTTATATTTATTACTGTTTTAAAGCCTTAGAAGAGGTGTGTTATGTTTTAAATTTGATAGTATGTCAATTTATGTTGTTGGTACACACACACTTACTTATAGTAGTGATATCGATTTGAGATTGATGGTTGGCTAGAAATTGTGGATTGGTTTCGTTATGAGGTATTGCTAAATTTACATGATTTCTCTACGAGGCCTTGTCGGTGATTTGGTATTACTAATTTGATCTTTGGATTCAACATTTTAAGATTATTTGCATTGCATTGCATGACATTGTGTTTGCTTGAGGACAACAACGTTTAAGTTTGGGGGATTTTGATGAGTAGGTTTTAAACCATGAATTGTGTTCGAGTTAGTGCATTTTTGTGTTTGTTTTTATGCATTTTTTTATATTCTTTGTTGATGGGTTTTTCGTTTAATGTAGGAAAGAGGCGTCTTGCGTTTGGAAGCATTTGAGATTGTGTGATCGATTAATGAAAGCTTGATTGATGGTGTAGTATGTTGTATCATTGTAGTAAGAAATGATTGAGTCTTATTTGGAATTATGCTAACTCTTTTTTTCTATGCGTTTGTTTTATTTGAAATTTTTGTTTGTTGCTGCTTGGGTCTGTATTCGCTCTTCTTTCTATTTATTGCTATGTATATTGGCTTATTTCTTGGGGAAAACCACTATATATATATTGACTTATTTGAATGATGAATTGGTTTTTAAAGAGGAGTTAGATGGAAGTAGTTGGAGAGAATTAGAATTGTTTTAAGTTGTTTTGGATAGGAAGTGGAGGCAAGCTAGGAGAGTATCTAGACAAGAGATGGTCTACAAGTAAAAGGAAGAGGGGAATCAAGGGATATACACAACTTTGCAAAAAAAACGACATTGGAGATCAAGCTTGGAGGTCTAGAGAAGAAGGAATAACTTCACGAAAATTGCGAGAATTGAATTGAATTGAGAGAAGGGTGGTGTTTTATTATTCTTCCTTAATTTTTATTATCTGTAATTGGGATGATGTCTCCTTTTATTTATTCAGTAGTTAATTTATTTATTATGAATTAATTATCTTTTTAGGCGATTGATGGATCTTTGAGTGGAACAATGGTTTATTAGCTTTAATTCTCGGTTTAATAAAATATTGATGGTTTATCTATATTGATTTGAGCTTGAATTTGTGAATTGCACGATCAGCGATTCTTTGTGGATTTGAATAGATTGAGAGAGAAGATGTTTAAATCTAGACTTAATTGATATAGCATGTGTTCATGAATTTTGTGAATAGCGAAATTGTGATGAATGTTAAGGTAGAGATCGCTTAACATCGCATGTAATCGTTAGAGAACTTAATCTTAAACTTCTTTTGATTTAATTTGCATAGAGATATTGTGAGTTAATTGATTGAAGTGTTTGGCTTAATTCTATCTTAATTGTGGATTTGAGTTAATTTGGTATTGGTGCCTTTGAGAGGTGGTTAATGCTTCTGATCGTGTTCTTGATTAATAAACTGGAATATTGAATTGAACTGAGATAAAAGTGAATTAATCTGAGTAAAGCTTAGAGTGAAATCATGAGCCTAATTCTCCAAGTATTGTTTGAAAATTGAGTTTTATCTTTGTGGGTTATTAGTGATAGTTAGAGTATTAGTTGTTAAGATTTTCTCCTCATTTATTCAAGTTAGTTTAATAAAATTCGGATTAGTTAAAATTGATAGTTGTAAGCTTGAGTTCTTGCTAATTGTCTACGTGGGAGCGATACTCGACTTATCACTTTATTACTTATTGACCACGTATACTTGCGTGTTCCAAGCCATTAAGCGTAATTAGATTTTCTAGACATTGTCCTCAATGGATGAAATATAAAAAAGTAAAGTAGAGGACTTCCACGAAAATATTGCAATCTTCCTCCTTGTCCACTAAGTTTGGAGAATAGGCTAAGCACATGGAACAAATTGGACACCACACTTGAATTTGACTTGAATAACCTGTAAAACCATGATAGAAGTAATTTTATTAAATCCTAAATAAATACAAATTCAAAACTACTAATATAAAACTTAATAAAAACTAAAAATAAAAATTAAACTTGGGTTGCCTCCCAATAAGCGCTTGTTTTATAGTCTCAGCCTAACTTCTTCAATTCTCTATCCAATTCCCCTATGAAAATTGAGGAACCCTCCATCAATCTGTAGCAATGTCTCTTTTGGGAGGTTCCCATTAGCAAAAACCCTTGAATTGAAGTCACCTAGCATGCTCTTTGTAGATAGGTTCCCTATTAAGAACGTCCAACAACTAGGTGTTTTATCCATTATGTCTATGATTAGATAGGGGCATTGAAGCTTAATAAACATAATGGAGTCTTCCTCTATCTTCTCCTTTTCATCCCACCATGACTCCACAACTGTACTAGCTCTTATGTCACAAAGAGCTTTGCCGACGACATGACTGCCAATTGGGAATGGTTTTGCAAAATTGCCCGGATTCTTGAACATTGGTGAAGAAGGTACATGGGACACTAATGAAATCGGCTCATCTTCGTTGGTACTCAAAGTTAGATCTTCGTCGATCTCCTTTTCTTGGTCTCCAAATCTTTCCTCTCTTTCAACATCTCTATCATTTGGCACATCAGGTTGCAGATTTGGTTCGGGCTCACCATCAGTCTCGGAATTCATGTCATAGGGCCAAGTGTATTGAGGACGGTTATTCAACGCATGTACTATCTGCCCCAATTGATTTTTCCAGATTCTTTATCGACGCACCTTGGCTTTGCAAATTCAGCTTTATTTGATTAAATTTTTTCTCATTTTCCTCGTTCTTTTTTTAGAAGCTCTAATAAGTTTTTCCAAGGCTTCTTCAAAACTTGATTTTTGATCTGGTTGTTGTTTCTGATTTTGAAATTCGGATGTATTTTGTTGTCTCGGCGCTTGAGCTTGATTGTTACTCCATGAAAAATCCGTGTGATACCCCAAATCCTGATGATAGTTGTTGAGATAGACATAATTGTTGGGGTAATCACCACTATACTGTACCGGCTCGAAACTGATGGCGCATTGATGACTCATGATTTTCAGCACAATAATCACAAGTAACCACCACACTTTGACGACGTTGAGCTTCAAAAGCTTCTAAACTCCTCGAAAGTGTCTCAATCTGTGCTGACAATGCAGAAAATGTATTAAGTCCATCAATCCCTGTTTCCCTTGGTTGAGTTATGTTCGTGTAGGACCATTGATACGCAAAGTCATCCATGGTACCTGTAAAGAGAAAATATAGGAAGAGAATTAAAAATAAAAATAAAAATGTTTAAATTAAGACTAATTTGATTGAAATTAATATTGGTAAATAATTATTAAATTAATTCCCAAGAATTCAAGCGCCTAAAAAACTTGTTGATCGATTTCGCAGAATCAATGAATACGCACAATACACTATCAACAAGTAATAAAGTGAAAGTAGAGTATCGTTCCCACGAGGAATTATTTAATAAAATTACCAATTACTAACTCTTAACCAAATCAATTTTATTTAAACAATCGTAAATTGTGATTTTTCTAATTAAGAAAACTAAATTAATCAATTAAAACTAAGACTATAACGAATGAATTCAGATAAATAAAGATTAAGACTCCAATATCCCCAATTATAAACTATAAACCAATTATCCAATTATCCAAATTATTGTGTCTACTGAATTGTTAACAGGAATTCTCAAGTGCCAAAAGCCCTTTCTCAAGTGATCATTTGCCTTCTATTTAACCCAGATTAATTTTGCTATATCTCTATGCAAAATAATTGAATTAAACTCGTTACAACCCCAATTCCTTATGTGTTACATGCGCAAAGAAATAGATATTCTCATTCTATTCACAAACCTACTTATTCACTTTGTGTAAATAACTAAGTCACATGTCACCATGCCCAGTTCTAACCCTAGAATTCCTTTCTCAATTCCTTCTAGAGTAACAAGGTAATTACTGATCAGATAATTAATCAATAAGCATAAGACAAGATGAACAATTCACTTCAACATAAATAATTGGAATATAATGAATAACTAATTCATAGCCATAAAAAGTTTAATTGAAATCTTAATAAAAGAGTTAGTTCATAATTAATGAATTAAAACCAAGAATCCATAATTAAATAGACATTAAAAGATAAAAGTATGATAAGAGAAGAGAATAGAATCTGTTGTTAGCAAATCTGATGCTCCCCTCTTGCTCTTGCTCTTGCTCTTGATCTTCAATGGTCTCCAAGTTGCTTCAATCTCCAAAACTAATAAGAACTAGGGTTATGTTCTAATCTAATGGAGTGTATCTGTAGTCTAATCTATGTAATCCCCCCCCCCTTATTTTATGCCTTACATCATGTATTTATAGATTACAAGTTCAATTTTTTGTTTAGGAACAAACCCAATCTAATTTGGAGTCAAAAAGGTGTCAAAATTCACCCAAAACGCGTCCAGGCTGCACCAACCTCTTCCCCCAGTGCCCCAGTACTGGGCACGATGCTCAGACACTGCTCCGACGTTGGCACATGTTCTGACATTTTCTGCTCCGACGTCCTTTGGGAAAATGGCCATAACGTCTTCGTCCGAACTCCAATTTTGATGATTCAAGATGATACGGAAAGAGAAGAAGTAGATCTACAACTTTCATTCTTTAAGTTTTTAGAAATAAGGTCCGAAACAATACTCAAATTGGCTCTGAAGTGACTGTTGTGTAAATGGCAAGCCAAAGACGCGAATCTAGCCACCCCGAACGTCGATCCAAGTAACTTTTGTCCCAATTCCTACAAAACAACATAAAACATGCATGAATAGACACAAATACTTAAAATCAACCAAAAGATTAAGCTCAAACGCATTCAAATTATGAGTTTAAACTCACTCATCAATATTACCCACAACTATAACATTATATTATATCCACACCATAATATTCAACAATATATTTCCAGAGAAATTAATCTTTATTTATAAAAGTTGGGGTCTTATAACCTCCCCTTCTTATGAAATTTCGTCCTCAAAATTAGGGTGCGTACCTAGTATGTCGAAGAGGTGAGGATACCTTGATTTCATTTCAGATTCTAACTCACAGGTTATTTCCTCAACATCGTGGTTTCTCCACAAAACTTTAACTTGAGGTATAACTTTAGAGCGTAGAATATGATCTTTCTTATCCAAGATTTTAATAGGTACCTCTTCATATGTTAAATCTTCTTCTATCTCATCTGGTTCTAATTCAATAATGTGGTTCGGGTCTTTCACATATTTACGCAACATAGATATGTGAAAAACGTTATGAACACGAGACATACTTGGCGGTAAGGCGATTCTATAGGCCAAAGTTCCTACTCGTTCGAGGATATAAATGGGCTAATGAATCGAGGATTGAGCTTTCCTCTCTTTCCAAATCTCGTAACTCCTTTCCATGGAGCAACACGTAACAACACATGATCTCCAATATTGAATTCCATGTCTTTTCGATGAAGATCAGCATAAATCTTTTGTCGATCTTGTGAGGTTTTTATACGTTGTCGAATCGTTTGAATCTTTTCTGTAGTCATACGTACCAAATCTAGTCCCAACAACGTTGCTTCACCCACCTCATCCCAGCATAATGGAGAACAACACTTTCTTCCATACAACGCCTCAAATGGAGCCATGCCAATACTTGCTTGATAACTGTTGTTGTAGGAAAACTCCACTAATGGTAAGAACTTGTCCCAACTTCCCTTGAAGTCAAGGACACAGAGTCTTAATAAATATTCAAGAGTTTGAATAGTCCTTTTCGATCGCCCATCCGCTTTGAGGATGATATCTTTGAACTAAATCGTAAATCGCGCTTCATAGCTTTTTTGCAAACTAACCCAAAATCTTGAAGTGAATCTTGGGTCTCGATCGAAACTATGGATACTTGGCATACCATGCAATCTTACAATCTCGTTTATATATATACTAGCAAGACGCTCAAGTTTATAAGTTTCTCGTACGGTAAGAAATGAGCACTTTAGTCAATCTATCTGTTGGGCTTTTAAGTATTTAAACGCACAAATGAAATTAAAATTTTAAAGCAATTTCCGAAACCCTAAAACAGGATCCATGCGAAAATCAATTAATTCAGAGGTTTAGAGATTATACCAGATATAAACAAAAATGAGAATCTGAAACCGACTGTGCCTCGAATCTCCAACGCAATACAAACCGATTGCGCCTCTACGCAGATCCACATCGAACGCCGCATGAACCGTCGAACGATTTCGCAATAAGAAGGACTTATGGTACTAGCCACCAAAAAGGAATGGATTTTCTGAAACTGTTTTTTCTCTAGTCTCTCTCTAAGAAGCGGCTAGGGTTTTTCAATTATGATATCTTACCCTAAGTAGTGCTATATATCATATATATAGTAGTTAAAAGGAATTAATCAAATCAAAACCTAATTTTATAAAATCCGATTTATATATATATATATCTCTTAATTAAGTCTTACTTAATTAATATACATATATACAAATTATCCTTTTAATTTAAATTCGTGATTTAAATACTATTAATCATATTAATATATTTAAATCCTTAAAATTTAAATTAATTCCCTTTTAAATAACGTTTCTATGTGTGTGACCCTATAGGTTATTATTACGTTGGCAATAATTTTAAAATCATATTATAAAATTATAAAAAGTTAATGCATCTAGTAATGCATCATCGCTACCCAAGTAATAATAAGATCGATGATTCGATGCAACCTTTTCGTGACCAATGTTTCAATGTAATTTAATCCTTTTAACCTTAATATCCTAGATTAAACTCGAGTCATGGAATGTGTCATACTCTTCATAATTTAATCAATTTTCTTGATCAATGAGTAGACTATATGAAACAAATCACTATTTGAGCATGACCATGCATTTCATAGTCCTACTCAATCAAGAGGCCTATGGATATCACCCATAATATATAGGATGGTTAAATTCCATCTAGATCACTCATATTTCTCACACGATTAATGATGAACCCAATAATCACCTTTATAGTCCACCCTATTAAAGGTGACATTTGATGATATCAAAATACATAAATTCTCGTGTAGTAATATAGCGATTTTGTGTCTGGAGGACCATTACATCATTGTCACTATGAGAATTGCTAATGACACTTCGCATAATGCTCCATATAGAATTCTCATGGTGGGTCCGTCTAAAGACATCGTTTTCTAACATGTACCTATGCATTGACTTAATATCTCATATATTTATGACCAATGAGATTTGGTCATCAGTCAATCCACATACTAGTCTCAATGCATCATTGTTGTCCCATCAACAATGATACTCGACTAGGGACATTTAAGAACACTGATACTAATGGTAATATATAATCTCATGTTCAAGTCACATACTTGAAACTATATAATTTGTATCACTATTCTAAGGAATTTTATTATGTTAACAATTATATTACGCGATAAATAAAACCATAATAAAATCATATATTTATTCAATCAAATATAATATCAAAACGTTAAGCAATTATATCAAATAATTGGCCTCTAGGGCATAAACTCTAACAGATCTCCCACTTGCACTAGAGCCAATCACTCATGTATCTAATACCCATGGAACTAGTGTGACCGTCGTGCGGCTTTCGCTGCGATAAAGCCTTGGTTAGTGGATCTGCAACATTATCATCTGTTGGCACTCTTCCTATATGTACATCTCCTCTATCAATGATTTCACGGATGAGATGGTACCGCCTAAGTATATGCTTGGATCGTTGGTGAGATCTGGGTTCCTTAGCCTGTGCAATGGCTCCATTATTATCACAAAGATAGAAAGCAACCGGATCAACAATGGTTGGAACAACACCAAGTTCAGTGATGAACTTTTTAATCCATACAGCCTCCTTGGCTGCACTAGAAGCAGCAATATACTCAGCCCCTGTTGTAGAATCAGCTACTGTCTCTTGCTTCGAACTTTTCCAGCTAACAGCACCACCATTAAGGCAAAACACAAAACCGACCGAGACTTATAGTCATCATTGTCGTCACCGAAACTAGCATCTGTGGTAACCCTTTACCGCTAGTTCGTCTTCACCTCCATATACCAAGAATGAATCCTTAGTCCTTTCGTGTACTTGAGGCTATTCTTGATCACGTCAAATGACCTTCACCGGATTCGGTGGTATCGCCGTCATGCTCAAAGCATACGAGACATCCGGACGAGTACATATCATTATCATTGCATACATGATAGATCCAATTGTCAAGCATAAGGGATCTTTCTCATACGCTCCTCATCATCTTGTGATTTAGGACATTGGGCCTTAGAGATCTTTTTACACCATGAGTCACGGGTAAGTTTCCTCTTTTCGCTCTTGCATGTCTTTGAACTGTTTCAACACTTTATCAATATATGTACTTTGACTTAGGTCGAGCATTTTCTTGATCTATCTCTATAGATCTTGATACCTAAAATGTAAAAAGATCGCTTCAAATCTTAAATGAAAAACATTTTCCTAACCATGTTTTTACAAAAACTGTAAGGAAGGAATGTCATTCCCAATAATTAATATGTCATCAACATATAATACTAGTAATACAATGTGACTCCCACTAACCTTCTTATATACACAAGGTTCATCTTCATTTTAATAAAGCCAAATTCTTTGATCGCTTCATCAAATCAAGATTCCAACTCCGAGAGGCTTGCTTCAATACATAAATGGATCGCTGCGACTTACATACCTTTCCAAAGATCCTTTGGAGTGACAAAACCCTCAAAGTTGTGTCATATACACATCCTCAAGGAGATTTCCGTTAAGGAAAGCAAGTTTTGACATCCATCCGCCAGATTTCGTAATCATAAAAAGTCGCTAATAGCAAGTAAGATCTCGATGGATTTAACCATTGCCCTTCGGAGAGAAGGTTTCATCATAGTCAACACCTTGAATTTGTTTGAAACCTTTTGCTACCAAATCGGCCTTTATAGGTTTGTACATTACCATCCATGTCGGTTTTCTTCTTGAAAACCCACTTGCACCGATTGGTTTTACCCCTTGGTGGATCAACCGAGTCCATACTTGGTTAGTATACATGGAGTCCATCTCGCATTTCATGGCTTCAAGCCATTTCTCGAATCTGGTCCATTCATAGCTTCTTGGTAGAAGCAGGGCTCATCTTGATCTATGAGCATCACATCGCCGCTTTTGAGTCACAAGATATCCATAATATCTCTCGTGCTCTTGGTGTGTCCTACAGATCTACTTAATGATTTGTGTAATTTGAGCAGGTTCACTTTCCACAATTTCTTGTGGTTCCTGCTCATGTTCCAACTCAGGTTCAATGATATTTTGTGGTTCTCGAATTTCTTCGAGTTCTACTTTCCTCCCACTATTTCCTTTAGAGACAAATTCTCTTTCTAGAAAAATACCAGTTCGAGCAACAACCACTTTGTTCTCAGAAGGTTTGTAGAAATAATATCCTTTTGTTTCCTTTGGGTATCCCACAAAATTATATTTGTCAGATTTGGGTCCGAGCTTGTCAGAATTCAGACGTTTTATGAACGCCTCGCAACCCCAAATCTTCATGAACGACATACTAGGACATTTCCCAGTCCACATTTCATATGGTGTCTTCTGAACCGTCTTTGTAGGAACAAGGTTAAGTGTGAATGCAAATTGCCTCTGGGCATGACCCCGTGAAGCTTATTAGAAGATCTCAGATGACTCATCATTGATCGTACCATGTCCAACAAGGTTCGATTCCTCCTCTCAGATACACCATTCCATTGCGGTGTTCCAGGTGGAGTGAGCTGTGATATAATACCACACTCCTTTAGAAGGTCATCAAAGTCTTGGCTTAAGTATTCACCTCCTCGATCGGATCAAGGGCTTTTATGCTTTTGCCAAATTGGTTTTGAACTTCATTCTTGAATTCCTTGAACTTTTCAAAGGATTCGGATTTGTGTCTCATAAGATACACATATCCATATCTACTAAAGTCATCAATAAATGTAATGAAGTAATAAAACCTACCTCTTGCTAATCTAATTCATGGGTCCACATACATCACTATGTATAAGTCCCAATACATCGCTAGCCTGCTTCATCGTGTCCATGAAAGGGCTTTAGTCATCTTGCCTAATAAACAAGACTCGCATTTCTCATATGATTCAAAATCAAATGAATCCAAGAACCCATCTTTATGGAGTTTGGATATGCGTTTCTCATTTATATGGCCTAAACGATGATTGCTGAGATATATCTTGATTTGAATCATTTGATTTAAATCGTTTTGTATTTATGTTATAGATAGGCATTTCTAAATCAAGAATATAGAGACAAGTTAAACAATTGTGCAACACCATAACAAATATCATTTAAGTAAAACAAACAACGATTGTTCTTTATTATAAATGAAAACCTTTCTTGTCCAAACAAGAAATGTAAATAATGTTTTTGCTTATAGCGGGCACAAAATAACAATCTTCTAATTCTAAAACTAGCCCGGTGGGCAAAGATAAATGATAAGTTCCTACTACGCCAATGCAAAGAACTTTTGCTCTATTTCCAACTCAGAGGTCAACCTCTCCTTTCGCTTAAAGTTCTACTCCTTCTTGAGTCCCCGCACATTAACACAAATGTGAGAACCACATCCAAAGATCCAATACCCATGATGTAGAAGTAGATAAGTTGACTTCTATAACATATATACCGAATCAAGTCGACTTCCTTTTCTTTTCTTCACTTCTTCCGGATAAGCATGACAATTCCTTTTCCAAAGGTCGTGTTTTCCATGTAGTGACATTCACCTTCTTTAGCCACCCCACCTTTAGGTTTTAAAGCTGTTTGTTTGGTTTTGGAATTGGGTTTGGCAAAAGATTTAGATCCTATCTTCTTCTTGCCTTTCCAATTTCCCCTTAGCATTCCCTTTTGCACCATCATTATGGGAGCGGATCTCGCCTTTTTCATGTTGTTCTCTGCAGCTTCTTAACATGCTCAACAACTCAAGAAGAGGGGTTTCTCAATTTCATTCATAAGATAGTTCATAACAAATTGAGAGTAGTCGTTGTTCAAAGATTGCAAAACAAGGTCGATTTGGGCTTCCCGGAGTGATTGGAAAACCCAACCTATCAAGGTACTCAATATACCCAATCATTTTCAAAGACATGTGGACCAAACTGGATCACGTTCACCCATTTTGCGTTGATACAACGCCTTGCTTGTATCATACCTCTCTGTCGAGCATGCCCTTCGAACAATTTCTTGAGATGCTCGATCATCTCATAAGCATCCATCAACTCATGTTGCTTCAAGCTCGGCGCTCATGGTTGCTAGCATAACACAACTCATATCCAGAGCATCATCTTGATGCTTCTTGTAAGCATTATGCTCAAGACGCAGTGCGTTGGATAGTCGGTGCGCAGGAATGGGCCCATCAAGGACATATAGCTTACACTCTTGTTTGAGGACAATCCTCAAGTTCCTATGCTACCAAGGAAATTAATTCCACTTAGCTTGTCCTTTTCAAGGACTGATCGTAATGAAAGACTATTTGTGTTGTTGTTGTTTGCCATTTGATATCTACAATTTATAAGTGCAACAATAATAAGTCAAATTATAGAGTTGATATTATATAATTGATAATAGTACATTCAAAATATACCTCCCACTATTTTATTCAAATTAATAGCCCTCACCATTAATTCGGAAAGCATTTTCTATTAAATCTTTCTAGTGAGCCAAGATCCATATTTCACTATGCCTTAAGTTAGCTTTGGCTATTCTCTCAAAACATAATTATTTAGGTAGACAACCCTTTGTCAATTATATCATATATAACTCCAGGATAGTTTGGTAAACAACATTTGTTTCTAGTCCATCTAATGGTACCAACCAAACTCTATGCCTCTAAGTCCACAATCCTATTGAGATAACTTAGTTAAGTTTCAGCCCAATGATTTTAATAGTTTGGATATCACAATTATCCTATCGTGATCTTACCTAGATAAATAGGGTACTTTGCTTTGGCAAACCTACATCTATTGATCAAGGTCTTGATGAGTGTTATTCATTGGAAGGCATCCGATTTAGACTTAATAATTTAATGAGGATTTTATTAATTTAGATCTCACCAATTTTAATCTTGTTAAGCATGCACATTATTAATCATATCATATCACATACAAGCATAAATAAAGTGCAAAATTAAATGTGTCACGCTTATGGCCCAATCCATCGTCAATCTTTTTCAAGCTAATGAAAGATTGAAGGTCAATCTAAGGTGGTAAAAGATCTTAAAATAAATAACTTCCTTGGATCTTCCTCTTGCATGCACCTCCTCTCCATCATCATCTTTCCATTGTGTTCTCCATCTTGACATCTTCATCAATTACAGATTATTACATGACATAAAGAAACCTCAAGTTACATTCGAGGGGATTTAGATGAGAAGAGAATATTACATTAGAATTTATAGAAGGCATGACATGCAAGCCGTATTTCAAAACCAAAAACCACTAACCTATGGGTCAAAAGGCCATAACTGTGCACCATGCATATCACAATAAGCACATAATAATTTATATATAATTAAAGAAAACTATATATAAAATATAGGGGACACGACCATCGTAAGCGCCACGACGGGGGTCAAAGGGGGTCTCCCTCTTGGTGGTCCTACTGACGGCCAATGAAAGGTGGTTTGGGCAAATACTGAAAAAAAATTTCGAACTACATTCGTATTGCGTAATTTTTCCATACTGAATCTCTCAAACAGTTTGAGAATCATACATTTTAATCCACCAAAACACCCATAATAACAAATCATATATGTCCGGGCCGATTTAATCATATTAAAACGAATAACAAGACAACCGTAATTTATCATATATTTTCGATTTCGATTAATCATATTAAAACGATTCTTCATGCTTCTAATCCGATTAGAATAGTTATATTGTTATTCCACCCGATTAAAGATACGATTATTAAAGATCATCATATATATTACCGTAATACACATACAACGGAATATCATATATTCAATTTTATATCGGTAAACATGCATCATCATATATCATATATATCGAATACAATTAAAACACGTAAATCAATTAATCTTTTCGCAAGTAGCTTTGATACCACCGTTGGGCTTTTGCACGTAAACGCACAAATGAAAATTAAAATTTTAAAGCAATTTCCAAAACCCTAAAACAGATCCATGCGAAAATCAATTAATTGAGAGGTTTAGAGATTATACCAGATATAAACAAAATGAGAATCAAACCGATCGTGTGCCTCGAATCTCCAACATAATACAAACCGATTGCTTCTACAGTATCCACATCGAACGCCGCATTTAACCATCGAACGATTCTCGCAATAAGAAGGACTTGCAGACTAGCCACCAAAAGGAATGGATTTTGAAACTGTTTTTTTCTCTAGTCTCTCTCTAAGAGCGGCTAGGTTTGTCAATTATGATATCTTACCCTAAGTAGTGCTTATATATCATATATATAGTAGTTAAAAGGAATTAATCAAATCAAAACCTAATTTTATAAAATCCGAATTTATATATATATATATATCTCTTAATTAAGTCTTACTTAATTAATATACATATATACAAATTATCCTTTTAATTTAAATTCGTGATTTAAATACTATTAATCATATTAATATATTTAAATCCTTAAAATTTAAATTAATTCCCTTTTAAATAACATTCTATGTGTGTGACCCTATAGGTTATTATTACGTTGGCAATAATTTTAAAATCATATTATAAAATTATAAACAGTTAGCGGCATCTAGTAATGCATCACTGCTACCCAAGTAATAATAAGATCGATGATTCGATGCAACCTTTTCGTGACCAATGTTTCAATGTAATTTAATCCTTTTAACCTTAATATCCTAGATTAAACTCGAGTCATGGAATGTGTCATACTCTTCATAATTTAATCTGAGTTTTCTTGATCCATGAGTAGACTATATGAAACAAATCACTATTTGAGCATGACCATGCATTTCATAGTCCTACTCAATCAAGAGGCCTATGGATATCACCCATAATATATAGGATGGTTAAATTCCATCTAGATCACTCATATTTCTCACACGATTAATGATGAACCCAATAATCACCTTTATAGTCCACCCTATTAAAGGTGACATTTGATGATATCAAAGTACATAAATTCTCGTGTAGTAATATAGCGATTTCAGGTCGGAGGACCATTACATCATTGTCACTATGAGAATTGCTAATGACACTTCGCATAATGCTCCATATAGAATTCTCATGGTAGGTCTCGCCCAAGACATCGTTTCTAACATGTACCTATGCATTGACTTAATATCTCATATATTTATGACCAATGAGATTTGGTCATCAATAATCCACATACTAGTCTCAATGCATCATTGTTGTCCCATCAACAATGATACTCGACTAAGGACATTTAAGAACACGATACTAATAGTAATATATAATCTCATGTTCAAGTCACATACTTGAAACTATATAATTTGTATCACTATTCTAAGGAATTTTATTATGTTAACAATTATATTACGCAGTAAATAAAACCATAATAAAATCCTATATTTATTCAATCAAATATAATATCAAAACGTTAAGCAATTATATCAAATAATTGGCCTCTAGGGCATAAACTCTAACACTATCAACAATGACCCAAATCGCATCTATGCCTTGAGAAACCTTGGGAAGACTAATAATGAAATCCATGGTAATGTGCTCCCACTTCCATTCTGGAATTTTAAGTGGTTGCAATGGACCTTTTGGCACTTGATGCTCCACCTTGACTCGTTGACAAGTTAGATACCTTGAGATAAACCCCACTATCTCTTTCTTCATATTGATCCACCAAAATGTATGTCGAAGATCACGATACATTTTGTTACTCCCAGGATGGATTACAAACGGTGTGTTGTGCGTTTCCATTATGATTTTATACTTCAAGTCAGAATCGTTAGGAACACAAAGTCTGAAGTTGACTCGAAGTATTCCTTCTTCATCGATTCTTGCTTCTGAAATAGCACCTTCTTGCACTTTCTTCCTCATATGCATCAGCTCCAGGTCTATAGCTTGAGCAGCTTTAACCTTATCGATTAAAGTCAGTTCTACTCATATATTCGCCATCATCACATGGGTCCCTGGAGTCTTTAACTCTATTTCCATCCTTTCCAAGTCATATAAAATGGGCCTTTGCATTGACAATATTGCACTCGTACCCACATATGATCTTCTACTCAATGCGTCAGCTACTACATTCGTTTTTCTAGGATGGTATGATCATAATCTTTCAACAACTCAAGCCATCGTCGTTGTCGCATGTTGAGTTCCTTTTGAGTGAAGAAATATTTGAGGCTTTTATGATCCGTATAGATCTCCACCTTCTCTCCATACAGGTAATGCCTCCAAATCTTAAGCGCAAAAATGACAGCTGCTAACTCTAGATCATGAGTAGGATAATTCCTCAAATATTCTTTGAGTTGTCGCGAGGCATAGGCTATGACTTTCCCATGTTGCATGAGAACACATCCTAACCCTTTGCCTGAAGCATCACTGTAGATGACAAATCCCTCCGAGCCGGATGGTATTGTCGTAAGCAGGTCTTTTGAAATGAGTCTCCTTTGAGTTCTTGAAAACTCTTTTCACATTCCTCGCTCCAACCGAATTTTGTATCTTTTTGAGTCAGCTGAGTTAATGAAGTAGCGATTGAGAAAACCCTTCTACGAATCGATAATAACCAAATAAGCCGAGAGAGCTACGATTTTGATCACATCGACTTAGGTTGCTCCGACTTTGAATTGCTTCAATCTTTTGCCCGGGTCAACGGATATTCCATAATTTGATATCACGTGCCCAAGGAATGCAACTTCCTCAAGCCGAACTCGCATTTCTTCAACTTGGCATATAGCTTGTTTTCACAAAGCTTTTGAGTATCGACCTCAAGTGTTGCTCATGGTCTTCACGGGTTTTGGAGTATATGAGGATGTCATCAATAAAGACGACCACAAAGTGATCCAAATATTCCTTGAATACTCGGTTCATCATGTCCATGAAGGCAGTAGGAGCATTAGTCAATCTAAAAGACATGACTAGGAATTTATAATGCCCGTACCGAGTTCTGAAAGCAGTCTTTGGAATGTCATCAGTTTTAATATTCAACTGATGATATCCAGAATGAAGATCAATCTTTGAAAAGAATTTGGCTCCTTGTAACTGGTCAAATAGGTCATCAATGCGAGGCAACGGGTACCTATTTTTGATGGTGACATGATTCAACTCCCGATAATCAATACAAAGTCGCATACTTCCATCTTTTTTCTTCACGAATAGAATAGGAGCACCCCAAGGAGATGTACTAGGACGAATGAAACCGATGTCTAATAATTCCTGTAGTTGGGTTTTTAACTCTTGAAGTTCAATAGGAGCCATTCGATACAAAATTGAATTTCATGCTCTGAGGGTAGGCCAAGAAGTTCTTCAGGGAATACGTCAGGAAATTTATTAACAATAGAAATATCATTCAAATCTGACGTATTTTTATTTAAATCCGTGACATGGGCTAAGAAAGCTTGACATCCATTTTTCAATAAATGAATAGCTTTATGGCTTGATATGACAGTGATTGATTTTAGTGGTTTGGTTGCTTGAATTCGTATAATAGGTTGATTAGGAATATGAAAGCTAACAACCTTACAAAAACAATCAATTTTAGCATGATGAATAGTTAACCAATCAATCCTTAAAATCACATCAAATGCAAGTATTTTCAAAGAAATAAGATCGACAGGTAACGTGCGGTTACCGATTTGAATCAAACAAGACTTATAAACCGTAGTTGTAATGAAGATTTCTCCCAATGGAGTTTCAACAGATAAGTCAAGGTCTAATTTCTTCGGAGTCAAATTTAAACGTTGAGCGCAAGTAGGAGAAATAAAGGAATGGATAGAACCGGTATCAAATAAAGCATAAACTTCGCTAGAGTTTATGATTAGCTTACCCATGATCACCTCGTTCGGATTCCTCACTTTTTGGGAGGTTATGAAAAACGCTCTCCCTTGAACAATTAGTTTTGTCTTGTCTAGGACACCCTTGGATGCCTCCATCCCAGCTGGACTTGACTTTGGTGCACGAAAAAATAGGGCTAGGTGGCCTTCTTTTCCATAATTGTAACATGCTCTGGACTGCATCGTGCAGTTTGGACTTATGTGTCCTTCCCCTCCACATTTGTAACATACTGACCGACCCGGTCGCTCTCCTCCTCCTTAACAACAGTCTTTGGTCCGACATCTTTCCATCATTATTGAATCTCTTCTTCTTGAAATGTCCACTCTTATTATCATGGCCATGATTACCACTGAAGTGATTACCATTTCTGGCATGTTTATTCCCTCCACGTTTGTTGTCACCGCTTCGATGACTGCTACCACTGGTATTATCGACTTGCCGGCTGCTCTCTCTTAGTTGGGTTGACTCATTATCGCGTTCCAATAACTGAGCCCTATTCACAACATCTGAATACAAACACAGTTTATGAGAGATAAGGTATTGACGTATCTCATGTTTCAAACCTCTTAGAAACATCCGCATCATTCTCTCCTCATTATCAACCAAGTGGGATGCAAACTGAGATAACTCGGCAAACTTAGCTTCGTACTGCTTAGCGGTGACGGTCCGAGAGTTATCAGTGTTTCCACCTGTATTTTGGACAGGAGCCGCCTGCGCTTAATGTTGCATGAATTGCATAAAACCTCTGAACATCCCATCGTTCATCATTTGATCGTTGTTGTTTACCTGAGGATTATTGTCTTCCTATTGCACATTATCTAGGGTATTAATCTGTGGTGACTCAACGGTCTCATGTGCTTCATTGCTTATCTCAACATTTTTGGATGCTATTTTCAAATACTGCCACAAAACAACGGTTAATTAACATATCACATATTATCCCTATACTCTAACCGACCAATTAAATACTAAATAAACTTAGGTAGGTCATACTAGCGAAGGAATTCCCCGTCTCTCCCCTCCTAGTTCTTGTCTCACATCTCAGCCAGGGATCATATCCCTAAGCTTTGATACCAACTAAGACACCCCCAAAATAGGTATACATCACTCATCTTAAGTCGCCAAATACATGGTACAGAATACAAATACAAACTTAATTATACAACCGTCGTGTAATATACGAAAAAAACATAGCTGAGAGTTTAAACAGGAATGTTGCCTTCTAGACAATATCCACTCTCAAATAGAGTCCTCATTACATTTATTATCACACTATTTTATAGAATAGTGAGGACTACTAATACACCATCTCGGACCATCACTCCATTCCCTGACTAGTCCCGGCTACGTTCTCATTTCCTGAAGAGAATAATGAAAGCAAAAGGGTGAGCTCAACTAGCCCAGTAAGAAATATTATGACTAAGATAATGCAGAATAAATTATCATTAGTCTTCAACAATGTCAATTAGAGTATCTTCATCCAATATCTTTTCATTTGGCATGTTGATTCCCTCCACGCTTAGTGTCACCGCTTCGATGACTGCTATCACTGGTATTATCATTTTGCCGACTGCTCTCTTTTGGTTGGGTTGACTCATTATCGCGCTCCACTAACTGAGCCCTATTAACAACATCTGAATATTAACACAATTTATGAGAGATAAGATATTAATGTATCTCGGGTTTCAAACCTCTAAGAAACATTCGCGTCATTCTCTCCTCATTATCAACCAAATGGGACGCAAACCGGGATAACTCCGCAAACTTAGCCTCGTACTGCGACACGGTCATGTTGTTTTGCTCTAGCTTGATGAACTCTACCTCTTTCATGTGAAGAATACTTTCGGGAAAGTACTTGTCGTTGAACAATCCTTGGAACTTCTCCCAAGTCATCTTCAGTGCGGCAGGTTGAGTACGCTTTACAGATTCCCACTAGTAATCGCCTCTTGAATAACATGAAGGTGGCAAAGGGAACCTTTTGCTCCTCGAAGCATCCCAAGACATCAAATATCTTGCAGATCTGCTTTATCCATGTCTCCGCCTTAAGTGGTTTTGGCTCTCTAAAAAACTCCGGTGGTCCCAGTTCCTTGAACTTCTTAGCGGTGACCGTCCGAGAGTTGCCAATGTTTCCACCTGCATTTTGGACAGGAGCCGCTCTTTCCTGATGTTGCATGAATTGCATAAAGCCTCTGAACATTGCATCATTCATCATTTGGTCAGTGTTGTTGTTTGCATGAGGATTGTCGCCTTCCTAATGCACATTATCCTGATTATTGATCTGTGGAGACTCAACGGTCTCCTGTGCTCCATTGCTTATCTCAACATTTTCGGATGCCATTTTCAAATACTGCCACAAAACAAGGGTTAATTATCATATCACATATTATCCCTATACTCTGACCAACCAATTAAATACCAAATAAACTTAGGTAGGTCATACTAGCGAAGGAATTCCCCGTCTCTCCCCTCCTAGTTCTTGTCTCACATCTCAGCTAGGGATCATATCCCTAGGCTTTGATACCAACTGTGATGCCCCCAAAACAGGTATACATCACCCATCTTGGGTCACCACTTACATGGTACATAAATCAAATACAAACTTAATTATACAAATGTCGTGTAATATACGACAAAACATAGCTGAGAGTTTAAACAGGAATATTTCCTTCTAGACAATATCCACTATTTTATAGAATAGTGAGGACTACTATAACACCATCTCGGAACAACACTCTATTTCTCGACTAGTCCCGGCTACGTTCTCATTTCCTGAAGAGAACAATGAAAGCAAAAGGGTGAGCTCAACTAGCCCAGTAAGAAATATTATGACTAAGATAATGCAGGATAAATTATCATTAGCCTTCAACAATGTTAAACTGATAAAATACAATAGACATCAAGTTTAACTGCAGTGGAATAAGCAATCCATTAGAAGAGTTAAGTAGAGCATGATATCCACTATCTTCTATAATTTAAAATGTTTTCATCAATTTTTATCGCTGAAACTCAGCTTAATAAATAAACCACATCATCGAGTCATCCCTGCACTACGGGCCACAGATATTCATTAAATCATTAATGGTTATGATTATACCGAATAATCCCTGGTCATAATCATACCAAAAACTGTCCATCAATGCACTGCAGGCCACTGAGGACTTTTACCACATCATTTATAACATTACAGGTCATGATTATACCGAATAATCCCTGGTCATAATCATACCAAGTCCATATATGCACGTAAGCCAAAGATGACTTTCATCATAATATAAGCATGAGGATGATGACAATGACATAATAATTCAATAACACAAGTTCAAGGATAAATTTTAAAGATTTAAAATTATAGTTTATCCAGAAATCAATAACGTCCAAATTGTCAACATGATACTTCTTTGTGGAGTAAAATTCAAGAATGCTCAGAAGAATATTTCCATAAAAAGATACTGGATGAAGCGCAAATATCCAGGATATTCTACTAATTTCATGGAGTATAGAAGCCAAAACTTTAATCAACTGAGTATAATAGAATGGAATAAACGAAGAATTTCATCATGTATGCAGTACTTCGCATAGACAGGTTATTCCAACATAATAATAAAGAATGGAATAACAGTTCTTACAAGTATTGAAAGAAAATAATTCTCTTCATGAATACGAAAGAATAATACCCCTTACCTTAGAAGAAACTGGATATTGAAATAGTGAGGTAGCAGACTTCTCTTCTTCTTTCTCTCTATAATAATTACTCTAAAACTTTAGTGAATTGGTGAGAAATGAAGGAAGAATGAGCTTCCATTTATAGGAAAATATAGTTTTGATATTTGTACATTTTGGGGCTCAAAATATTATAATATAATACCTTCCTCTTTTTCTTCATTTTTAATTTAGTCCTGCAAGTATTATCAAACTTGCATTACCTCCCCTAATAGTAAATAATGTGAATCAATAGTTCAATCATGTGAATTAATAGTTATAATCATGTGAAAATATGAATTACAGTATAGTACCTCCATTTTTAACTTAGTCATGCAAGTATTATCAATCTTACACCAACTCCCCTAATAGTACAAGAATGTGAATCAATAGTACACACATGTGAACAAATAGTTATAATCATGTGAATTAATAGCAATTAATTGCTCATTTATCCGATTAATTACCCGACTGGTCAATAAAACTTCCAGACATCAATTAATATCGAAATAAATGTCGATTTCCACTAACACTAATAATTCTAACACAATGGATCTATCAATTTCATCTGTAATCAACATGAACTTATTCATCATTAATATTATAACTCACAATATTTAACAACTAGGTCTGCCCAGGAAAGAGGGGGCTTTCCGATAAGGATTTCTCCTTATTGGCGCACAATTAGATGACCAAACCTCTCCTTAACAGCACTTCTAAACATTGTAAATATTGTAATTTAATAATATGAATAACTTTGTCGTCTCAATTATTGATTTAATAATATAACATATTTTGCAGATGATATTGTGATAATAATTGAATCAATAATGTGAGAGATATGATGCAACAATTATTGTAGCAATAATTGAGTATAACTGAGTGACTTCTCACGTAAGCATCAATAATCAATACCGTGTGCTACTATGCAACCACGCGCATTACTGTACTTTTACTACCGGGTAGTTCAACAGTTTAACAGTAAAACTTCCGCCATTATTTTATAAAAAGATAATTATGTCATTTTCTAACTACGATAATACTTCCGTTGTGGGGTCCACCAATGATTGTGCGTACAAATATTCCCTATTAAAACGAATATTCCCCGACCAATCGAATATTATATAACCACTTGCTTACTTTGCAAAATTTGTAAATATTACCCACAAGTATAACATTATATTATATCCACACCACAATATTCAAAAATATGTTTCGAGTGAAATTAATCTTTATTTATAAAAGTTGGGGTCTTACATAATATCTCTCATATTATTGATTCAATTATTATCACAGTATCATCTGCATAATATTTTATATTATTAAATCAATAATTGAGACGACAAAGTTATTCATATTATTATTTTCATTATTGACTATGTCTAGAAAGTTTTGTCGAGGAAAGGAGTTTGGTCACCTAATTGCGTGCCAATAGGGAGAAATCCTTATCGAAAAGCCCCCTCTTTCCTGGGAATGATCTGATCATTAAATATTATGAGTTATAATATTAATGATGAATAAGTTTGTGTTGATTAAAGAAGAAATTTTTGATAAAAATATTTCCATTGTGTTGGGATTATTAGTTTTAGTGGAAATCAACATTTATTTCGATAATAATTGATTTCTAGTTGTTAAATTGACCAAACGGATAATTAATCGGATAAATGAGCAATTAATTGCTATTGGTTCACATGTATGGAACTATTGATTCAAATGCATGTACTATTTGGGGAGGTGGTGCAAGATTGATAATACTTGAAGGACTAAATTAAAAATAGAGGTATAGATGAAGGTACTATAATGTAATAATTCGATCCCCTAATCGTACAATTATCGAAACTATGTTTTTTTATAAATAGATGCTCATTCTTCTTTCATTCTCACCAATTCACTAAGACTCACAAGAGCAATTATAGAGAGAGAATCTATAGAGAGGAAAAAGAAGAGTATTCTACTGCTTCACTATTGCAGTATCCAGCCTTCTACTAAGGTAAGGGGTATTATTTATTTCATATTCGCTTACGATATTATTTTTCGTATTTGTAAGAAATTTTATTTCGTTCAATATTCGTAAGAAATATTATCTTTGTTTAATATTCGTAAGAAATATTATCTTCGTTCAATATTTGTAAGGAATATTATCTTCGTTCAATATTCGTAAGGAATATTATTTTCGTTCAACATTTGTAAGGGATATTATTTTTCAATATTCGTATGAAATAATATTTTCTTCCATACTCTGTAGTATGTAAGTAATATTATTTCATTCCGTATTCCTAATTCTACACTGATTTTGTTAAAGTATTGCTTCTATACTCCGTGAAATTAGTAGAATATCCTTGAAATTTACGTTTCATCTAGTATCGTTTCACAAGGATATTTTTCTGAACATTCTTATTAAATTTTAAGCTTTTCATACCGAGGTACTATTCACAAAGTACTATTCACAGGGTACTATTCACAAAGTACTATTCACGGGGTACTATTCATGAAGTACTATGCACGGGGTACTATTCATAAAGTACTATTCATGGGGTACTATTCACTCGGGTACTATTCACCCGGGATACTATTCATGACAAAAATTAATTCCTTTTCTGTCTAAATCATTTTTGATACAATATTATTCTTGACTTTTACTCCACAAAGCAGTATCATGTTGACAATTTAGATATTGTTGAATTCTAGATAAATTAAATTATAAATCTTTAAAAATTTATCATGTGCTTTCTTTTAATTGAATTCTTATATCATTGTCATCATCCTCATGCTTATATTATGATGAAAGTCATCTTTGTCTTACGTGCATCGATGGACTGTTGATTGGTATGATTATGACCAAGGATCATTCGGTATACTCATGACCTGTAATGTTACAAATGATGTGGTAAAAGTCCTCATTGGCCCGTAGTGCATTTATGGACAGTTGTTGGCATGATCATGACCATTGGTGATTACACGAATATCCTTGGCCCGTAGTTCATGGATAATTCGTGGATGTGATACTAATGAATATCCTTGGCCCATAGTACATGGATAATTCAGTGATATGGATTATTTATTGAGCTGAGTCTCAGCGATAAACTTGATGATAAACTTTTTAAATCATAGAGGATAGTAGATATCATGCTCTACTCGACTCTTCTAATGGATTGCTTGTTTCGCTGTAGTTAAACTTGTTGTTTATTAGTTTAACACTGTTGAAGGCTAACGATAATTTATTCTGCATTATCTTAGTCATAATATTTCTTACTGGGCTAGTTGAGCTCACCCTTTTACTTTCATTATTCTCTCCAGGGAATGAGAACGTAGTCGGGACTAGCCAGGGAACGGAGTGATGGTCTGAGATGGTGGCTATAATACTCCTCACTATTCTGTGAAATAGTGTGATAATAAATGTAATCAGGACTCCATTTGAGTTTGGATATTATCTAGAAGAAAATATTCGTGTAAAACTCTCAGCTACACTTTTGTCATATTGTATAAAAGAAGTTTGTATTTGATTTTTGTACCATGTATTTGGCAACTCAAAATGGGTGATATATACCTATTTTGGGGGCGTCATAATAATAATGATGTAGCAAGTTTAGTTGATGTTACCATTCCTTGTGTTGGTCAAATTTTTGATACGTTGGAAGATGCTGGAAGTGTGTATAGATCATATGCAAAATATGTTGGATTTAAAGTAAGAATAAAAACTAGTAGAAAACATGTGAATTCTGAAGATTTTTGTTGTAGATTGTATCAGTGTCGTAAAATTAGATATATGGTTGTTAAGAAAAATGAGGTTGTCATTAATAATGAAGATACTACTACCAAGGGAAAGAGGAGGAGGGACATTATGGATAGAATATAATGTAGAGAAAATTTTTATGTTGTGCATGATAAGAGTAAAGATATGTTAAGACAAATGCATATTTAATTTTATGATGAGATAATGTATATTTGTAACCAGTAGCTTTTATGAAGTCTTTAAAATAAAATTAATGTAAAAAGACTTAGATTATAATATCAGACTACTTAGGTTGATCTATTTCGTTGAGTAAATTGAATGCATAGACGATATGAAATTTAATGATCATAAATTTGTTTTAGACGATCATAAAGCTTGTTGGATGATCGTAGAGCATTCAGGTCAAGTTTGTAAATTCTACTCTGAGATCGTAAAATATATTGAAGATCACAGAGTCTGCCAATGATCGTAGAACCATCTACTCCAAGATAGTAAAACAAGTAGAATACCGTAGAGTCTAATGGAGATCTTAGAGCACATTGAAGGTTGTAGAGCTTAAGGAACATAGAACTTGTCAATCACAAAGTCAGCCTAGCCAGATACTCTACGACCACCATGAAACTTTATAATTAGGAAAATTGTAGAGTATATTAGCTCTGACAATAGACTGACAATGTGAAGACTCATAGAGTGAAGATCCCAAGATAATTGTTGAACATCTTAAGTTTAAAAAAAGATCAGATCGAATTGTCTCGAACTGCTAGTTCGATGAAGTGATAACAACCCATGTGAATGTCATTATAGTAGTCTGATGTGACATATCATAACTGAAAGCAAGCTGACACATCCTCTGTAAAAATCAACAATCCAAAATTTTCTAAGATTAGTGCATTAAATAAGCACAAAAAACTTTCCAACGCAACGTTTATAAAAGGCACGCATATTTAATCCATCATGAAATATACAAGTTGAATTATTTGTTAACTCTCAAGAACTCTACTCTATGAATCTAGAACTGCTTGTTCTGCTGCTAAGTTTTTCATTGCTGGACTTAAAAAACCACTTAACAAATCCTCCAACTCAATCTCTCTTTTAGTGATTGTTCAGGTCTTAGTGACCTTTGTAATCAAGTCTTAGCAACTTATTCCAAGTCTTTGTGACTTGAAGGAATCTTAATAATTCAGTTGTTGTAAATGTTCGTAGTGAATAGGTCTTTGTTATCACCCATCCTTAGTAGATTATATCTACTTAAAGAGTAGAATAGTGGACTAGGAGATTTTTGTGCTCCGAATCACTTAAAATTCTCTGTGTTTTCTTTATTTTTTATACTTAAATTTCAGCAAATTCTTTTATATTTAATTGTTACTTAATTCCAATTGTGTGCTAAATTTAGAACTTCGACTCTCTTAAATCTTTGAAGGGTTTTTTTCAAAGTATCATTACACTATGCATGCTTAGATTAATCTACTTAATTTATAAGTTGGTAATACTTCTTTAAAAGAAAAGTTTTTGAAAAGATCTATTCAACCCCTTTCTAGATATCTTAGTGCCTTTGGAAAATAACAAGTAGTATCAGAGCTGGTTCTCGTAATCATAGCTTAAATTGCTTAAGTAGATCAATGGTACAAAATAAAACCAGTTCTGAGCTTGGTGGTGGAAATGAGCCACCTCTATGTAATAAAGATAAATTTTCTAACTGAAAAGTTTGAAAACAGGCTTACATGGTCGCACTTGATGATGAGCTATTTGGTGATGTTATAAATGGCCCATATATCCCTACGATGCTAGCTCCAACAACAGAAGATCCAAACAACTTTGTGGTCAAACAAAGGGCCGAATAAACTGATATGGAGAATAAGCTTGTGCAGCTAGATGAAAGAGCTAAGAACATTCTGGTCATAGCTTTGGATGATGAACTATTTAAAAACATAGTCAACTACAAAATGACAAAGGAAGTATGGGAAGCTCTTCTGGTGATGCACGAGGGAGCTGAAGAAGTTAAGGAAAACAAATAATCCTTACCGAATCAACCATATAAAATGTTCTCCCATGTCCCTAGGGAGAACATAACAATAACATATTAGAGGTTCAATGTGCTGCTCAACTCCCTTAGAGCATTTAGAAAGGACTATCCCAATACAGAACTTAATATTAAATATGAGAGCACTGCCAAGTAAGTGGGATGCAAAAAACACTGCGATAAGATAATCAAAGAATCTGTATGAGATAACTGTACAGAAGCTCTACGGTAAACTAAATGGCAGAGATTACTTTAGAATCCAAGAGGAAAGAAAGAGGAGAAACCCTTAAAGAATCAGAGGAAGCTTCTAAAGCTCCGGTTGAAGGTGATTATGATGATTAAAATATTTCTCTGCTTGCAAAAAAATTAAGGAAATTCATGAGAAAAAAAATAGAAACAACAAGCCTATGAGATACAACAATAATAATAACAAAAATTGTGATCACTCTAAGGACTTGTGCTACAATTGTAAAACGCCAGGTCATTATATTGCTGAGTGAAACAAGTCCCTGAGAGAGGAGCTAAAGAGAGACAAGAAGAAGAAAGAATCATCTCTAAAGAAAGAATTCAAGAGCTACAGGAAGTTCTAAAAGAAGAATAACGGTCTTGTCGCAAAGAGTTCGTGGAGTGATTCTGAGAATGATTCATGTTCAGAATCAAGCGAAGATGAAAGACCGCATATGGTTAACTTGTGTCTTATGGCCATATAAGTAGACAACGCCACTGATAATTAAGAAGTTGATATCAATAAGGTATTTGATTTCAATTCTCCTGATGTAGATATAAATGATTTAAGAATTGCATTGCATGATATTACATCTGATATGTATAAGTGTAAGACCCCAACTTTTATGAATAAAGATTTAATTTTCTCTAAATGTTATTTTGAATAATAAGGCGTGGATTTGATATAATATTATAGTTGTGGGTAATATTTACAACTTTTGCAAAGTAAGCAAGTTGTCATAAAATATTCGTTTGGTCGGGGAATATTCTTTTTGTTTGGGAAATATCCGTACGACGACACAATCATTGGTGAACCCCACAACAGAATTACTGTCGGATATAAAAAGAGACAGAAATAACCTTTTTATAAAAATAATGGCAAAACTTTTACCGTTAACTGTTGAAATACCCGGTGATAAAAGTACAGTAATACGCGTGGTTGCACAGTAACACACGATATTGTATAGTATCTTTGATTATTGATGCTTACGTGAGAACTCACCCAGTTTTATTCAATTATTACAACAGTAGTTAATGCATAGTATCTCATATTATTGATTTAATTATTGTCACAGTATCATTTGCATAATATTTTATATTATTAAATCAATAAATGTGACGACACAGTTATTCATATTATTATTTGTATTATTGACAATGTCTAAAAAGTTCTGTCGAGGAAAGGGGTTTGGTCATCTAATTGCGTGCCAATAAGGAGAAGTCTTT
Source organism: Panax ginseng (assembly GCA_020205605.1). Lineage (NCBI taxonomy): Eukaryota > Viridiplantae > Streptophyta > Magnoliopsida > Apiales > Araliaceae > Panax > Panax ginseng. Next base: position 16,989,640 of record CM035144.1, read on the forward strand.
ATCGGAAAGCCCCCTCTTTCCTGGGAATAATCTGGTTGTTAATATTGTGAGTTATAATATTAATGATGAATAAATGTTGAAAGATTAAAAATGTGATTAGTCAAGTGAGTTGTGATAAATAAAAGGGGTTTGTCATGAAGTATTTATTATAAATTTGGCTTATTACATGGACCCCCACTTACTCATTTTTCAAAATCGTCGGTAGAAAGTTATCTCAGTTTTTGTTTTATATTGCATATTGTTGCATAGTACTGCATAGTATTTGCATAGTACTGTATAGTGTTTTCATAGTACTGTATAGTAAAAATTATATTATTTTGCCAATTTTGCGCGCCCGTGAATATGGTTACAGTGCGTCCGTGATTTTTCCTAAATAGTGCCCTGCCATTCTCTTATAAATAGGATGCTTAGTTTAGAAATGAAAATCACACTAGAATTAGAGAATTCTTCTTCTATAATATTGAGTGTATTTCTTTTGAGTTTAAGGAAACTTTGAGTGTAGAAAATAGTGCAAGTTTTCTTCAATAATATCCCCGCTATACTAGTCAGAAGTACTCTCCTTTTATGGTAAGGGATATTATTTTGTTCAATATTCGTAAGAAATAATATTTTCTTCCATACTCTGTAGTATGTAAGTAATATTATTTCGTTCCATATTCCTAAATCTATACTTATTTTGATAAGTATTGCTTCTATACTCCTTAAAATTAGTAAAATATCCTTGAAATTTATGCTTGATCTAGTATCGTTTCACAGAAATATTTTTCTGGATATTCTTGTTAAATTTTAATCTTTTCATGCCGAAGTACTATGCATGGGTACTATTCATACATACAAAACTATTTATACATACGGTACTATTCACGGGGTATTATTCACAAAGTACTATTCACTCGAGTACTATTCACCCAGGGTACTATTCACGACAAAAATTAATTTCTTTTCTGTCCAAATTATTTTTGATACATGAATATTATTCTTGAATTTTACTCCACAAAGTAGTTATCATGTTAACAATTTGAACATTTTTAATCTTTGGATAAATTGAATTATAAATCTTTAAAATTTATCATTGATCTCAATTAATTGAATTCTTATACCATTGTCATCATCCTCATGCTTATATTGTGATGAAAGTCATCTTTGGCCCATAGTGCATAGATGGACTGTTGTTGGTATGATTATGACCAGGAATTATGTATCGGTATAATCATGACCTGTAATGTTACAAATGATGTGTTAAAAGTCCTCATTGGCCCGTAGTGCATTAATGGACAGTTGTTGGCATGATCATGACCACTGGTGACAATAACGAATATCCTTTGCCCGTAGTGCATGGATAATTCGTGGATGTGATACTAACGATATCCTTGGCCCATAGTGCATGGATAACTCGGTGATGTGGATTATTTATTGAGATGTGTTACATAGATAAAATATTGATGATGAACTTTTAAATCATAGAAGATAATAGACATCATGCTCTACTTGACTCTTCTAATGGATTGCTTGTTCCACTGCAGTTAAACTTGTTATCTATTGTATTCTATCAATTTTTATACTGTTGAAGACTAAGGATAATTTATTCTACATTATCTTAGCCATAACATTCTTTATTGGGCTAGTTGAGCTCATCCTTTTCTTTCATTGTTCTCTTCAAGAAATGATAATATAGCTGGGACTAGTCGGGGAATGGAGTGACGGTCCAAGATGGTTGCTATAGTAGTCTTCACTATTTTATAAAATAGTGTGATAATAATTATAATGAGGACTTCATTTGAGTTTGGATATTGTCTACGAAGATATCGTCGTTAAAAAACTCTCACCACGTTTTTTCGTATTTTACACGACAGTTGATAATTGTATAAATTAAGTTTGTATTTGAGTTATGTACCATGTATTTGGCGACTCAGAATGAGTTATGTATACCTATTTTGGGGTCGTCACAATAAGTATATGAAACGGTTCAGAGTTCGATCAAAGGACCATTCTCTTCTTTAAGAAGAGAAAGATAAAGTACAAGCGGAGTTGTAAAAAACTTTATGAAAAACTAGCTCTCTCTAATCTTGAAGCTGAGAATAAGAGATTAAGAAAGATAATTGAATAATCTGCACATAGATAATTATCTTTTGTTTCTAAGATAGAAGAACTAGAGAACACTATCTCTACGTGGAATAGGTCTTCTTCTTCTGTGTACTCTCTAATCATAAGTGAGAGATCAGTCTCAGACAGATCAAGTTTAGGGTTTGAGGATTCATCCTCCGATCGTAGTGCGGAAACAGTGTTGGAGATTAACAATAACAATGCTTCTACCTCCCATAGAAGTATTGTGTTTGTGAAATCCACAGAGGTTGTGGAGCCGATTATTCCAAGCTATATGATCTGTGTTGATCAAGTTATGATCTCTTAAAATAATATATCACACACTGGTCTAAGGTTTAAGAAATATTAGGGTAACCAAACACTACCTTCCAACCTCGATGGATCGTAGAGTCAGGTCATACTTTTTCTACGAACCAACCAAGCAAAAAATGTATAGTTGACTTCGACCCTACTAAATCTCAAAATCGCAGTGTAGTGTGAAAGTAGTGAGAGTATGTGCCTAAAAGAAAGGCTATGAATGTTTATTGTCCACACGCGTCCTCAAAGAGAAAGAATCCATGCACACACACAATCATGCATCTTGTAAGATGTTATAATTATCATGAGTATGAATATGTTATTGTATTAGATTATTTTGATGATTATCTTGCTTATTATAAACCTAGAATCAAACAAGTCTGGGTACCAAAATAAAGGTTAATTTTTATTATAGGAAAAGAGCTCCACTAGTTCAATCTGGTATCTCGTTAGTGGATGCTCAAGGCATATAAGCTAGATGTGGCATCAAATATTATCTCATTTGAACTTCAAAAATTTGTCAAAGATTGTCTCCAAAGATCTAGTTTCAGGCTTAACAATGCTCAAGTTTGTCAAGGAAAAGCCTTGCAAAGCCTGTCAGCTAGGAAAATAAACAAAAATCTAATTCAAAAGACAGACAATCAACCCCAATGAGAGGCCTCATCAATTGTTTCGTATGGATCTTTTTGGGCCTATCCCAATTGTCAGCCTTGGAGGAAAAAGATACTCATTATTCATAGAGGACGACTATACCAGATTCACATGGGTATTCTTCTTCAGCTCTAAGGACGATACAAGCTCCCAATTGATCAAATTCTTCAAGCTGGTTGACAATGAGAAGGGTGAGAAGATCAAGGCTATAAGGAGTGATCATGGACGAGAACTTGAATTCTATGATATGGATAATTTTTGTGAAGACAATGACATCCATCACAACTTCTCAGCTCCAAGAACTCCACAACAAAATGGAGTAACTAAAAGGAAGAACAAAAATCTCATTAAGGTAGGAAGGAATTTTCTTTTCGCAACTCGTCTACTTGAATATTTATGGGCTGAAGCTGTCAACATCATCAATTATATTTCGAATCGATCGTTTATTCTCTCTATATTCAAGAAGACGCCCTACGAGTTGTGGAAAGGAAGAAAACCCAACATAAGCTATTTTCATGTCTTTTGCTGTGTGTGCTACATGTAAGACCCCAACTTATTATAAATGAAATTGAATTTCTCTATTTATTATTTTGAAATAGTAAGGGTTGATTTGATTAATGTGGTTAACTATGGGTAAAATGCGCAAATATTTCAAATAAGCAAGTGGTTATAAAATATTCATTATTGTCGGGGAATATTCGTTTGGTCGTGGAATATTCTTATTGTCGGGGAATATTCGTACGACGACGCAGCCTTGTGTGGGCCCATAACGGAAAGCGATTGGATGAAGAAAACGATAAGTATAAGTTGTTTATAAATAACGGCGTAGTTGTTATCGTTAATACTGTTGAAATACCCAATGGTTAAAACACAGTAGCACATGGTATTGCACCAATTATTGATTCTTACGTAAGAAGGCACTACTCAGTAATTGTTACAGTAATTACTGTTCAATATTTTATTTTTTTGATTCAATAATCGCTACGTTGATATTTTATATTATTGTTGTGACGCCCCCAAAATAGGAATACAACACCCATTAAGATCAACAGGTAATGTGATAGTGCCGACTTGGATCAAGCAAGATTTATAAACTCTAGATGTAACGAAGGTTTCACCCAACAGAGTTTCAATAGATAAGTTAAAGTCCAATTTCTCTGGAGTCAAGTTTAAACGTTGAGCACAAGAAGGAGAGATAAAAGAATGGGTAGAACCGGTATCTAGTAAGGTATAAACTTCGTAAGAATTCAATATTAGCTTACCCGTGATCACCTCTTTCGGGTTCCTCACATTTTGGCCAGTTACAACAAACGCTCTTCCAGGAACCGCTGATTTTGACTTATCCGGGACAACCTTTGAAGTCACCATCCCTGCTGAACTTGGTTTTTTTATAGAGCAGTCTCAAGCTATATGGCCCTCCTTTCCACAGTTATAATATACCTTGGATTGTTGTGGGACAGCCAATGATATGTCCCTTTTCCGCATTTGTAACATCTAATCGGCGGTCGATCTCCTCCCCGAATTTGTTGTTGGTGCCGGTGTCATTGCTTGATGTCTTCCCGTCATTGTTGAATCTTCTTTTTCCGAAATTTCCACTGACTCACCTCTCCTATTATCATGACCACGATTACCACCCGAGTGGTTACCGCTTTGTCCGTATTTTTCCTCCTCGTTGGTTATCATCGCTCGATGATTTGTTGTCACCGATATGACCTCGGGTTGTGGTCCCCATTGAGTATACTCACTATCTCGCTCTAATAATTGAGCCACATTGACAACATATAAATCTGAGAGAAAATTTATGAGAGATAAGGTATCGACGAATCTCGGGTTTTAGACCTCTTAGAAACATCCGCGTATATCGCTCCTCATTTTCTACCAAATGAGGTACAAACTCGATAACTCCGCTGAACTTCGCTTCATCAATCGAGACACCGCCATGTTGTTTCATTCGATCTAATAAACTCTACCTCCTTCATATGATTTAATACTTTCAGAAAGTACTTGTCATTGAAAAGTTTCAAATCTTTCCCAAGACATGTTGAAAAGCACATTGGTCAAGTACGCTTCATAGATTCCCACCAGTAATCCACTTCACCACGGAATATAAAGGTGGCAAATGGAACCTTCTGATCCTCCGTGAATCCCAAGACATCGAATATCTTGGTGATTTGCTTGACCCATGTTTCCGCCTTAATCGGATCGGCTTTCCCGTAAACTGGTGGTCCCAACTCCTTGAACTGCTTGGTTGTGACAGACTGTGCGTTGCCATCATTTCCACCCGTATTTTGTACACGAGTCTCCCTCGTTCGATTTTGCATGAACTGAAAAAAAGCTCCTAAACATTCCTATTCATCGCTTGCTTTCTAGAGTGTTGTTTCTGGGAGGAATATTGCCTCTCTGTTGTATGTTCTCCTAATTTGTGACTAAAGGTTGTTCCCACGCCTCATACACTCCATTGTTAACGCTTCAGCAGACCATTCTTAACATCGCCATAAAATAAGGGTTAATTAAACAAATTAACATATCACATAATATCCCTATATTATGACCGACCAACAAATAAGCTTAGATAGGACACGCTATCGAAGGATTTACTCATCTCTCCCCTCCTAGTTCTATTCCCCGATCTCCGCCAGAGACCATATCCCTATGCTTTGATACCAACTGTGATGCCCCCAAAATAGGTATACAACACCCATTTTGAGTCGCCAAATACATGGTACAGAAAGCAAACTACAACTTCAATAATACAATTGTCGTGCAAAATACGACAACACATACTGTGAGTTTAAATACAAATATTGTCTTCTAGACAATATCCACACCCAAATAAGTCCTCATTACAATTATTCATACACTATTTTACAGAAATAGTGAGGACTGCTAAAACATCTTTCTAGAACCATCACTCCATACCCCGACTCGATCCCGCTATGTTGTCACCTCCTGAGAAGAAAAATAGAAAAAAAAGGAAAAGGGTGAGCTCAACTAGCCCAGTAAAAAATATTATGACAAAGATAATATACAAAAAATTATCATTAGTCTTCAACAGGGAAAAAATCTGAAAGAATATAATAGACAACAAGTTTTATATCAATAAATGCAGCGGAAACAACAATACATTAGAAGAGTCGCGTAGAGAATGAGTTCTACTATATTCTAAGATTTAAAAGTCCATCATCAATATTTTATCCTTGTAACAACAATCAATATACATCTTTAACCAAATATTCATCTTTTTGCACTATGTGCCAAAGATATTCATTTTGTATCACCAAATGGTCATGTTCATCTCAACACTGCTCATCTTCAGCACTACGGCCAAAGATATTCATCATTAATCATTCATCTTTGCACTACAAGCCAAAGATATTCAAGAATATCATCATTTAGGACCGAGGATGATGAAAAATATTTTAAAGAAAACGAATCCAAATGAGATGTAAGGACAAATATTAGGATTCAGATAATAGCTTTATCCAAGATCAATAATACTTCATAATAACCAATTGTGAAGCGTAATTCAAAAATAAAGATCAAAACATGGATACAATCAAAGATAGTAACCATAATAGAAATCTTGGAAAAAAAGGAAAATTTTTATTTTTTGGTGAATAGGTCAGATTCGTGAATAGTGTCGATACGTGAATAAAGGTCGATACGTGAATAGTAACCTCGACACAAAAAGTTCCAAATTTGATTAAAAAGTTCACCAATATTTTGGTATAATGATATTGAAGAAAATAATATCATTTAAGAAGAAAATAACATCCCTTACCTCAAAATAACTAAGATTTCGATCGAATATCTGATATAAAGTCAAGGAAACTTTGTACCTAACAACAACTCTCAAAGTATCAAAATACTCACAAAAATACGCCGATAATCTAGTAGAGAAAGAAAACTTTTTTTCGTGTGATTTTTAATTCTAACCTAAGCGCCTATTTATAGAAAATGCTAGAACACCATATAGAGACTAAAATAATAAAATAATATTATTTTTATAACCAATTTTTTCACGCATGCAATATTGAAGATTAGCCAGCCATCTTTGAAAAAATTAGCAAATTTCACATGTGTATTCAACACCAACCCAAAAGTGGGTCCCACCCATAATTTAATAAAAATCATTTTATTTTCCGAAACTTCAATAATTCATAGAAAATAGCCCGCTTATCGTAAAAAAATATGAATTTTATGTCCATTCCACACCTAAATCAAATTTCTACAACTTTATAGCTTTGAGTTTTTCCAAATTCCAAACAAAAAATATCCGAAATCCACAAACGGATGATTTTTAATACCTCTATTCTGACAAAATACTGATAAAGCACCTCAACATTTATTCCTTCATTTATAACCACATAAATAAATAAATCCATCATTTATATCCACATCAAATAAATATTTTCTTATCATATAAATCAATAATTAATTATTCACAAATAATATTACAGAATCACAATTATGACAACCAGCCGCTCCTAAGAAAGAGGGGCTTTCCAATAAGGATTTCTCCTCATCGCGCCGCAATTAGGTGACCAAACCTCTCCTCGATGTAACTTTCTAGACATTGCCAATAATGCTATCTAATAATATTATTCAAATAATATGAATTATTGATCCGATAATGGGAAAAATCATGCAAAGTTGATAATTATTGAAACAACAATAATATAAACTATCAACGCAACAATTATTGAATCAATAAAATAAAATATTGAATAAAGAATTCATCGTAATAATTATTGAAAAGGCCTTTCACGCACAAATCAATAATTCAACAATATGTGCAATACCGCAGTACAACTGCAAACAACGCCAGACATCGTATTTTAACCACCGTGTATTCCAACAAAGGTTGTTAATTCAGAATAATTATTACGTTATTTATAAAAACTCATACTTTGTCATTTTTTTCATCCGACGCTTATTCCGTTATGGGGCCCACAAATGATCATACTGTCATCATACGGATATTCCCGACAAAAAGAATATTCCACCATCAAAACTAATATTCCCCGATAAAAATGAATATTTTATAACCACTTGCTTATTTTGCAAAATTTGCACATTTCACCCATAACCAAAGCATTATATCAAATTAACACCTTATTAATTTAGAATAATGAATAGAGGAAAATTCAATTTTATTTATAATAAGTTGGGGTCTTACAACCTCCCTCCTTATAAAATTTCATCCTCGAAATCGACGACGCATTCGTGTGTTTCAAAAAGGTGAGGTACCTCGCTTTCATTTCCGATTCCAACTCCTGTGTCATTTCTTCAATAGCATGGTTCCTCCACAAAACCTTAACTTGTGGTATAACTTGGTGCGTAGGACATGCTCTTTCCTATCCAAGATCTTAACAGTACCTCCTCAGACGTTAAATCTTCTTGGCTATCTCGTCCGGGTTCTAACTCAATAATGTGGTTCGGGTCTTTCACATATTTACTAAGCATAGATATATGAAAACATTATGAACATTTAGACATGCTTGGAGGTAATGCGAGTCTATAGGCCACATTTTCTATTCGGTCAAGAATCTCAAATGGACCAACAAATCTTGGATTGAGCTTTTCTCTCTTCCCAAATCTTGTAACTCCTTCCATGGAGCAACACGTAATAAAGACATGATCTCCAATATTAAATTCCACGCCCTTTCATGAAGATCAAGATAACTCTTTTTGTCGATCTTGTGAGGTTTGAATACGTTGTCGAATCATTTGGATCTTTTTTCAGTAGTCATGCATATTTAATTCCGGTCCCAACAACGTTGCTTTTCTCCCACCTCGTCCCAAAGATACCGAGAGAATGACACTTTCGGCCCATACAACGCCTCAAATGGAGCCATGCCTATACTTGCTTGATAACTATTGTTGTAGGAGAATTCCACCAAATGGCAAGTACTTATCCCAACTTCCTTTGAAATCTAGAACATGTAGTCTTAATAGATCTTCAAGGGTTTGAATAGTCCTCTTCCGATTGTCCGTCCTTGAGGATGGTATGTCGAATCAATCAGAACTGCGCTCATAGCTTTCTCGCAAGCTAACCCAAAATTTTGAAGTGAATCTTGGGTCACGATCCAAAACTATGGATATCGGCATGCCATGCAATCTCACAATCTCATTCACGCATATATACGAGCAAGACGCTCAAGGAATAAGTCTCACGATCGGCAAGAAATGAGCAGACTTGGTTAATCTATCAACAATAACCCAAATCGCATCTATGCCTTGAGAAACTTTGGGAAGAGACCAGAATGAAATCCATGGTAATGTGTTCCCACTTCCATTCCTAATCTCAAGTGGTTGCAATGGACCTTTTTGGCACTTGATGCTTCGCTTTACACGTTGACAAGTTAAACACCTCGAGATAAACTCCGCGATCTCTCTCTCTTCATATTGTTCCACCAAAATGTATGTCGAATATCATGATACATTTTGGTACTCCCTGTGATGGATTGCAAACGGGGGTGTTGTGTGCCTCCATCATGATTCTATGCTTCAAGTCGTAATCGTTAGAATGCAAAGTCTAGAGTTGACTCAAGTATTCCTTCTTCATCGATTCTTGCTTCGAATAGCACCTTCTTGCACTTTCTTCTTCATACGATCACCCCTGTGTCCGTAGCTTGAGCAGTACTTTTAACTTTATCGATTAAAGTAAGTTCTACTCAGATATTCGCCCATCATCACGTGGGTCCCCGGAGTCTTTAATTCTATCTCCATCCTTTGCAAGTCATACAAAATGGGCCTTCAGCTTTGACAATATCGCACTCGCACTTCAGATATGATCTTTCTACTCAATGCGTCACCACTACGCTTGCTTTTCCAGATGATATTGAATAGTGTGATCGTAATCTTTCAAAAAGCTTCAAGCCAACGTCGTTGCCGACATGTTGAGTTCTTTTGGGTGAAGAAATATTTGAGGCTTTTATGATCCGTGATAAATCTCCACTTTCTCCCCATACAAGTAGTGTCTCCAAATTTTCAACGCGAACGATCGATCGCCGCTAACTCTAGATCATGAGTAGGATAATTCCTCTCATATTCTTTTGAGTTGTCATGAGGCATAGGCTATGACTTTCCCATGTTGCATGAGAACACATCCTAACCCTTTGCCTCAAGCATCATCAGAGATAACAAATCCATCCGAACCAGATGGTATTGCTGTAACAGTATGCCAAAATGAGTCTCCTCTCGAGCTCTTGAAAACTCTTCTCACATTCCTCGCTTCCATATTTAATTTTGTATCTTTCCGAGTCACCGAGTTAACTGAGTAGCGATTCGAGAAAATCCTTCCATGAATCTCCGATAATAACCAAATTTAAGCCTTAAAAGTCACAGACTTTGGCCACCGACTTTTGTTGTTCTAACTTTGTATTGCTTCAATCTTCGTCAGTCAACAGATACTCCATGTTTTGACACCACGCGCCCAAGGAATGCTACTTCCTCGCCGTAACTCGCATTTCTTCACCTTGGCATAAAGCTTGTTTTCAATAAGCCTTTCAAGTATCACTTCAAATGGTGCTCATGATCTTCACGGCTTTTTGAATAGATGAGGATGTCATCAATAAAGACAACAACGAATCGATCCAAATATTCCTTGAATACATGGTTCATCATATCCATGAAAGCAAGCAGGAGCATTAGTCAATCCAAAAGACATGACTAAGAATTCATAATGCCCGCATCGAAGTTCTCAAGGTAGTCCTTTGAATATCCTCGCTTTTAATCTTCAACCGATGATATCCGTAACTAAGATCGATCTTTGAAAAGAATTGTGCTCCTTTGAATCGGGTCAAAACAGTCATCAATGCGAGGTAGGGGATACCTATTCTTGATGGTGACATGGTTTAATTCTCAGTAGTCAATACAAAGTCGATACTCCCCGCTTTTCTTTCTTCTTTACTTAATAAAACAGAGCACCCCAAGGAGATGTACTTAGATTTAATGAAACCGATGTCTAATAACTCCTCAGTAGTTGGACTTTTAACTCCCAAGTTCAATAGAGCCATTCGATATGGGGTTTTAGAAATGGGTTTTGTAATTCGTTCAAGGTCAATAAAGAATTCAACATCACTCTGGGGGGTAGACCGGAAGTTCTTCAGAAATACATCAGAAATTCTCTAACAATGTAAATATTATCCAAATCGATTTGTCTTTATTCAAATCCATAACATGGGCTAAGAAAGCTTGACATCCATTTTTCAATAAACGAATAGCTTTTGTGGCTTGATATGACAAATGATCGATTTTAGTGGTTTAGTTGTTTGAATTGCATAACAAAGTTGGTTAGAATATGAAAACTAACAACCTTATTTAAAACAATCAATTTTGGCATGATGAGTGGTTAACCAATCAATTCCTAAAATCACATCAAAAGCAAGTATCTTTAAAGAGATAAGATCAACAGTAATGTGATAGTGCCAACTTGGATCAAGCAAGATTTATAAACTCTAGATGTAACGAAGGTTTCACCCAACTGAGTTTCAACAGATAAGTTAAAGTCCAATTTCTCCTGAGTCAAGTTTAAACGCTGAGCACAAGAAGGAGAGATAAAAGAATGGGTAGAACCCCAGATTCAGTAAGGTATAAACTTCGCAAGAATTCAAGATTAGCTTACCCGTGATCACCTCTTTCGGGTTCCTCACGCTTTTTTGGCCGCCACGACAAACGCTTCTTCCAGAACCGCCGATTTTGACTTATCCGGACAACCTTTTTGGAGTCACCATCCCCGCCGAACTTGGTTTTGCTACAGTAACAATCTCAAGCTATATGACCCTCCTTTCCACGCTTATAACATACCTTGGATTGTTGTGGATAGTTTTAATGATATGTCCCTCTTTCCGCATTTGTAACATCTAATCGGGGTCGTTCTCCTCCCCTAGAATTTGTTGTTGTGTGTGTGTCATGTCGCCGATGTCTTCCCGTCATTGTTGAATCTCCTTTTTGAAATTTCCACTGACTCACCTCTCCTATTATCATGGCCACGATTACCACCCGAGTGGTTACCGCTTTGTCCGTATTTTTCCCTCCTCGTTGGTTATCATCGCTCGATGATCGTTGTCACCAGATGACTCGGGTTGTGGTCCCTCATTGAGTATACTCATTATCTCGCTTCTAATAATTGAGCCCCATTGACAACATCTAAATACAGAGAAAATTTATGAGAGATAAGGTATCGATTTAATCTCGGTTTTAGACCTCTCGTAAACATCCCTATATACGCTCCTCATTTTCTACCAAATGAGGTGCAAACTCGATAACTCCGCGAACTTCGCTTGCATCGAGACACCGCCATGTTGTTCTATTCCAGCCTAATAAACTCTACCTCCTTCATATGATTTAATACTTTCGTGAAAGTACTTGTCATTGAAAAGTTTCAAATCTTTCCCAAGACATGTTGAAAGTACGGGTCGGGTACGCTTCATCATGATTCCCACCAAAGAATCACTTCACCACGGAATATAAAGGTGGCGTAATGGAACCTTCGTTTCTCCTCCGCATCCCAAGACATCGAATATCTTGGTAATTTGCTTGACCCATGTTTCCGCCTTTAATCGGACGGCTTTCCCTGTAAATCTGGTGGTCCCAACTCCTCGAATCGCTTGGTTGTGATGTATCGCAAGCTGCCATCATTTTTCCACCGTATTTTGTACACGAAGTCTCCCTCCCCGATTTTGCATGAACCGCAAAAAGCTCCTAAACATTCCATCATTCATCGCTTTGCTCTCAGAGTGTTGTTTACAGGAGGAATATTGCCTTCCCTCAGACGCTCTCCCGGTTTGTGACTAAAGGTTGTTCCACAGCCTCATACACTCCATTGTTAACGCTTCTCAAAGCAGCCCATTCTTAAATATCGCCATAAAACAAGGGTTAATTAAACAAATTAATATATCACATAATATCCCTATATTATGACCACCAACAAATAAGCTTAGATAGACACACTAATAAGGATTTACTCATCTCTCCCTCCTAGTTCTATTCCCCGATCTCCGCCAGAGACCATATCCCTAAGCTTTGATACTAACTGACGACGCCCCAAAATAGGTATACAACACCCATTCGAGTCGCCAAATACATGGTATGTAAAGCAAACTACAACTTCAATAATACAATTGTCGGGTAAAATACGCACAACACATATCGTGAGTTTAAATACAAATATTGTCTTCTAGACAATATCCACACTCAAATAAGTCCTCATTACAATTATTCATACACTATTTTACAGAAATAGTGAGGACTGCTAAAACATCTTTCTAGAACCATCACCCAAACCCCGACTAGATCCTGCTATGTTCTCACCTCCTGAGAAGAAAAATGGAACAAAAAGGAAAAGGGTGAGCTCAACTAGCCCAGTAAAGAATATTATGACTAAGATAATATACAACAAATTATCATTAGTCTTCAACAGGGAAAAATCTGATAGAATATAATAGACAACAAGTTTTAGATCAACAAATGCAGCGAAAACAACAATCCATTAGAAGAGTCACGTAGAGAATGAATTCTACTATCTTCTAAGATTTAAAAGTCCATCATCAATATTTTATCCTTATAACAACAATCAATATACATCTTTAATCAAATATTCATCTTTGCACTACAGGCCAAAGATATTCATTTGTATCACCAGTTGGTCATGTTCATCTCAACACCTGTTCATCTTTGCACTACGGGCCAAAGATATTCATCAGTTAATCATTCATCTTTGCACTACATAAAAGCCAAAGATATTCAAGAATATCATCATTTAGACCGAGGATGATGAAAAATATTTTAAAGAAAACGAATCCAAAGGAGATGTAAGGACAAATATTGTGGATTCAGATAATGCTTTATCCAAGATCAATAATACTTCATAATAAACCAATTGTGAAGCGTAATTCAAAAATAAAGATCAAAACATGGATACAATCAAAGATAGTAACCATAATAGACATCTTGGACAAAAAGGAAAATTTTTATTTTTTTTTTGTCAGATTCGTGAATAAAGGTCAGATACGTGAATAAGGTCGATACGTGAATAGTAACCCCGACACAAAAAGTTCTAAATTTGATTAAAAGTTCACCAATATTTCAAAGATAATGATATTGAAGAAAATAATATCATTTAAGAAGAAAATAACATCCCTTACCTCAAAATAACCGTATTTCGATCGAATATCTGATATAAAGTCAAGGAAACTTGTACCTAACAACAACTCTCAAAGTATCAAAATACTCACAAAAATACGCTCGATAATCTAGAGAGAAAGAAAACTTATTTTCGTGTGATTTTCAATTCTAACCTAAGCGCCTATTTATAGAAAATGCTAGAACGCCATCATAGAGACTAAAATAATAAAATAATATTATTTATAACCAATTTTCTACGCATGCTTACACAAAATAACCACCAAACCATCTTTGAAAAAATTTAGCAAATTTCTATGTGTATTCAACACCAACCAAAAGTGGGTCCCACCTATAATTTAATAAAAATTATTTTATTTTTCAAAACTTCAATAATTCATAGAAAATAGCCCGCTTATCGTAAAAAATATAATTTTATGTGTCCATTCACCTAAATCAAATTCTCTACAACTTTGTAGCTTTGAGTTTTTCCAAATTCCAAACCAAAAATATCCGAAATCCACAAATAGATGATTTTTAATACCTCTATTCTGACAAAATACTGATAAAATACCTCAGCATTTATTCCTTAATTTATAACCACATAAATAAATAAATCCATCATTTATATCCACATCAAATAAATATTTTTTAATCATATAAATCAATAATTAATTATTCACAAATAATATTATGTAATCACAATTATGACAACCAGCCGCCCAGAGAAAGAGGGGCTTTCCAATAAGGATTTCTCCTTCATCGGGCGCCGCAATTAGGTGACCAAACCTCTCCTCGATGTAACTTTTTAGACATTGCCAATAATGTTATCTAATAATATTATTCAAATAATATGAATTATCGATCCGATAATGGAAAATATCGCAGCAAAGGACAATTATTGAAACAACAATAATATAAACTATCAACGCAATCAATTATTGAATCAATAAAATAAAATATTGAATAAAGAATTCATTGTAATAATTATTGAGTAGTGCCTTCTTACGCATTTAATCAATAATTCAATAATATCAGGTAATACCGTAGTGCTATCGTGCAACCACGCCAGATATTATCGTATTTTAACCACCTGTGTATTCCAATGTTGTTAACGATAATAATTACGCTTATTATTTATAAAAACTCATACTTTGTCATTTTCTTCATCCGACGCTTATTTCGTTATGGGTCCACAATGATCGCTATTGTCAGCACGGATATTCCCCTACAAAAAGAATATTCCATTTACCAAACGAATATTCCCCGACAGAAATGAATATTTTATAACCACTTGCTTATTTTACAAAATTTGCACATTTCACCCATAACCAAAGCATTATATCAAATTAACACCTTAATAATTTAGAATAATGAATAGAGAAAAAATTCAATTTTATTTATAATAAGTTGGGGTCTTACAATTGTTGTTTTAATAATTGTTACTACACAGTATTTTCCATTAACAGATCAATAATTCATATTATTTGAGTAATATTATTACATAGCATTATTGACAATGTCTAGAAATTTCTGTCTAACGAGAGGTTTGGTCACCTAATCATGCGCTTTAGAAGGAGAAATCCTTATTCGAAAGCCCCATCTTTCCCCGGAAACACTAGTCATAAGATTGTGATTACGTAATATTATTTGTGAATAATTAATTATTGATTTATATGATAAGGAAAATATTCATTTTATGTGGATATAGATGGAGAAAAATTTTTAATGTGACAATTGTTGAAAATTGATATTTTATCTTTTTCTCGATAAAATAATTATTTAAATATATTATTATATTATAATAATATAATAATGGTGATATTTTTACAATGAATGTGGGATATGTGAATAAATGAGGAGGAAGAGTATTTTTTGTTACTAAAATATTTAAAACATGTTTTTCATGTTTGTGGACCCCATTTCTTGATTTGAAATTTGATTATAGCTTTGTAAAATCGTCTTGTATGTGGAAATCAATTTCTGTTTGAATTTGAAAAACTTAAACTTACAAAGTTGTAGAGAATTGAATTTCCTATGGAATGGACATAAGATTCGAATTTTTCTGATAAAAGGGCTATTTATTATGAATTATTAAAGTTCTGAAGTTCCGAAATAATTGATTTTTGAAGTTTTAATTGTTTTATTTAAGAAAAATGTTTTTCTTACTTTTATTGAGTGGATGGCTGATGTTTGGACTCAATTGGTGTGTGTAGGAAGTTTAAGAAAAATAATAATAATATTTTATTAAATTTTCTACTTTGGTGTTCTAAGCATTTTCCTATAAATAGGATGTTTAGGTTAGAATTAAAAATTACACCGTAAACTCAAATCTTCTCTCTATATTATCGAGCGTATTCTTGTGAGTATTTTGATACTTTGAGTGTTTGTATACTATGCAAGTTCCTTTAAGACTATATCCAGTATTCCAGTCAGAAGTACTGTCTTTTTGGAGGTAAGGGATGTTATTTTTTTTTATAAATGATATTATCTCTTTCAATATCATTATGCCGGAATATTGGTAAGATTTTTCTTGTAAAATTCTTGTCTTTTAGTGTTTGGGGTTACTATTCACGATATACTATAACTATTCACGTATATATGACTATACTATTCACTTAATACAACTATTATTCACAAAAAATTAAATTTTTTCGTTTTTTGTCCAAGATATCTATTATGGATACTAGCTTTGATTGTATCCATGTTTTGATCATTCTTGAATTTTACTTCACTATAGTTATTTATGAAGTATTTTTGAACATGGACTGTTTAAAGTACGAATCCTTAATATTTGTTCTTTTGTTTCACTGGATTCGTTTTCTTTTAAAATATTTTTCATCATCCTCAGTCCTAAATGATGATATTACTGAATATCTTTGGCCTGTAGTGTAAAGATGGTTGATTTTTTTATGAATATCTTTGGCCCGTAGTGCAAAGATGTACAGGTGTTGAGATGAACATGACCAACTGATGAATATCTTTGGCCTGTAGTGAAAAGATGAATATTTGATTTAAGATGTATATTGATTGATGTTACAGGGATAAAATATTGATGATGGATTTTTTAAAATCATAGAAGATAGTAGATTTCATTCTCTACGTAACTCTTCTAATGAATTGTTATTTCCACTGCAAATATTGATTTAAAACTTGTTGTCTATTGTATTCTATCAGATTTTTCCCTGTTGAGGACTAACGATAATTTGTTTATTATTATCTTAGTCATAATATTCTTTACTGGGCTAGTTGAGCTCACCCTTTTCCTTTTTGTTCCATTTTTCTTCTCAGGAGGCGAGAATGTAGCGAGTACTAGTCGGGGTATGGAATGATGGTTCTAGAAGTTGTCTTAGTAGTCCTCACTATTTTGTAAAATAGTGTATCAATAATTGTAATGAGGACTTATTTGAGTGTGGATATTGTCTAGATGACAATATTTGTATTTAAACTCACAGTTTATGTGTTATCGTATTTTGCACGACAATTGTATTAATAAAGTTGTAGTTATTTCTGTACCATGTATTTGGTGACTCGAATGGGTGTGTATACCTATTTTGGGGGGGCATCACAATTGGTATCGAGCTTAGGGATATGATCTCGGCGGAGATCTGGGAAAAAAACTAGAGGGGAGAGATGAGTAAATCCTTCGCTAGTGTGTCCTACCTAAGCTTATTTGTTGGTTAGAATATAGGGATATTATGTGATATTTTAATTTCTTTAATTAACCCTTATTTTATGGCAGTATTTGAGAATGGAAACCGAGAATGTTAACAATGGAGTAAATGAGACCGTGGAGACACCTTTACCCACAAATGCGAAAAACGTGCAACATGCCGACAATGTTCCTCCTGTAAACAACACCACTGATCAGACGATGAACGATGGAATGTTTAGAAGCTTTTTATAGTTCATACAAAATCAGACGAAGGAGACTCGTGTAAAAAATACAGGTGGAAATGATAGCAACGCACGTTTGTCACAAAAGCAGCTTCAAAGAGTTGGGACCACTGCACTCGGGAAAGTTTGATCCGATTAAGGCGAGAGACGGGTCAAGCAAATTACCAAGATATTCGATGTCTTGGGATGCACGGAGGAAATGTAAGGTTCCATTCGCCACCTTTATATTTCATAATGAGGCATATTACTGGTGGGAATCAGAAGCGCACTCCATCCAACCAAGCACTCAAAGATGTCTTGGGAAACATTTTAGAAATTATTCAATGACAAGTACTTTCTCGAAAGTATTCATCATATGAAGGAGGTAGAGTTTATTAGATCGAGAAGAACAACATGACGGTGTCCCAAAGACGAGGCAAAGTTCGCGGAGTTATCCAGGTGTTTTCACCTCATTTGGTGGAGAATGAGGAACGATGACGCGGATGTTTCGAGAGGTTTGAAACCCGACATACGCCAAGATCTCATTTCTCATAAATTTCTCTATATTCAGAGATGTTGTCAACGAGGCTCAATTATTAGAGCGAGATAACTAGTACGTTCAACCGAGGGACCACAACTGTGGTCATACGGGATGACAAACAATCATCGGAGCAACGATAACGGTGGGGAAGGAAAAATACGGACAAAAGCAAAGAACCACTCTGGTGGTAATCATGGCCATGAAAATAGAAGAAGCGAGTGGGGAGATTTTAAAAGAGGAGATTCAACAATGACAATGTGAAGACATCATCACCAAAGAAGAATCGGTTCTATGGAGGAGAACGACCACCGGTCGATGCTATAAATGCGAAAAGAGGGGATATATCACCAAACCATGTCCACACAAGTTCAAGGTATACTATAATTATGGAAAGGAAGGACATATCGCTCGAGATTGTACGATAGCGAAACCAAGTCCAGTGGGGATGGTGACTCAAAAGGCTGTCCCAAAAAAGTCAAAGTCAACGGTTCCTGGAAGAGCGTTTGTTGTGACTGGTCAAAATGCAAGGAACCCAAACGAGGTGATCACAGGTAAGCTAATCATAAATTCTTACGAAGTTTATACCTTACTAGATACCGGTTCTACCATTCATTTATTTCGTCTGCTTGTGCTCAACGTTTAAACTTGATTCCGGAGAAATTAGACTTTGACTTATTTGTGGAGACTCCATTAGAGAAACTTTCATTACATCCAATCGCTTATAAATCTTGTTTGATCCAAGTCGACACCATCACATTACCTGTTGATCTTATCTCTTTAAAGATACTTGCATTTGACGTGATTTTAGGGATTGATTGGTTAACTACTCATCATGCCAAAATTGATTGTTTTCGTAAGGTTGTTAGTTTTCATATTCCTAATTAACCTGTTATTCGAATTCAAGCAACTAAACCACTAAAATCAATCACTGTCATATCAAGCCATAAAGTCATTCGTTTATTGAAAAACGGATGTCAAGCTTTCATAGCCCATATTATGGATTTGAATAAAGACACGACATATTTGAATAAAATTTCTATTGTTAGTGAATTTCCTAATGTATTTCCTAAAGAACTTCCCGGTCTACCCCCAGAACGTGAAGTTGAATTCTTTATTGATCTTGAACCTGGTACAAAGCCCATTTCTAAAACCCCATATCGAATGGCTCCTATTGAACTTCAGGAGTTAAAGGTCCAACTACAGAGTTGTTGGACATCGATTTCATTCGTCCCTAGTACATCTCCCTGGGGTGCTCCTATTTTATTCATAAAGAAGAAAGACGGAGTATGCGACTTTGTATTGACTAGTAGGAATTAAACCATGTCACTATCAAGAATAGGTATCCGCTAACTCGTATTGATGACCTCTTTGACCAGTTGCAAGGAGCAAAATTCTTTTCAAAGATCGATCTTCGTTCTGGATATCATCAGCTGAAGATTAGAACTGAAGATATTCCAAGACCGCTTTTTAGAACTCAGAGACGGGCATTATGAATTCTTAGTCATGTCTTTTGGATTGACTAATGCTCTCTTTGGCTTTCATTTATATGATGAACCGAGTATTCAAGGAATATTTAGATTAGTTTGTTGTTGTCTTTATTGATGACATCCTCATATATTCCAAAAGTCGTGAAGATCATAAGCACCATTTGAAGCTGGTACTCCAAAGGCTTCGTGAAAACAAGCTTTATGCTAAATTGAAGAAATGCGAGTTCTGGCTTGAGGAAATAGCATTCCTTGGCCACGCGGTGTCAAAACATGGAGTATCTATCAACCCGACAAATATTGAAGAAATACAAAGTTGGGAGCAACCGAAGACGGTGACCGAAGTTCGTAGCTTTTTGGGCTTAGCTGGTTATTATCGAAGATTCGTGAAAGGTTTTCTCAATCGCTACTTGTTAACTCAGTTGACTTTAAGGATACAAAATTCATATGGAGCGAGGAATGCGAAAAAGAGTTTTCAAGAGCTCAAGAGGAGACTCATTTCTAAGACTATTCGACAATACCATCGGGTTCGGATGGATTTGTTATCTACAAACGATGCTTGGGTAAAGGGTTAGGATGTGTTCTCATGTAACATGGGAAAGTCATAGCCTATGCCTCGCGACAACTTAAAGAATATGAGAGGAAATATCCTACTCATGATCTAGAGTTGCCAGCAGTCATTTTCGCGCTAATGATCTGGAGGCACTATCTATATGGGGAGAAAGTGGAGATATATTCAGACCATAAAAGCCTCAAATATTTCTTCACCCAAAAGGAACTCAACATGCAGCAACGACGTTGGCTCGAGCTGTTGAAAGATTACGACCACACCATTCAATACCATCCCGAAAAAGCGAACGTAGTAGTAGTGACGACGAGTTGAGTAGAAGATCATATGCGGAACGAAAAGTGCGATGTTGTCAACACAAAGGCCCATTTTGTGTGATTTACAAAAGATGAAGATAAAATTCAAGATTATGGGGACCCATGCGATGATGTCAAGTATATACGACAGAACCAATTTTAATCGAAAGAGTTAAAGTTGCTCAAGCACACGACCCAGGTGAGTCGATCGTATGAAGAAGAAAGTACAAGAAGGTGCTATTCCAGAAGCAAGAATTGATGAAGAAGGAATACTTTGAGTCCACTCTAGACTTTGTGTTCCTAACGACTCTGATTTGAAATATAAGATCATGATGGAGGCACACAATACACCATTTGCAATCCATCCTGGAAGTACCAAAATGTATCGTGATCTTCAACATATATTTTGGTGGAACAATATGAAGAGAGAGATTGCAAGGTTTATCTCGAGGTATTTAACTTGTCAACGTGTAAAGGTGGAGCATCAAGTGCCTAAGGGTCCATTGCAACCACTTGAGATTCCAAAATGGAAGTGGGAACACATTACCATGGATTTCGTTACGGGTCTTCCCACGGTTTCTCAAGGCATAAATGCTATTTGGGTTATTGTTGATAGATTAACCAAGTCTGCTCATTTCTTGCCGATACGGGAGACTTATTCCCTTGAACGTCTTGCTCGTATGTATGTAAATGAGATTGTGAGATTGCATGGCATGCCAGTATCCATAGTTTTGGATCGTGACCCAAGATTCACTTCACGATTTTGGGTTAGCTTGCAAAAAGCTATGGGACGGATTTGATTTGATTTAGTTCGGCATACCATCCTCAAACGGATGGACAATCAGAGAGGACTATTCAAACTCTTGAAGATCTATTAAGACTCTGTGTCCTAGACTTCAAAGGAGTTGGGATAAGTATTTACCATTGGTGGAATTCTCCTACAACAACAGTTATCAGCAAGTAATGGGTGTGGCTCCTTCAAGCATTGTATGGACGAAAAGTGTCGCTCTCTCCAAGTATGTTGGGATGAGGTGGGTGAAGCAACATTGTTGGGACCAGAGTTGGTATGTATTATTACGTAAAAGATCCAAATGATTCGACAACATATACAAAGCGGCACAAGATCGAAAAAGAGTTATGTGGATCTTCATCAAAAGGACGTGGAATTTAGTATTGGGGATCATGTATTGTTGTGTGTTGCTCCATGGAAAGGAGTTACAAGATTTGGGAAAAGAGGAAGCTCAATCCATGATTTATTGGTCCATTTTGATTCTTGACCGAGTAGGAAATGTGGCCTATAGACTCGCTTTTACCTCCAAGTATGTCTCGTGTTCATAATGTTTTTCACATATCCGTGCTTCAGTAAATATGTGAAAGACCCGAACCACGTTATTGAGTTAGAACCGGACGAGATAGCCGAAGACTTAACGTATGAGGAGGTACCTATTAAGATCTTGGATAAGAAGGAGCATGTCTTACGTATAAAGGTCATACCACAAGTCAAAGTTTTGTGGAGGAACCATGCTATTGAGGAAATGACCTAGGATTTAGAAACAGAAATGAAAGTGAGGTATCCTCATCTTTTCGAAACGCCAGGTACGTACGTCAATTTCGAGGACGAAATTTCATAAGGAGGGGAGGTTGTAAGACCCCAACTTATTATAAATAAAATTGAATTTCTCTATTTATTATTTTGAAATAGTAAGGGTTGATTTGATTAATGTGGTTAATTATGGGTAAAATGCATAAATATTTCAAATAAGCAAGTGGTTATAAAATATTCATTGTTGTCAGGGAATATTCGTGGTCGTGGAATATTCTTACTGTCGGGAAATATTCATCGATGACGGCATGCAAATTGTGTGTGGGCCCCATAACGAAAAAAGCAATTGGATGAAGAAAATGACAAGTATAAGTTGTTTATAAATAATCACAGTAGTTGTTATCGTTAATATCGTTGAAATACCGGTGGTTAAAACACAAGAAGCATTACCGGTATTGCACCAATTATTGATTCTTACGTAAGAAGGCACTACTCAATAATTGTTACAGTAATTACTGTTCAATATTTTATTTTATTGATTCAATAATTGCTACGTTGATATTTTATATTATTGTTGTTTTAATAATTGTCACTACACACAAGATTTTCATTAATGATCAATAATTCATATTATTTGAGTAATATTATTAGATAACATTATTGGCAATGTCTAGAAATTTCATCTAAGGAGAGGTTTGGTCACCTAATGCGCCGCCAGAAGGAGAAATCCTTATTAGAAATCCCCTCTTTCCGGAACTACCGTTGTCAATGATTGTGATTCTGTAATATTATTTGTGAATAATTAATTATTGATTTATATGATAAGGAAAATATTCATTTTATGTGGATATAGATGGAGAAAATTTTTAATGTGACAATTGTTGAAAATTGATATTTTATCTTTTCTGATAAAATAATTCATTTAAATATATTATTATATTATAATAATATAATAATGGTGATATTTTTACAATGAATGTGGGATATGTGAATAAATGAGGAGGAAGAGTATTTTTGTTACTAAAAATATTTAAAACATGTTTTTCATGTTTGTGGACCCCATTTCTTGATTCGAAATTTGATTATACTTGTAAAATCGTCTCAGATGTGATTTTGGTCAATTTCGCTTGGAATTTGGAAAAACTTAAACTTACAAAGTTGTAGAGAATTGAATTTCCTATGGAATGGACATAAGATTCGAATTTTTCTGATAAAAGGGCTATTTATTATGAATTATTAAAGTTCTGAAGTTCCGAAATAATTGATTTTTGAAGTTTTAATTGTTTTATTTAAGAAAAACGTTTTTCTTACTTTTATTGAGTGGATGGCTGGTGTTTGGACTCAATTGGTGTGTGTAGGAAGTTTAAGAAAAATAATAATAATATTTTATTAAATTTTCTACTTTGGTGTTCTAAGCATTTTCCTATAAATAGGGTGTTTAGGTTAGAATTGAAAATCACACCAGAAACTGAAATCTTCTCTCTCTATATTATCGAGCGTATTCTTATGAGTATTTTGATACTTTGAGTGTTGCTATATATTGCAAGTTCCTTCAAAGACTATATCCAAAGATTCCAAATGTAAGTACTTACCTTTTCGAGGTAAGGGATGTTTTTTTTTTTATAAATGATATTATCTCTTTCAATATCATTATGTCGGGAATATTGGTAAGATTTTTTCTTGTAAAATTCTTGTCTTTTTTAGTGTGGGGTTACTATTCACGATATATACACTTACTATTCATATACTATACTATTCACGAATACAACATTATTCACGTAAAAATTAAATTTTTCATTTTTGTCCAAGATATCTATTATGGATACTAGCTTTGATTGTATCCATGTTTTGATTATTCTTGAATTTTACTTCACTATAGTTATTTATGAAGTATTTTTGAACATGGATTGTTTTAAAGTACTAATCCTTAATATTTGTTCTTTTGTTTCATCGGATTCGTTTTTCTTTAAAATATTTTTCATCATCCTCTATCCTAAATGATGATATTACTAATATGAATATCTTTGGCCTGTGAAAAAAGATGGTTGATTTTCTTATGAATATCTTTTTGGCGTAGTAGTGCAAAAGATGTACAAGTGTTGAGATGAACATGACCAACCGATGAATATCTTTGGCCTGGTAGTGAAAAGATGAATATTTGATTTAAGATGTATATTGATTGATGTTACAGGATAAAATATTGATGATGGATTTTTAAAATCATAGAAGATAGTAGATTTCATTCTCTACGTAACACTTCTAATGAATTGTTATTTCCGCTGCGAATATTGATTTAAAACTTGTTGTCTATTGTATTATATCAGATTTTTCCCTATTGAGGACTAACGATAATTTGTTTATTATTATCTTATTCATAATATTCTTTACTAGGCTAGTTGAGCTCACCCTTTTCCTTTTTGTTCCATTTTTCTTCTCAGGAGGCGAGAATGTAGCGAGTACTAGTCGGGGTATGGAATGATGGTTCTAGAAGTTGTCTTAGTAGTCCTCACTATTTTGTAAAATAGTGTATCAATAATTGTAATGAGGACTTATTTGAATTTGTATTTAAATATTGCTTTCTAGATGACAATATTTGTATTTAAACTCATGTATTTGGCGACTTATGGGTGTTGTATACCTATTTTGGGGTCGCGTCACACTTCCTCAACAACGAGAAGAAAATTATATTAGTTTTAATAAAGTTGTAGTTTTCTTTACGTACCATGTATAGAGTGTTCAACAAGAAAATGGGTGTTGAAGTGGAAAGTAATTTATACCTATTTTGGGACTGCTACTAGTTTTGACATCATTAACTAGGGGAAATTATTAGGACAAATGCATATTTGATTTGATGATGAGATAATGTATATTTGTAACTAGTACCTTTTGTGAAGTCCTTTAAATGAAATTGATGTAAAAGGACTTAGATTAGAAGATCAAACTTGTTAGGTTGATCTATTTCATTGAGTAAATTAAATGTATAGACTATAGAAAGTTAAACGATCGTAAAGTTGTTTAGACGATCGTAAAGCTTGTTGGATGATTGTAGAGCTTTCAAATCAAGTTTGTAAAGTTTAATTTGAGATCATAAAACATATTAAAGATCTCAAATTATGCCAAAGATCGTAGAGCTATCTACTCCAAGATTCTAAAGCAAGTAGAAGACCGTAAAGTTTAATATAGATCGTAGAGAACATTGAAGATCGTAGAGCTTATGTAACATAAAGCTTGTCAATCGTAAAGTCAGCTTAGCCAGATGCTGTATGACCATCATGAAACTCTATGATTAGAAAAATATTAGAGTATATCAACTCTGACAATAAACTGATAATGTGAAGACTCGTAGAGTGAAGACCTCGAGATAGTTGTTGAAAATCTTAAGTTTAAAAAGATGATCAGATCGAATTGTGTCCAACAACTAGTTCGGTGAAGTGACAACAACCCATGTGAATGTAATTGTAGCAGTCTGATATGACATATCACAGCCGAAAGCAAACTCACACATCCTCTCTAAAAGTCAACAATCAAAGATCTTCTGGGATCAGAGCATTAAATAAGCAACGATAGCTTTCCAACATGACAATCTTGAGGGCATCTATAAATGACACATAGATTCAATCTAACAGTAAAGATCATGAAATTTAAATGTTGAATTGATGTTTAACTCTCAAGAACTCTACGAATCTAGAATTACTTGTTCTAATGCTATGTTTTTCTTTGCTAAACTGAAAGCCACTTAGCAACACCTTCAACTCAATCTATCTCTGAGTGATTGTTCATATCTTAGTGACCTTTATAATCAAGTCTTATCGACTTGTTCCAAAGTTTTTGTGACTTAAAAGAATCTTAGCGATTTAGTTATAATTGTTCTTAGTGAACAGATCTTAGTGATCACCCATCTTTAGTGGATTATACCTACTCGAACAGTAGAAGAGTGAACTAGGTGATATTTGTGACTTAATTCCTTTTGTGTGCAAAATTTAGAATTGTGACTCTCTTAATCTTTGAAGGGAATTTTTAAAGTATCATTCTGTTGTGCATATTTAAATTAAACTGCTTAATTTATAAGTTGGTAATACTTCTTTAAAAAAAGTTTTTTAAAAGTTCTATTCAACCCCCTTCTAGATCTCTTAGTGCCATTGGGAAACAACAAGATAATTTGCTTGTATCTACTCTTGAACTGAATCACAATCATGAATTTATGCTCCCAAGTAATGTTTCTCAAATTCAAACATACATAAATAGTTCAAGAGTTACTACGAATTTGATTGAAACCCTTAATAATGTTAGAATTGGTTAAGTAGGATGATAAATGTTTGAGCTCATTGGGAGGAGGTATGAATAATGTTGGGTTCTTTGAAACATATTTACGAAATATAGTTAGACATATAAGACGTTATAATATCAACTTGAATGATCAAAGGTTGCAATAGATTACTCTAGAAAGTTGCAGCGTGAAAGCCTAAACAGATTTTATTTTATTATCAAACAAGTTGTGGATGTATTATGTGGGTAGATTATCAATAAATACTTGCTTATCAAAATTTTGGAGACATTGTTACTTTTGATAACACATACCAAACAAACAAATATTCCATGTCATTTACTTCTTTCACGGGTGTAAATCATCATTACCATTCTATATTGTTTGGGTGAGCACTATTAAGCGATGAGACTTAGGATACATTTGTATGGTTGTTCAAGTAGTGACATGGTGTAATGAATTTCAAACATCCCATAATCATTGTTATTGATCAAGATTGTGTTATGTCGAAGGCAATTGCTAAGGTTTTTCCTAATACACACCATGCATTGTGTACATGGCATATTAGCAAAAATATCTTTAAAAACTTGGTAATATATAATCTTCGCATCCGAATTTTAATTCAAATTTTAGCTACTGTGTCTTTAAGTCTTTGAGTACTCAATAATTTGAGGACATATGGAATTTGTTGATGGAAAAATATAGGCTGCATAATCACAAAAGGTTGAAATCTTTATATGTATTAAAAAAATAATGAATTGGGGTGTATTAAAAAAATCTTTTGTAGCAGGAATGAATACTACTTCTAGGAGTGAAAGTATAAATAATTTTTTTAACGAATATATAAATAGTAGTACGAGGATTAAATATTTTATTTTAAAGTCCCAAAAAGCTATTGAAAAATAGTACATCAAAAAGAAAAAAAGATGATTATATTATAGTTAATATGTAAAAAAAATTGTACTTGGAGATCCGTTAGAGATGCATACATATAAAATATATACCAAATAAATATTTTGGCATTTTTAAATTGAACTTACAAAATTGTACATGTTAACCTCTAAAAAGGTATATGAGATCAACTCCTGATTCAAAAATCTACTTGGTGTTCAAGTCATGGTTCCTGAATCTTGTCGTAGATATTTCACAGTTTTGCATTATATAGATATCAGGATGGCGAAATATAATTGTAAAATATTTAAACATATTTGTACTATATACCGCCACATTCTCAAGCTACTAACTTTAAAAAACTTTATTCAGAATCCCGATGAATTGATACACAAGCGATGGAATCAAGAGGCTAATAAAACCAACGGTGTCACCTCGTATCTTTTGACCTCGATCATAGATTATGTTGAGACACAAACCGATCAGATGAATCTTTTGTGGAAATGATTTATGGTTTTTGTGTTGGATGCTTCATGTTCTATAGAAACCACTAAATATGTTAATGAAATACTTGATCGTGAGGAAAAATTATTGCCAAAATCTTTATCAAAGGTGTCAATATAAGATAATAAGACAATGTGTGACATGTTAATGAAGTCGAAGACGGTATGGAATTACGCAATGATGATGATGTTGAGCCTAATAATCCTATTTTTGATCCAATTTATACGCAGACAAAAATCGTAAAAAAGCAACACGATTAAAAAGTGTTGTCGAACAAATTGCAGGTCAGAAGCTACTTCGAAGATGTACAATATATGGAATATTTATAAACCATGATAAGTGAAACCATTATAAAGCTTTAGGATTAAAGCATCCTGAATCTTCATAATTTAAATTCTCTCAATAATCTTTTATTACTTCCATCTTTTGGTTGTGTTTATTGAACCATTATAAAAGAAATGTTAGGTTTAAATTTATTTTCTGGCTGCATTTAATTGCATTTTAATAAATACATGTTTTGATCAAGTTAGTATTTTTTATTCCTTAAGTTCAGTGGGCTCAGTGGATCACAATTTTTATTAAAGTTGGTATTAAATTGCGGTTGACAATTTTTTTAAAAGTTTCCCAGGCTCTGTTGTATTAAACTACGGAAGACAATTTCAATTTATTCCCCTATATTGGTTTCCCATACTCCACAGTATTAAACTGCAGATGACATGTTTTTTAAGTTCCACGTATTATTCGACCAAGCTTCGTAGTACTAAACTTCAGTTGACATGTTTTTTTTAAGTTCCCTATATTGGTCGACAAGGCTTCACAGTATTAAACCGCGGATGAATTTTTTTTAAATTTCCCTGTATGGATTGACATGGTTCCACTGTATGCTTTTAAATTATAAATGCCAAATCACAAACAAAACCAACACCTATAATCCATAATATTTATAAACTGTAAATGTCATATCACAAACAAAATCAACACCTACAATCACTAGTATGACTCCACTGATAAATGTAAATGGGATGAGGAGTTAATTACATTTTGGGTTCCTTCTCAACTATAAATGGGATGTCAGGCTAATAATGGGATTTTGACTGAATGGATCATAACTAGAGAATGATATTTCTTGCGTGAATTGATCTGGTGAAAAGTTGGGGAAGTCATCATTGGGATCTTCAAAAACTCTATGGTAATCTTCATTAAACAGTATCGACCTTGCATACCACTCCTTGTACACATGACGAGGGTTATGCACAAATGTTACGCTTATAATGTTCCTCATAAAATCTCGAGCTACCCCGATTTGTATAAAAAGGTTTACATATGATTAGAAAACAATATATAATATATTATGAATGTCTATGAGAAAATTTTCAATATAAAACTTACAAGGTTTGCAGCTTTGTACTGATGAAATAAGTTATGTGGTGTATATGTGTCATCTGGTTGTAGTTGTGGGCAACTAATTCTTATACGAGCCATCTGTCTATAAAACTTTAAGCATTCGGTCAGAGTAGCCTCTTGTATTGTATCCACCATAAAGTCCATAAAGCTATGTATACCACGTGACGATATAATCTCTCCACTCATGAATATAATCTATAATGCGGATCTTTTCTCTCTCCCGGCGGAGTTCAATCATATTTATCGAGGCTTCGGGAATATCTTGTGTTTCCTAAAATTATCTCAGGATATGATCTGGCTATTGGAATTCAACAACATCGAGCCAAATGAGGGGAATACGCGAGATCCCACTATACCATGCAGCTTGGTACTCCTATGCCACTAAATGATCAAACTTTATATATGGCATCCATTGTACCATTGCAGCTTTTATCCAATAGAATTAACCTCTATAAGAGATTTGGTTGTGATGGGGGTATAGTCTTCTTGTTTCTTTAACGGTGTATTTATTTCTTCGTTAGGCCTAGACTCTTGCACGGGGTAACCAATGGTCGACCCCTCTTGCATAATTAGGCCTCCCGATTGATAGGCGTTCGTAAGCCAACACATGTGTCATAATTGATCAAATTAAAAATTACAAATTTAGTATGAGGGTCAATCAATGTAAATAAACATCAATCTACAATCAATAAGATACCTAAAGAAGTGTTAAACAACTTGAGAATCTTTTCGCATTGAGGCATGTTGTTTTATGAAAATTGCATGAAAAATAAGCCAAAACCATAACTCCCCATATATTATTACATACTTTATTAATATCTTGTAAAAAGTACAAGATATCTAGCATATACAACGTCACGGTTTGATGATGTAAATAATATATTCCCAACAATAAACAATACATATTTATGAGTAGGTTTTTAACCTACGATTTGATCTCATTTTGCTTGGTATATTGTTAGTTTTTGGGATTATTCATGATATTTTTGATGGTTTTTGTTCTATGTGCAGGAAAATGGGTTGAAGACGTCTAAGAGCTAATAATTGAAAAAATTACAAGATTTGTCACATTCTGCTCAACCGGCGCAGGGGGCGCCATGGATGCTTAGTAACTGGCGCGGGGTGCGCTGCACTGAGATGGAACTCTGTTAGGATGGCGCAGGCCGCGTTTCTTAATGAAGAGTCCCGGCACGGGGCTAGCTGGTCTGACGGGTTAACTTCAGATTTTATTTCTTTAAGTAGGGAAGTTGAGTTTTAAAATGATTGATGATTTCATTATGTAATAGGGTTGAGTTAGGAGTGTAAAGAGGAAGTTATTTCTTAGTTTTAGGGATTCTTGGGACTGACAACCATTGGGGGTGCAGAGAGAGTTTAGTTTTGATTCAAATTCTGTAGAGGCTGGATTGGAGAACTTTGGCATGGATTTAGATTGTATCATCTATTTAATGACTTATATCAATTAGAAGAGAGACTTCAATTATCACACAATCAATTACACTTTTAGAGCCCTAATGGTTTTTAATTATGACTTATGGTTTTTAATTATGTTGGTCATATGGTCATGGTATGGGGTAGACCAGTGTTATTCCATGCCAATGCAATCAACGAGTACTTTGGACTGGAAACACCTTCGGATGCACGCTATGAATACCGTTTGCCTGATCTGGATGAACTTATTATGAGATTGTGCAAGCCAGAATCGCAGTGGGTTAAATGAGCTAGAACTGATGAAAAAATAAGCTTTCTTCACTCCGCCTTAAGTCGTTATGGAAAAGACTGGTACGCCTTCATATGTGCTCAGTTGATGCCCACACGCCATCAGAACGATGTGACTAAGGAATGGGCGTGGCTATTGTATGGCATTGTCCACCACCACTTTCGAGCGAATAATGCAATTATGTTCTATAAAGTGGATGTGGGTTCGTGCATTCAAGAGTCGATCGAACGGTTGCTACGGGGTAGTACCACGAGGCGCCTTCTCCATGGATTTCCCATTACTGATTTGTGTCGCAAAGCTGGAGTACAATGGCATTCCTCTGAACCAATTCAATAACCAATGGCAATCATCGACCATGCTACCATTGATAAATATAAAGCATGGGATGGGGCGCAATCACACCCAAGAGGAGAAGGATATATCATAATACGCCCACCCTCACCCCTGGTCGCGGCTAATCTGATAGAAGAACAACCTGAGCCTGCTACCTTTAATTTTCTTTATATTGTTGTAATGGGGACATTACTTGTATTAAGTTTGGGGGGATTTGCATGGTTGATTAGTCTTAATTATGATTACATATGTATGTTAGTTCTAAATTTTTGATAAGTTGTTTAATAATTGTTTTGTTGCTTTGTTGGTGGTGTCATTTAGTATCATTCATTCATGCATACATATATATTAAAAAAAGTAAAAAATATTAGTTTAGTTTACTGTTTTATTGCATTTAGTTCATGCATTGCATGATTCCAGCAGTTAGATAGTTTAAGTCTATTTTGGCCAATGATGAGATTGGAATTGTGTAGACAAGTATGGTATTTATTATTTAGACTTTGATATGATTTCTTGGCATGATTTAGATCTTTATATGTTTGAAACTGATATAATTAGGTTAGCACCTTAGAAATTGCTATGTTAACTGATTAAGTTTAAATGGACACATAATGGAATTCTTAAGGATAATGCTAGTTTGAATGAAAGAAAGACATGAATAGGCATAGATGGCTAAGATTAGACAAGAACCTAAGTTTGGGGGAATTTTTGGGATATATAAGCTATAATTTAAAAAAAGTGAAAAAAGAACGAAAATATGAATAAACATCGTGGTTAGTCTTGTTCTGTGGCCTTTGTTACTTGAGTAAGTACCCCCGAGGGGATGTCTCTACACCTAGCGCCTTAAAGCCTTAACGGTTTGGGAGTCATTGGTTGAAAGCTCGCTAAGGGGTAGCATTAAAAAGCCTAAGAGGACTAGACATTACACAGCCATGAGTAAACTAAAAAGTAAAAAATGGGAAATAAGAGCAAAAACCCTCCGTGAATGAAAAATAAAGCATAAGTATTCCATGTTAACCGTTATAGTATGGTAACTGTTTGATTTTAGTCGGATCTAGCTTGTTCATGGATTCCTTGAGTTTACACTGTATGATGCCTTTAAAGAAGCCTATTATGTGTTTTATTTAGTTTTATATCAGTTAGCATGGTTGTTGAGCACACACGTACTATATCAGTAATAACAGTTTAAGATTTGATGATTGATTGTGAAGTTTTTGATTGGTCTTGATATGATATACTATCGTGTTTACTTGATTTCTTTGAGATAGTGTGATTAGATTGTGTTTTGTCTTACTGCTTGATTTGTAGGTGTATAATAGGTGCATTTTCATTGCATATCATTTTTCTTGAGGACAAGCAATGTTTCAAGTTTGGGGGAATTTGATGAGTAGGTATTTAACCTACGATTTGATCTCATTTTGCTCGGTATATTGTTAGTTTTTGGGATTATTAATTTTCCTTTTGATGGATTTTGTTCTATGTGCAGGAAAATGGGTTGAAGACGTATAAGAGCCAACAATTGAAGAAATTGCAAGATTTGTTACATTCGTTTCAGCCATGTGGCGCGCCATGGATGCTTAATAATCAAAAGTGCGTCATATTTGCTTAATAAAAAAGACCGTGGGCACGCTAGTCTGACGGGTTAACTGCAGATTTTGTTTCTTTAAGTAGGGAAGTTGAGTTTTAAAAGGATTGATGATTTCATTATGTAATAGGGATGAGTTAGGAGTGTAAAGCGGAAGTTATTGCTTAGTTTTAGGGATTTTTGGGACTGACAACCATTGGGGGTTCAAAGAGAGTTTGGTTTCGATTCAAATTCTGCAGAGGCTTGGATTGGAGAACTTTGGCATGGATTTGGATTGTATCAGCTATTTAATGACTTATGTCAATTAGAAGAGATAGACTTCAATTATCACACAATCAATTACACTTTTTGAGCCCTAATTGAGAAAAGAATAGTGGATGAGCAGATCAAGGAAGGAGATTCACGAAGATTACATAATTGAAGGCAAAGAAAGGTGGTGTATTACTATTCTAATTCTTAAATTTAGTTCTTGTAATTGGGATGATGAATTCTTTACTTTATTCAGTTTATAATTCATTGATTATGAACTAAATTACTTTTTAGGCTTGTAATGGATCTTTAGTGTTGAACAATGATTGTCATACCTTAATTTTAGTTTAATAATACTATCAATTAAGTTTATCTATTGTGATTTATACTTAATTTATGAAATGATTGATCACCAATTTTATGTGGATTTATATGGACTCGAGAGATGATGTATGAATCTAGACCTAATTACAATAACACGTGTTCTTGAATTCTATGTTTTGATGGAATCTTGATGAATGTTTAGGATAGAGATATCCCTAACATCGCATGTAATCCTTGAAGAATATGGAATTTAAACCTTCTTTGATTTTAATTCACATAGAGATATAGTGAATTAGTTAATTTGGGTGTTTGGCTTAATTCTATCAATTTGTGGATTTAAGTTAATATGATGTTAAGTGCATTGAGAGATGGCTAATTCTACTTGAGTGTTCTTGATTAATAAACTGAGATAGTAAATTAAATTGGAAAAAGGTGTGATAATCAGAGTGAAAACTTAAAGTGAAATTGTAAGCCTAATTCTCCATTATCTGATTGAAATTACGGTTAATAATTTGTGTTGATTTTTAGTTTAGTAGTTTTTAATAACTATAATAATTAATTTGAATAGTTTAATAAAATTGAAATAAAATAAAGCTAATAATTGTTAGATTAAATTTCATATTAGTCTCTGTGGGAACGATACTCTTGTTATCATTATATTACTTGTTGACCACGTACAATCGCGTATAGAGTGTATCTAAAATTTACCTAACAAGTTTTTGGCGCTATTTTCGGGGACTAGTGTGCTTTTATTGCTTCAATATCAGTTTAATTAGTTCAGTTTTAGTTAAACAATTTTTCTTTTTGTTGTTGTTTTTTTCTTGTTTCAGATTCTCTGAATTAGTGTATGCAAACTCGGTCTAAGAAGCCAGACTTGCTTCCTTTCGAGGATGACATCGAACGACAGTTTTAGAGGTGGAGTAACTAGATTAGGGAAAACAGGGAGAACTTTGATAAACAGGAAGAAACTATGGCTGCAGAGGATCAGAAAGAGCTGAGGGATTATGCTACTCCCATGGTGACTGAGCTTTAGTTGAGCTTTACCAGGCCTGCGATAGTTTCAAATAACTTTGAGATCAAGCCTGGGACTATACAAATGATGCAGAACTCAGTACAGTTTGGGGGATTAGCCAACGATGATCCGAATGAGCACTTAGTCAGCTTTCTAGAAATTTGCGGCACCTTTAGATACAACGGGGTGTTGGATGATGCAGTCAAACTTTGCTTGTTTCTGTTTACACTACGGGACAAGGCAAAAAGTTGGTTACACTCATTACCGCCAGGGTCGATTACAACATGGGACGACCTTGCTCAGAAATTTTTGGCCAAGTTTTCCCCATTGGAAAAGACTGCGAAGATGAGGAACAAGATTACTATGTTTGAGCAGCAGCATGGGGAGTCTTTGTACGAAGCTTGGGAAAGGTACAAGGAACTACTTAGGAAGTGCCCACATCATGGACTACCCAAATGGCTACAAATGAACACTTTTTATAATAGGCTGAATGGGGATCTCAGGACTAGCATTGATGCAGCGTCGGGTTGAGCTTTTATGGCTAAGAGTTATGAGGAGGCATACGATCTGATAGAGATGATGGCGGCTAATAACTACAAGTGGCCCACAGCGAGAATGACACAACTTAAGGTAGCTGGGGTGTTATAAGTAGATGGGGTAACAGCGTTAGCGGCATAGATTTCAGCATTGTCGAAGAAGATGGATGCTCTTACAGGTAAACAAACTCAGCAGGTTGCATATGTTTATGAGTTGTGTGCGGGGGAACATACTACGAAACAATGTGCCATTAACTTGAAAGTGAGACACGGTTTGTGGGCAAATTTATAATAGAATTCCATGTAAATCGATGTAATGCCTACAATCGAGGGAATAGGAATCATCCGAATTTTTTGTGGAGTAACAACCAAAATTAGCCGGCTCCACGACCATCTTATCCTCCTGGGTTTCAAAATTAATATCAACAAGCAGCTCCGCATTAAGAGAAAAAGTCAGATTTGGAAGAGTTGTTGTTGAAGTACATATCGGGTAACGAGGCAACAATGAAAACACATGCAGTTACAATCAAGAACTTAGAAAATCAGATGGGACAGCTTGCGATAACATTGAATAACAGGCCTCAAGGGACTTTACCTAGTGACACAGAGAAGAATCTGAAGGGGAATCATGAATAGTGTCAAGCAATTACTTTGAGAAGTGGAAAGCCTCTTGAGGGACAGGATGTAGAAAATTCAGCAAAGAAAGATGTTAAATGAGGTGAAGATAAAGTGGTTGAAGAGAAACAGGGTGATGACAAGCAAGAGAACAAGGGTCAGACAGATGTTGAGCCAGTTGTTTATCCTCCACCACCATTTTAACAGAGGGTGCAAAAATAGAAATTAGACAAACAATTCTTTAAGTTTTTTGAAGTTTTCAAGAAGGGTATTTTGTCAAGGAAAAAGAAATTAGAGGGCTACGAGACTGTGGCATTGACGGACAAATGCAGTGCAGTATTAAAGAGAAATTTACCTCTGAAGTTGAAGGATCCGGGGAGTTTTATTATTCCTTGCACAATAGAGAACACGGCCTTCAACAAGTGTTTGTGTGATTTGGGGACAAGTGTGAACCTAATTCCACTATCGATATATACTCAGTTGGGTTTGCTAGCTCCGAAGCCTATAAACATATCACTGCAGCTAATGGATAGATCGGTGACTTATCCAAGAGGGATTGTGGAAGACATTTTAGTTAAGGTGGATAAGTTCATATTTTCGACATATTTTATAATTTTGGATTACGAAGAGAACAAAAATATCCTAATCATCTTAGGAAGGCCATTCTTGGCTACTAGGCAGAGTCTCATTGACATTCAGAAAGGGGAGTTAACAATGAGAGTGCAGGACTAAGAAGTTAAATTTAATGTGTTTAAAGCCATGAGGTTCCCTATAGATGAGGAAGAATGTTTTCGAATGGATGTGATCGACAGGATGGTAAAAGAAGACTTTGTAAGACCCCGAATTTTATGAAATGAAAGTATTCAATTTTCTTATAATTATTATTTTATTTCGTAAATGGTTAAATTGATAAAAGGTTAAAGTTAAGGGTGATATGTGAAAATTTTTGTAAAGTATGCAAGTTGTTATAAAATATTCGTTTGGTGGGGAATATTCTTTTTTGTGGGGAATATCCGTACGATGGCACAATCATTGGTGGACCCTACAAATGTAAGTATCATCGTAGAAAAGAAAATGACAAAATTATCTTTTTATAAAAATAACTACGAAAGTGTTACCGTTAAAAGCTGTTGAACTACTTCGGTAGTAAAAAAATGCGATGTCTGGCATTGGTTGATATAGTAGCATTACGGTATTGATTATTGATGCTTACGTAAGAAATCACTCATTATACTCAATTATTATTACAAAGAATTCTTGTGATCATATCTCTCATATTATTGATTCAATTATTGTCACAAAGATCATCGAAGATAATATATATTATTAAATCAATAATTGAGATGACAAAGTTATTCATATTATTATTTGCAATATTGACAATGTCTAGAAGTTCTGTCAAGGAGAGGTTTGGTCACCTAATTGCGCGCCAATAAGGAGAAATCCTTATCGAAAAGCCTCCTCTTTCTTGGGAACGACCTGGTTGTTAAATATTGTGAATTATAATATTAATAATGAATAAGTTCGTGTTGATTAAAGATTAAATTGATAGTTCCATTGTGTTGAAATTATTAGTGTTAATGAAAATTGACATTTATTTCGATAATAATTGATATCTAGAGGTTGACTAATCGGGTAATTAACTGGATAAATGAGCAATTAATTGCTATTGATTCACATGATTATAACTATTTGTTCACATGTGTGTACTATTGATTCACATTCATTTACTATTAGGGGAGTTGGTGCAAGATTGATAATACTTGCATGACTAAGTTAAAAATGGAGGTATAGATGGAGGTACTATACTGTAATTTGTATTTTCACATGTCTAGAACTATTGATTCACGTGATTTACTATTAGGGGAGGTGGTGCAAGTTTGATAGTACTTGTAGGACTAAATTAAAAATGAAGGAAAAGAGGAAGGTATTATACTGTAATATTTCGAGCCCCAAAACGTGCAATTATCGAAACTATATTTTCTTATAAATAGAAGCTCATTCCTTCATTATTTTTCACCAATTCACTAAAGCTATAGAGTAATTATTATAGAGAGAAATTATAGAGAGAAAGAAGAAGAGAAGTCTGCTACCTCACTATTCCAGTATCCAGTCTTCTTTTGAGGTAAGGGGTATGATTCTTTCGTATTCATGAAGAGAGTTATTTTCTTTCAATACTCGTAAGGGTTGTTATTCCATTCTTTATTATTATTTTGGAATAACTTTGTCATCTAAGTACCGCATACATGGTGAAATTCTTCTGTTATTCCATTCTTTATTATTCTGTTGGAATAACCTGTCTGTGCGGTCTATTGCATGCCTGGTGAATTCTGTTGTTATTCCATTCTTTATTATTTTGTTGGAATATCCTCTCTGTGTGGATTACGCATGACCTGGTTATATTCTTTATTATTCTGTTGGAATATCCTGTCTGTGCGGATTACGCATGACCTGGTTCCATTCTTTATTATTCTATTGGGAATAACCTGTCTGTGCGGTCTATCGCATGCATGGTGAATTCTTCTTCTATTCTTTATTATTCTGTTGGAATAACATGTCTATGTGGATTACCGCATGTATGGTGAATGATCCTTCGTATTCATTCTTTATTAAATTTTGGAAATGATCTGTCTACGTGGATTACCGCATGGCGGGTGAAAATTCATTTGCAGTTTCGTATATTCTATTATACTCATCTGGGATATCATTTCTTTTGTACTCATCATGAAATATTATTTTCTTTGGTATTTTTTTGTTACGAGTTAGTATTCATGGGTTATTATTCACCCGATTACTATTCACTCTAGTATTATTCACTCGGGTATTCGGGGCACTTTTCGTGCCGAAGTACTATTCATGAATTACTATTCATGGGTTACTATTCACCCGATTACTATTCACTCCAGTATCATTCACTCGGGTATTTGGGGTACTTTTCATGTCGGGGTACTATTCATGGGGTACTATTCCCGAAGTACTATTCACGGGGTACAATTTACCTGAAAAATATATTTCTTTTCTGTCCAAATTATTTTTGGTACATGAATATTATTCTTGAATTTTACTCTCTACAAAGCAAAGTATCATGTTGACAATTTGGATATTTTTAAACTCTGGATAAATTTAAAGTCTTTAATATTTATCCTTGATTTTGTTGGATTTCATTTCGTTTGATTATTGCTTATATCATTGTCATCATCCTCATGCTTATATTGTGATGAAAGTCATCTTTGGCTTACGTGCATAGATGGACTTGGTATGATTATGACCGGGGATTATTCAGTATAATCATGACCGTAATGTAACGAATGATGTGGTAAAAGTCCTCATTGGCCTGTAGTTCATTGATGGACAATTGTTGGTATGATTATGACCAGGGATTATTCGGTATAATCATGACCATTGATGATTACATGAATATCCTTGGCCGTGGTGCAGGGATGATTCGATTTTATTTATTAAGCTATGTCTCAGCGATAAAGTTGATGAAAAACTTTTTAAATCATAGAAGATAGTATATTTTATTCTATACTTGACTCTTCTAATGGATTGCTTATTCCACTGCAGTTGTTGATCTAAAACTTGTTGTCTATTGTATTCTATCAGTTGTTATACTGTTGAAGGCTAAGGATAATTTATTCTACATTATCTTAGTCATAATCTTTCTTACTGGGCTAGTTGAGCTCACCCTTTCTTTCATTGTTCTCTTTAGGAAATGAGAATATAGCTGGGACGAGTCGGGGAATGGAGTGATGGTCCAGGATAAATGGCTTTAGTAGTCCTCACTATTCTACAAAATAATGTGATAATAGTTATAATGAGGACACCATTGAGTGTGGATATTGTCTAGATGACAATATTCTTGTTTAAACTCTCAGCTATGTTTTGTCGTATTTTACACGACTGTTGTATAATTAAGTTGTATTTGAATTTATGGACCATGTATCTGGCGACTCAAGATGGGTGATTTATACCTATTTTGGAGGCGTCACAGACTTGGTTAGAGGTTTGGTTAGAGATCCATTGGAAAATACTCTACTGGGAGATGAGGACTTGGATGATCCAGAATACGTGGACTACTTGCATATGCTGGATTCTTTGCCTAGAGTAAGCAAGTTTAAGTTACCATTCGAGCCTCTACATACAGAAGAAAAATCTTCGGCAATAATGAAACCTTCAATTGAGGAGCCACCACTCTTGAGCTTAAGCCTCTTCCTAAACACCTCAGGTATGCTTATTTGGGTAATTCAAATACTTTACCTGTTATTATTGCATCTGCGCTTAACGAATTGTAGGAAAATAAATTACTGAGGATACTTAGAGAATACAAATTTGCGATAAGGTGGACAATTGCCGACATAAAGGGGATAAGCCCTTCTTTTTGCATGCACAAGATTCTCTTGGAAGAGGACTCAAAGCCAACAGTGGAATAGCAGAGAAGATTAAATCCAATCATGAAAGAAGTGGTCAAGAAAGAAATATTAAATTCGTTGGATGCTAGAATAATCTACCGATTTTAGACAGTACATGGGTAAGCTCAGTTCAGTGTGTCCCAAAAAAAGATGGAATGACAGTTGTGACGAACAACGACAATGAACTGATTCTGACGAGGACAGTGACCGGATGGAGGGTTTGTATGGACTACAGAAAGCTTAATAAGGTAACTTGGAAGGACCACTTTCCTCTACCCTTTATCATCAGATGTTGGACCGGTTGGCTGGGCATGAATACCACTTACTCAATTTTCAAAACCGTCGGTAGAAAGTTATTTCAAGTTTGTTCTTATTATAATAATAATAAAACAGAAAACTTTTTATATAAAACATAATACTTTTTATATTATATATAAAGTTATTCATTTTATTAGATTATAAATAGAATATATTATATTTTATATAAAGTTTTTGTTTTATTTGAATATTTTATAACATAGTAATGTATAGTAAAATTCACGTGAAATCGTCTGAAATTCTTCTGTTCACCCGTGATTTTTTTTTTCTAAATAGTGTTATGCCATTCTCCTATAAATAGGATGCTTAGTTAAGAAATGAAAATCACAACAGAATCAGAGAATTCTTCTTCTATAATATTGTGCGTATTTCTTTTGAGCATAAGGATACTTTGAGTGTAGCAAATAGTGCAAGTTTTCTTCAAGAATATCTCCGTTATACCAGTTGAAATTATTCTCCTACTAAGGTAAGGGATATTATTTTTGTTCAATATTCGTAAGAAATATTATTTTCTTCCATACTCTATAGTATATAAGTAATATTATTTTGTTTCATATTCCTAAATCTACATTTATTTTAATAAGTATTGCTTTTATACTCCTTAAAATTAGTAGAATATCCTTGAATTTTGCGCTTCATCTAGTATCGTTTCATGAAAATATTTTTCTGAACTTTCTTATTAAATTTTAATATTTTCATGTCAGGGTACTATCCAAGGGGTACTATTCACGGGATACTATTCACGATAAAATTGGTTTCTTTTTTGTCCAAATTATTTTTGATACATGAATATCATTCTTGAATTTTACTCCACAGTTAATTATCATGTTGACAATTTGAACATTCTTAAACTCTGGATAAATTGAATTATAAATCTTTAATATTTATCCTTGATCTCACTTGATTGATTTCTTATATCATTTTTTTGAGACCCCGAATTTTATGAAATAAAAGTATTCAATTTTTCAATTTTGGTAAATAGTTAAATTGATAAAAGTTTAAAGTTAAGGGTCATATTTGAAAATTTTTCAAAGTAAACAAGTTGTCATAAAATAATTAGTGGTAAAATACGCGTGGTTTCATAGTAGCACACGGTATTGATTATTGATGCTTATGTGAGAAGTCACTCAGTTATACTCAATTATTGCTATAATAATTGTTGCATCATATCTCTCATATTATTGATTCAATTATTATCGCAATATCATCTGCATAATATTTTATATATTATTAAATCAATAATTGAGACGACAAAGTTATTCATATTATTAAATTGCAATATTTACAATGTCTAGAAGTTCTGTCAAGGAGAGGTTTGGTCACCTAATTACGTGCCAATAGAGAGAAATCCTTATTGGAAAGCCCCCACTTTCCTGGGAACGACCTGGTTGTTAAATATTGTGAGTTATAATATTAATAATGAATAAGTTCGTGTTGATTAAAGATGAAATTGATAGTTCCATTGTGTTGGAATTATTAGTGTTAGCGGAAATTAACATTTATTTTGATAATAATTGATGTCTGGAGGTTATATTATTCGATCGGGTATTCGAGGCACTTTTTCGTGTCGGAGTACTATTCACAGATTACTATTCATAGGTTACTATTCACCCGATTACTATTCACTCTAGTATTATTCACTCGGGTATTTGGGACACTTTTTGTGTCGGAATACTATTCACGAGTTACTATTCACGGGTTACTATTCACCCAAATTACTATTCACTCTAGTATTATTCACTCAGGTATTTGGGACAATTTTTGTGTCAGGGTACTATTCACGAGGTACTATTCCCGAAGTACTATTTACGGGATACTATTCACCCGAAAAATATATTTTTTCGGTCCAAATCATGTTTTGGTACAATATTATTCCATAAGGAGATGTGCTAATTTTTCAGACCGTTGGTTGAAATTATAATAGTAAATCAATATGGATCGTTGGTTTAAAGTTTTAATAGTAAATCAATATGGATCGCTGGTTTAAAGTTTTAATAGTAAATCAATATGGATCGCTGGTTTAAAGTTTTAATAGTGAATCAGTATGGACCGTTGCTTTAAATTTTAATAGTAAATCAATATGGACCGTCCGTTTAAAAGTAAATCAATCTGGACCGTTCATGAATTAGTTACTATTCAGTCCATTCTCCTATAAATATAAGCTCATTCCTTCATTATTTCTTACGAATTCATTGAAACTCTAGAGAGAGAAATTATCGAGAGAATTTATAAAGAGAAGCTATAGCGAAAATCTATAGAGAGAAAGAAGAAGAGAAGTCTGCTACCTCACTATTCCACTATCCAGTTTTCTTCTAAGGTAAGGGATTTTATTATTATAGTAAGGGGAATTATTTATTTCGTATTCATTAAGAGAGCTATTGTTATTCCAATCCTTATTATTATGTTGGAATAAGCTGTCTATGCGAAGTACTGCATACATGGTGAAATTCTTCTATTATTCCATTCTTTATTATTCTGTCGGAATATCTTATATGTGCGTTCTGAATGACTGGTTCCATTATTTATTATTCATTGGAATAACTCGTTGCATACGATTATCATCGCATGCATGGTGAATTCTTCAGTTATTCCATTCTTTATTATTTTGTTGGAATAACCTGTCTATGTGGATTATCACATGCATGGTGAATGATCCTTTGTATTCATTCCTTATTAAATTGTGGAAAAGATCTGTCTACGTGGATTACCGCATGGCGGGTGAAAATCCATTTGCAGTTTCGTAATTTTTCTGACCCTCAAAAATTCTAGAAGGTCATAATATAAGCATTAGACTGTTTATTATGATGAAAATCATGGGTATATATAGTATTAGTAAGTGCTATGATGAGTTAGGTTGGTTATTATGTGAAAACATGAATGTTTCTTAGAAATCACAAAGGGTTGAAAATCAGATTTTTGGTGAAAATGGAACATGAAATTCAATTGACCATATCTCCTATTATATTTTGAATTTTTGAGTGTGGTCAGGTTCTAAAGTTAGATCTATGAGTTTTCTAACTTATCCAGGTAGAATCACTGGAAAAGGTATTGTAGATTTTCGTGTGAACTGATTTTAGCAAAGGAGTCAAAAACTGCAAAGTACCAAAAAGGCTACTGCCCAGAATTTTAAAAGGGCATTTTCGGCCACTTAAATTATGAGAAAAATTCCGGGCTTTTGGGACATGGAAATATATGGTATAAAGTACCTCCTGTTCAAAAATGAGCTCATTCTGACTTAAAATAAGCAAGTTATGACTATTTTAATATTTAGATTTTTTCGACGAAAAATGCTATAACCGAAGTTCTATAACTCCGATAACCATGAAATTTAAATTGGAAGCTCACGTTAACATGTGTAAGACCCTTCCAAGATTTGGGAATTTTTGGAGTTAAACTTGAGGTAGCTAATTTCTTAAGGAATTAATTAGAAATTGATTTTTGAAAAATACTTAAGGGAGTTGAAAAATTATAAAAAAAATACTTGTTGTGTATGAAATATATGTATATATGTTTGGACAAAGGATAGAAAAATAATATGTTGATTTGGTAATTTTTCATGAAAATGGTTTAGTTACGAACATATGACTTAAATATGTTATGTGAAGTTGAAAAATTGGTTTTACAGTTGTATATCTTTGGCTTACGTGCATAGATGGACTGTTGATTATTGGCTTTACAGTTGTATATCTTTGGCTTACGTGCATAGATGGACTGTTGATTATTGGTTTACAGTTGTATATCTTTGGCTTACGTGCAAAGATGAACTGTTGATTATTGGTTTTACAGTTGTATATCTTTGGCTTACGTGCAAAGATGAACTATTGATTGATGAGTATCTTTGGCTTACGTGCATAGATGGACTTTTGATTATTGGTTTTACATTTGTATATCTTTAGCTTACATGCAAAGATGAACTATTGATTATT
Source organism: Panax ginseng (assembly GCA_020205605.1). Classification (NCBI taxonomy): domain Eukaryota; kingdom Viridiplantae; phylum Streptophyta; class Magnoliopsida; order Apiales; family Araliaceae; genus Panax; species Panax ginseng. Next base: position 17,034,216 of record CM035144.1, read on the forward strand.
GATTTTACAGTTGTATATCTTTGGCTGACGTAGGGATCATTTGGTATAATCATGACCCGTAATGTTATAGATGATGTGGTAAAAGTCCTCATTAGCCCGTAGTGCATTGATGGACAGTTATTGGTATGATTATAACCAGGGATTATTCGGTATAATCATGACCATTGATGATTACATGAATATCCTTAGCCGTAGTACAGGGATGATTCGATGATGTGGATTAGTTATTAAGCTGAGTCTCGGTGATAAAGTATTGATTATACACTTTTAATTCTTAAAAGATAGTAGATATCATGCTCTACTTGACTCTTTTAAAATACAATTGTATGTCTTTGGCCTGTAGTGCAAAGATGAATTGTTAATGAATATCTTGGCTGTAGTGCAAAGATGAATTTATTAGTATGATTATGAGCGAGAATTGTGATTTGGTATAACCATGATTTTTGATGTTTCAGGTGAAGATAGGTGATGAAAATTATCTTCATCCTGGGTGCGAAGAGGAATTTAGAATCGCAATTATGCTTATGTGTTATTCATATGATTGTAGACAGGAATTGTTGATTGATGTTACAGGGATAAAACATTATTGGTGGACTTTTAACATGGAGAATATAATAGACCTGATGGTCTATTTGACTCTTCTAATGGATTGTTCGTTCCACTGCAACTATGGTTGAAAAGTTTTATCATCTACTATATGTTTTAAATCTCTGATTTATTACTGATGAAGGCTATTGACAATTTAATTATCTTTAGTCATGATATTCTTTACTGGGCTAGTTGTGCTCACCCTTTTTGCTTCACAATACCTTTCAGGTAATAAGAGTGTAGCTGGGTCGAGCGGGGATAACAGGAAAATAGTAAGATGGTCTGAGACTGTTGAAGTTTTTCAATACATTATAAAATGGCATGACATGCAATATATAATTGCATTGAGGATCTAAGAAGTGTGCGTCATATTTTATACGTCACTTAATAATTGATTTTGGTGAACAACAATAGGGTAATGAGAAACCGACCTTGAAAGCGTCAAAAGTGCACCACATTAAAATGAAGAGAACAAAAATCTTCTTGTGTCCCTTTGGAGACTTGAAATATTTGTTGCTGTACTTTATATGGCATGTAATAATTTTAGTATGAATATTGTCGTATTATATACGTTACAATATTTGTATTGAAACTCATAGTATATATGTCGTCGTATTTTGCACGACAGTTGTATAAATGAAGTTTATAATTGATTTATGTAGTGTGGTATTTAGCAACTCAAAATGGGTGATGTATACCTATTTTGGGGGCGTCACAATTTTCATCATTCTTATGCTTATTTTGTGGTGAAAGTCATCTTTGGCCCGTAGTGCATAGATGGACTGTTGATCGATATGATTATGATCAGAAATTATGTATTGGTATAATCATGACCTGTAATGTTACAGACAAATGATGTGGTGAAAGTCCTCTTTGGCCCGTAGTGCATAGATGGATAAGTGTTTGTTATATTTTTCTATGAAACCATAATTATCTTCTCCGATAATATATTTATATATTATAATTATCTTCTCTGATAATATATTTATATTATTATAATATTATATTATAATAGTATAATGTGATAATATAATTGTATAATTTTTATAATTTAAATGGTAATATTGTAATGGTATAAGAATAAAATAAGGAGGAAGAGAGCAAATCGAATTTGAATTCTTTTATTTCAAATAACATGTGATAAATGATGGAAACAAGTTGGTTTTGGAAAGCTTGTTTTCAAAAGGTGTATGCTGCAAAGTCATCCGTTGGTCAGATTTGTAAGAAGTGGTGTGCTAGCATTTTCCTATAAATAGGTTGCTTAGTTAAACAATGAAACTCACACCAGAATCAGAAAATTCTCTCTCTATAATATTGAGCGTATTTCTTGTGAGTATAAGGATATTTTGAGTGTTGATAGCAGTGCAAGATTTCCTCAGCATAATCTCTGTTATTCTAGTCAGAACTACTTTCCTATTAAGGTAAATGATATTATTTCTTTGTCCTAAAGGATGTTATTTTCTTTCAATACTCGTAAATGATATTATTTCCTTCCATACTCATAAGGGATATCAATTTTCTTTTATACTTCATATTACGTAAGCGATATTATTTCATCTCATATTTCTAAATTAGAAATTCTTAAGGATTGTGCTTCATCTAATATCATTTTACTGGAATATTAGTCTAAAATTTCTTATTAAATTTTAGTCTTTTCATGTCTGGGTACTATTCATACGGTACTATTCATGGGCACTATTCATACGGTATTATTCATACGGTACTATTCTTGAGTACTGTTCACAACAGAATTTAATTTCTTTTCTTTGTCCAACTTATCTTTTATGAATCTTATTCTTGAAATTGAATCCATGTTATGATCTCATTTGATTTATTCTTTATATCATTATCATCATCCTCATGCTTATATTGTGTTAAAAGTCATCTTTGGCCCGTAGTGCAAAGATGAATTGTTGATTAATATCTTTGGCCCGTAGTGCAAAGATGAATTATTGATTGATATCTTTGGCCCGTAGTGCAAAGATGAACATGTGTTTGGCATGATCATGACCACTGGTGATACAAATAATTATCTTTGGCCCGTAGCGCATAGATAATTCGTTGATTGGAAATAATTATTAATTGATGTCACATGGATAAAATATTGATGATGGACTTTTAAAATCATAAGAAGATAGTAGACATCATGCTCTATTTGACTATTCTAATGGATTGTTGTTTCCGCTGCAGTTGTTGATCTAAAACGTGTTGTCTATTGTATTCTATCACAATTTCCCAGTTGAGGACTAAGGATAATTTGTTCTTCATTATCTTAGTCATAATGTTCTTTACTGAGTTAATTTAGCTCACCCTTTTCCTTTTAGTTCCATTGTTCGACTCAGGAGGCGAGAATATAGCTGGGACTAGTTGGGGAGTGGAGTAATGATTTGTAAGACCCCAACTTTTATGAATAAAGATTTAATTTTCTCAAAATATCTTTTTAAATAATAAGGTGTGGATTTGATATAATGTTATAGTTGTGGGTAATATTTACAAATTTTGCAAAGTAAGCAAGTTGTCATAAAATATTCGTAATATTCATTCTATCAGGGAATATTTGTACGATGGCACAATCATTGGTGTACCCCACAACGGAATTACTGTCGGAGTTAAAAAATGAAAGAAATAAATTTTTATAAAAATAACGGCAAAAGTTTTACCGTTAACTGTTGAAATACCCAATTATAAAAGTACAGTAATACGCGTGCTTGCATAGTAGCACACGGTATTGTACAATATCTTTGATTATTGATGTTTACGTGAGAAGTCACTCAACTTTATTCAATTATTATCACAGTAATTGCTGCATAGTATCTCACATTATTGATTTAATTATTGTCATAATATTTTATATTATTAAATCAATAATTGAGACAACAAAGTTATTCATATTATTATTTGCAATATTGACGATGTCTAGAAAATTCTGTCGAGGAAAGGAGTTTGGTCAGCTAATTGCGCGCCAATAAGGAGAAGTCCTTATCGGAAAGCCCCCTCTTTCCTGAGAATGATCTGGTTGTTAATATTGCGAGTTATAATATTAATGATGAATAAATGTTATTAAAAATGTATTTTGTGAAGCCAAGTGAATTGAGATAAATAGAGGGGATTTTTATTAAGTATTTGTTGTAAATTTGGCTTATTGCATGGACCCCCACTTACCCATTTTTCAAAATCGTCGATAGAAAGTTATCTCAGCTTTTATTTTATTACTTTATATATATATATATATATATATATATAAAGTTATATATATATATAAGTTTTATTTTATTAGATTATAAATAGAATATATTTTATTTAAAGTTTTCATTTTATTAGAATATTTTATTGCACAGTAATGAATAGTAAAATCAAAAATTTTTACATGTTGCAACCCGTGAAAAAACTTACTGTGCGTCCGTGATTTTCATATTCAAATAGTGCTCAGCCATTCTCCTATAAATAGGATGCTTAGTTTAGAAATAAAAATCACACCAGAATCAGAGAATTCTTCTTCTATAATATCGAGCGTATTTCTTTTGAGTTTAAGGAAACTTTGGGTGTTGCAAATAGTGCAAGTTCTCTTCAAGAATATCTCCACTGTATCTAAACCAGTCAAAAATACTCTCCTTTTAAGGTAAGGGATATTATTTTTGTTTAATATTCATAAGAAATAATATTTTCTTTCATACTCTGCAGTATGTAAGTAATATTATTTCGTTTTAAATTCTGAATTCTACACTCATTTTGTTAATTATTGCTTCTATACTCCTTGAAATTATTAGAATATCCTTGAAATTTGTACTTCATCAAGTATCTTTTCACAAGAATATTTTTCTGAACATTCTTGTTAAATTTTGATCTTTTCATGCTGGGGTACTGTAACGACCCCAAAATTCATACAATTTAATTATCGACTTCAGTCGTTAACAATGCATTCAACCTCTAATTTTACATTATTAAACGATAATACAACCATTAAAATTTGCGAAATAATTAAAATTTTCTATTACAAACTATTCTCGTTCCCAAAACTTTCAACCTTTACATTTAAACATCTCATAATCATTTTAATACTATAAGAGTTTACATCGCTAAACGATATTACAATTCAATATTAATACACTATTCAGAACCTTACACATGGTTCAAACAATAATAACATAACCAAAGTGTATAAATCTTCAAGTATCACATCTGATTCATGTCTTTCTAGTAACACATAACTTTACCTTGAATCTTGAACCTACAAAAGTGGTTATTTGCAAGGTTGAGCTCGACGGCCCAGCAAAATCTAATAGTTTTCATGCATCACATAACACATAATAACATGCTCAACATATAACATACATGCTGCAGTTCATATAACAAGTATAAAGATTGAGTTCCTTACTCAATCAGCATGCTTTAATCAATCAACGTAGTCATAAATTGACTTTAACATTTCATTCTTTCAACATATATATAACACATCATGCTCTTTGCAATAAAGATTTAAAACAGTTAATCATCAAGTTCACATAGAAAATAGGAACTGAAAGACTTGCCTGATTCGTAGTTTATGAACTACGACTTAACTTCTTAATGCTTATCTGCACTTCGTGTATTCCTACACAGTTATATAATCATGGATTCATATCCATTACTCGTATATTTCATACATTCTTAATATAATAGTAATGTTACATTGTTTCCTAACTAGGTTTGTAAAACCTACCTTTCAATTTCTCATCATACTCTTAGAATAGCTAGGTATGTATAGGTATACCTTAACCACTCATACTTGACATCAACATTCATATATATCATTCACACACTTGACTCGCTATGTGTTCAACACATATTTAAAGTTCATAGATACGTGATCTACATCGTTCTTACATTTTACAAACTTTAATAAAATTTAACAACTCTATGTTTTATATAACCATTACATGATCTCATGCTTAAACATCATCTATGTCAAGTATTATATGTGACTCCCCCAAAATAGGTATACATCACTCATCTTGAGTCGCCAAATACATGGTACAAAATTCAAATACAACTGTCGTGTAAAATACAACAAAATATAAACTGAGAGTTTTAAAACGAATATTATCTTCTAGACAGTATTCAAACTCAAATGGAGTCCTTAATACATTTATTATCACACTATCTCATAGAATAGTGAGGACTACTAATGCAAACATCTGGACCATCACTCCGTTCCCCGACTAGTCCCGGCTACGTTCTCATTTCCTGAAGAGAACAATGAAAGCAAAAGGGTGAGCTCAACTAGCCCAGTAAGAAATATTATGACTAAGATAATGCAGAATAATTTATCGTTAGCCTTCAACAGTGTTAAACTGATAAAATATAACAAACATCAAGTTTAACTACAGCGGAACAAGCAATCTATTAGAAGAGTCAAGTAGAGCATGATATCTACTATCTTCTATAATTTAAAAGGTTTTTCATCACTATTATAGCTGAGACTCAGCTTAATAAATAATCCACATCATCGAAGCACCCCTGCACTACAACCAAGGATATTCTTTAGTATCACGACCACAAATTATCCATGCACTACGGGCCAAGGATATTCGAGTATTCATCAATGGTCATGATCATGTCAACAACTGTCCATCAATGCACTACAGGCCAATGAGTACTTTTACCACATCATTTGTAACATTAAATTACGGCCATGATTATACCGAATAATCTCTCGGTCATAATCATACCAAGTCCATCTATACACTACAGGCCACAGATGACTTTCAACATAATATAAACATAAGGATAATGACAATGATATAAGAATTTAATAAAACAAGTTTAAGGATAAATTTTTAAAGATTTATAATTTAATTTATCCAGAAATCAATAACGTCCAAATTGTCAACATGATACTGCTTTGTGGAGTAAAATTCAAGAATAATATTGTACCAAAAATAATTTGGACCGAAATAAAATCAATTTTTATCATGAATAGTACCCCGGGTGAATAATACTCAAGTGAATAGTATCCCATGAATAGTACTTTGGGAATAGTAATCTCGTGAATAGTACTCCGGCATGAAAAAGTTAAAACTTATCAAGAATGCTCAGAATAATATTTCCATGAAAAGATATTGGATGAAGCGCAAATTTCAAGGATATTCTACTAATTTCATGGAGTTTAGAAGCCAAAACTTTAACAAAACGAGTATCGAATTCGAAATTTAAAATAAAATAATATTACTTACATACTACAGAGTATGGAAGAAAATATTATTTCAAGCGAATATTGAACAAAAATAACATCCCTTACCTTGAAAAGAAGAGTATTCCAACTGGTATGGCGGGGATATTCTTGAAGAAAACTTTTACTATTTTCTACGCTCAAAGCTTTCTAAAACTCGAAAGAAATACGCTCAATATTATAGAAGAAGAATACTTTGATTCTGGTGTGATTTTTAATTCTAACTAAGAATCCTATTTATAGGAGAATGGAAGGGATACTTTTTGAAAAATAAATCACAGACGCAACAGAAACAATTCACGGATGCCTTATGCAACATCATGGGTGATTGAATTTCAATACCAAATCAAGTAAAAACAAAAAAACTAAAATATAATATATATATATATATATATAATACTAATTCCCTCCCATATACGTTTCCTCCCCCCACCCCATTTTCAATTAAGTTTCCAAAGTCACATATGGGCACCACATGTGGGCCCACCAAAAAATACTGAAAAATTTTCTAATGATTATTTTGCAAAATTTATAAATATTACCCACAACTATAACATTATATTAAATTCACTCCATAATATTCAAAAATGATATTTATAGAAAATTTATCTTTATTTATAAAAGTTGGGGTCTTATATTATAGCTTTAGACATTCATTACACATATGCTTTAAGTTTCGGATCAAAGTTAAAATAATCAGGCATCATCGCTTACTAAGCAAGTGGCACTGCTTAGAATTAGGCCTAGGATGGCGCAATTGCCTTTGTCCCCTGGCGCACTAAAGTTGAGTATTTTCTGGTTTCATCTTGGTTCTTAGCATGCATAATTGTTAACACATATCTTACCCACATGTTATGAGGTCTTAGCCCAAGTTTGGTGCCTCTTGTATTTACCTTAAGTTGTTTGACACTTTATAGATTTATTACCATTTATTTCACGACTAAGTAAGTTCATACAACAAGGGCCTAACTATATAACCACCAACAAGGTTAAACAACTTTCAATATACATGCTTACATGTAATCATATGACTATCATGGTTTATGACTTGAAATCTTACTTTAAGACATGTATAGTTCATAGTATATCTATCTAATAGTGTGCATGTACCCATCATGCCTAGAGGCATAAAAGTCCTATCATGTTTGCACATATAGGCCATGTTTAAAGGCCCAAAAGTTACTAGTATGTCATCCTACAAGTTCAGAAGTTTAGACAACACAATGCTCATGAATAATGTTTTCAAAACGTCTAAGTTTCTTTTGAAAACACATACTAAGTCATGCTAATGCTTTCTATTATGAGCAAGGAAATCTTATATGTCATATATAATATCATGCATTTTCATGTTACATCACTTAGAATAACATATTCCATCGTCGGGAGCACTATACTTGCGTATGTGCTCGTTTGACGCCCTCCGATCGCCTCCGAATATGTAACAGTCACAAATATGACTATTTTGACCCTTCCTAAAGACCTCCAATTGAAAAACTTAAATAACAAAAGTTGTAGGTCTATTCGTCCTCATTTCGGATCATCTTGAATCACCTCAATCGAAGTTTGTATGAAAAGGTTATGCCTAATTTACTACAATGAAGTCATAGCGATTGCACGGACAACGATGTAAAACGCAATTGCTTCTAAATAACCTTAGGGGCGGTGTAAGCTGTGCCCTGTGTCGCGAGAAAAGCCCTCGAGCTCTGCTGCTCCTCGCGATTTCACAGACCAAAACTCCTTCCAATCATCATAACATGAGTTATAGTCATCCAAATTAGCTCATTTTCGATTCTATGTGTTTGTAACTCATAAAACTACAACATATCAAATACCCAACAATTAAAATAAACATTAACTAACCCAAATATGAATTTAAAACTCATGTTCATACTAATTTTCATGTTTTGACAATTTAGCGAATTAGTTCACTACAAATTCGTTTCTCAACCATTTCGATTCATTCAACTTTCGTTGTTTTCGTTTCTTCACATATTATCACAATCAAATATCAATTCACAAATTATAACACATATTGGATATAAAATCTTTTACTTTCTTAAGCCATTTTCATACATATAACATTATTTTCTCAAATTCTTCCTACAATCCCAATTTCACGTATTTTAATCATCAAATAGCACTCACACATGATTATTAACAGATTGTAAACCATGCATATATTTATATATATCAACCCAACGTGATTTCCAAATTATATAGCATAAACACTACCAAAACTAAGAGTTAAAATTGAGAATAGATTATACCTTGATTTAGAAAACCCTTCTCTCAAAACCACTGTGTTTACTTTCTTCTCCAAAAATTTTTGCAATTCTTCTCACCAAGCTCTCTTCCTAATCTCTGTGTTTCTCTCTTGGCTTTAGGATATATGCATAAACAAACTGATATGACTTTAACCCACTAACGTCAGGTAAAAATATAATACGCCAAATCAGTTACGTTAGGCCAAAAGCCACAAGGCTGTGTTTGGCTACACACAAATCCCATACTAGTTTATTTTAATAATATTATATTATATAGTTTCACTTGTCACACTTTAGTTAATTTAAATGATTTACAATAGTAATTATAATAATTATGATCTTTATTATAATACTACTTCTGATTAATAAATTATTATACATCTAATTTAATTATTAAATTAGACTAGAACATCACTTCTTTTATTTATTTATTTTTCTTAAATATCAAACAATTCATTTAATCTAATCATTTCATTAAATTAAATCTTCAAATAAAAATTACCATTATTCAATTTAATTAACATTAATCAATTTAGTTGTTAAATTCTTGCATCACAATTCCATAAATTATTTATTTTTCTCAATAAATAAATTATTTAAAATATTTATTTAACTCAATAAATATTTAAAATTAATTACAAAATTTATTTAATTTCTTTAATAGTTAACTTAACTATTAAACTTCACTTTCCCAATATATGAATATATATTTCTCTTCACACCAGATCACATATTTCAAAATATATAGCATGTATATATACATACTCAGACTCAAAACATCTCATAATAAGAATCTTAATTATTAAATTCTTATTTTAATAATTTATAAAAATTTGGGTTGTCACAGGTACTATTCACGGGGTATTATTCATGAAGTACTATTCACCTGGGGTACTATTCACCTGGGGTACTATTCATGACAAAAATTGATTTCTTTTTTATACAAATTATTTTGATAGATGAATATGATTCTTGAATTTTACACCACAAAGCAGTTATCATGTTGACAATTTGGACATTCTTGAACTCTGGATAAATTGATTTATAAATCTTTAAAATTTATCCTTGCTCTTACTTAATTAAATTTTTATATCATTGTCATCATCCTCATGCTTATATTGTGATGAAAGTCATCTTTGGCCCGTAGTGCATAGATGGACTGTTGATTGGTATGATTATGACTATGTATCGGTATAATCATGACCTATAATGTTATAAATGATGTGGTAAAAGTCCTCATTGGCTCGTAGTGCATTGATGGACAGTTGTTAGCATGATCATGACCACTGGTGATACTAGCGAATATCCTTGGCCTGTAGTGCATGGATAATTCGTGGATGTGATAATAATGAATATCCTTGGTCCGTAGTATATGGATAATTCATGGATGTGATACTAACGAATATTCTTGGCCCGTAGTGCATGGATTATTCGATGATGTGGATTATTTATTGAGCTGTGTTACAGTAATAAAATATTAATGATGAACTTTTAAATCGTAGAAGATAGTAGATATCATATTCTACTTGACTTTTCTATTGGATTGTTTGTTCCGTTGCAGTTAAACTTGTTGTCTATTGTATTCTATCAGTTTAATACTGTTGAAGGCTAATGATAATTTATTCTGCATTTATCTTAGTCATAATATTCTTTACTTGGCTAGTTGAGCTCACTCTTTTCTTTCATTGTTCTCTTCAGAAAATGAGAATATAGCTAGGACTAGTCGGGAAATAGAGTGATGGTCCAAGATGGTGGCTATAGTAGTCCTCACTATTCTATGAAATAGTGTGGTAATAAATGTAATGAGGACTCCATTTGAGTTTGGATATTGTTTACAAGACAATATTCGTGTTAAAACTCTCAGCTACGTTTTGTCGTATTGTATAAATGAGTTTGTATTTGTGACACCCACAAACCCAGGTACTTCATTTCCGTAGGATTTGGTGTTCACTTAATCAAACATTCATATCTAACTACCCAATCACAATAAAATTGGATAAATAAAACCTTCGCCATTAAAGGGTTACATAAAAAAAAACCTCTCAGGTTGTCTAACCTTTAAACACAATCATTCAAATGCAGAAAATAAACAATCTTTATTACAACCATTCCATTAAAAACTGATAATAAAATATCATCAAATTACAAGTCTTCAATACTTGTTCATCTTTCCTTTTCCCTTACTGGTTCTAGGTACATCAACCTTCTCATCCTTAACTGTAATAATTATATAAGCAAGAGTGAGCAAACAAATCTCACTTGATACAATAATGAATGAAAAACCTTTACAACAAATGTTAAATAAGAGGCTCAGTAGATTTAAACAATTACAATTTGTCAACAATCTGAAGTAAATAACTGAGGGTCCTAACACCACGAACTATGTCCATAGTTATAAGTAATGTTTCAACTTAAACTTTAACATTCATAAGACTATAGGGACTCCTCGTACTTAGGGGGATCAGCCCTTCGTACAATGTATTGTGCACAAATATTTCAACGCTAAGCGTAAGTTACCCCTAATAATAAGGTTGTTCATCTCAGTATTTAGAGTACAAGTCCGCACCAAAGTGAGTTTGGTTTGGATACATTTCAGGGTAATTTGGAATTCAATGAACATCAACTAAGGATTAGATGAAAGAAGCCAATAACATCATACTATAGAATAATCGTAATTGAATCAACATGGTAAATTAAAGTCATGCTTTAGGAATAATCTAATAGCATACAACTTGAATAACTATAATACACCTTGCTTGAACAATATTAAGTCAAGGTTATTTAGAATTGAATACTAAACATGCATGGAAATATGAACGATAAAACTATTCAAATATATTTGGGCATGTTAAACAACAAGTTAAATACAAGAATAACTTGTTCAATATCAAAAATCAAAGTTTAGAAACCTTGCATTATTATATTGAGAACAATAATTGATTCAACAATAAAATAGATTAGAGAACTTGCATCATTTATAAGGTAATCGAATTGGAAACCATAATTAGTTCAACAAGATAAAGGATTAGAAAACTTGCCTTGCTCGTAGGCTAAATCGAATCAATTCGGATCACAATACCCTATATGTACATATATATATATATATATATATATATATATATATATATATATATATATATATATATATATATATATATATATATATCATCATGACATAGTTAGTCACTACTACTTTACAAATTTAACTAACTACATACATCATATAGGTTTGATTATTTAATCATATAATCAAGTTATAACACAAGTTAATTGTTAATAACATACTTATTCATAGTATAAAAATACTAACATCAACATTTTACAGTCCTACTATCATCACATAACAATTTCTTAACATTTAAGTACAAAAAAATACCTTTATCAGACCATTACGCTAACTTGCGTTGCTTGGTATACGCGATTTATCTTGTGGTATGCGGTATGAAATACAAGACCAGATTATCTTTTAAGTTGTATAGCGTTGCGTTGCAGTAGCTTTCGATTTTTAACTTACGACTTGAGTAAGCGAGTATAAGAAAAAGCCAATTTTGGCCTAAAAGTTCCTTTCTAACAGCCTAATTCACATGCAAATCATACAAAGACTTCATGTAAACCTAATTCAAGAATTCCTAACATGTTTCTATCTATACAACAACATAAACAACAAGTTTAAAACATCCAATTTCACTATTTTTGATAAAAATTCACTTTTTGATGTTTTTGATGAAAATCAATACTGTGATTTTGTTTTTCAACCAAAACAGTTAATTTAAAGTATTTTATCAAAGTATATACATACTCTAACAAATTGAATAGCCAATTTATCAATAAAACAACTAAACAGCCCATAATTTCTATTTTAACTAAACAATATATAATCACAAAAACTCTCTATAAAAATACTTTTCTTCACAAACATATACATAATATAAATTCATGGACTATTCTCAATCATAGCTTAAGAAAATAGTTTAACTCACTAGATTATCATATAAAATCACATACATAACAACTAATTTACCCTTACACAAGGATTCTACAAAGAATTTGGGAAAAGAGAAACTAAATTTTTAAAACTAAAAGAATAGGTTAATACCTTGAAGAAGATGATGATGGCTATTCCCTTTTTTTTTTATTCTCAAGCTTTTCTTCTCACCAATTCCCTAGCCTTTCTTCCTCTCTTCTTTTCTCTCTCACTTTTCTTCTTCTTCTTCTTCTTCTTCTTCTACGAGTTTTCTCTTTTCTTCCTAACTCTAACTACGTACTAACAATATAACGTATATAGGATATAATTTATATTAATTATTTAATATAACTCTAATTTAACTGACATCAGTTATTTTATTTTGAAAACCAAAAGCCATAAGGCTTGTTTGGCTAGTCACTAAAAAAATAACCAATTAATCCTTATACCTTGTTTGGTAAAACACAATTAGAATAAAGACTTAATAGGCATTAGGCATTGTTTGGCAAAACTGAATTAAAACTCCTTTAAGTTATTTTAATAACTACTTTATAAAAGGTTATTTGTCACACTTTTAATAAATTAAATTAATCTTAATAACAATATATTAAATTACTTCATCACCTAAATCAATACCACAAAATTATAATTTTTTATATAATTATAACTTTATTTAATCAACTAACACATCCTTTTTCATTACAAATTCCAATAAAAAGAATAGTAATTCAATTAATCAAAACTCTCTAACTTAATAATTAAATTAAATTAGCACAAAATAATTAATTTCCTTAATTATTTATTTAACAAATAGTTAACCAAATTGAATCAAATATGAACAATTACAAATTCAACCATAAACACTTCCATTAAATACTTAAATAATTCAATAAATATTTAATATAACAATTAAAATTCTGGAATGTTACATCATTCCCTCCTTACAAGGATTCTATCCCTAGAATCACAATTCAAACAATTCATTCGTCACATTCTCCCCTACTTACAAAGATTCTGTCCCCAAAATCGAAGACATAGATTAAACAAATAACTCAAGGTAATTCTTCATCATTTCAGCTTCGAGTTCCCACGTAGCCTCTTCGACATTGTGGTTCCTCCATATTACCTTCACAGAAGGTATCACTTTATTTCTGAGCACTTGTTCTTTCCTGTCAACTATCTGGATAGGAACCTCTTCATAGGACAAGTCTTTCTCCAACTGCAATGGTTCATACTCGATCACGTGCTTGTAATTAGACTTATATGGTCGTAACATTTAAACGTGAAAAACATTATGAATGTTTTGCAATTCTGGAGGTAGAGCTACCTCGTAAGCCACCTCTCCAACTTTTCGCAGCACTTCGAAGGGTCCAATAAATCTCAGGCTTAATTTTCCCTTTTTACCAAATCGAATCTTTCCCTTCCAAGGTGAAACTTTTAGGAAAACGTAATTTCCTACGTCGAATGCACGATCTTATTTGTGTTGATCGGCATATTTCTTTTATACATCTTTGGCGATTATCAATCTTGTTACGATGAGTTTGACAACCTCGATTGATTTATTGTACCGATTCTGGTCCTAACGAGTTGGCGTTCACCGACTTCATCTCGGCCACGGTGGAGTTCGCACCTCCTTCCGTACAATGCTTCGTAAGCGGCGGCATGCAAATGCTAAGCGTGGTAGCTATTATTGTAGGCAAATTCCACCAATGGTAATTGTTCATCCGACTTCCTTTGAAATCCATGGCGCATGCTCTCAGCATATCTTCTAATGTCTGAATCGTTCATTCGCTTTGGCCATCTGTTTGCGGATGATATGCCGTACTCATTCATAATTGTGTTCCCATACATTCTTATAGTCTCTCCCAGAAGTTTGATGTGAACCTCGGATCTCTATCTGACACAATCGACACTGGAACTCCATGTCTCGTCACGATTATTTTTAACATATAGTTTTGCCAGCTGATCAAGATTGAATTTAATCTTTATTGGCAAAAAGTGTACAGATTTTGTCAATCTGTCCACTATCACCCAAATCGCATCGTATCCTTTCTGAGTCGATGGGAGACCTACCACAAAATCCATTGTGATATGTTCCCATTTCCATTCCGGTATCTCTAACAGTTGAAGTAACCCGTTTGATCTTTGATGATCGGCTTTGACTCTCTGACATGTCAAGCACTTTGCAACGCATTCTGCAACGTCTCTTTTCATATTTGGCCACCAAAAATGTCGCCGCAAATCTTGATACATTTTCGTACTTCCTGGATGAATTGAATATCTCGAACTATGAGCTTCTATCAAGATGTCCTCTTTAATGTCTGGTACTGCTGAAACCCAGATTCGTCCCTCGAATCTCAGCATTCCATCAGTATTAACCTTGTACTTCACTTCCTTTCCCTCGACCACACTTTCTCTTATTTTTCTGCATTCCTCATCCTATAGTTGAGTGTTCTTCACTTTGTCCACCAAAGTTTGACTGGCTTCCATCTGGTATAATTTTTCATCGGATTCTTTTGGAAATTTGATTTCCAACTCTAACCTTGACATTCTTTGTAATAAGCTCCTCCTTATCGATTAACAACATCAACTTTTTCTCGCCTTTCTACTCGAGGCATCTGCAACCACTTTTGTTTTTGCACGGATGATAAAAGATCTCATGATCGTAATCCTTTATCAATTCCATCCATCTCCTTTGGCGCATGTTTAGGTCTTTTTGAGTGAAAATATACTTGAGACTTTTATGGTGTGTGTAAATCTCTCATTTCTCTCCATAGAGATAGTGTCTCCATATTTTTAAAGCAAACACAACCGCCTTGACTCTAAATCATGAGTCGGATACCCTTTTTCGTAGTCTTTCAATTGCCTTGATGCATCTGCGATGACTTTTCAGATTCTGCATAAGGACACATCCTAATCCTTTGTGTGAAGCATCCTTTGTACACCACAAAATTTCCTGTATTATCTGGTAATGACAACATAGGTGCCATACTTAGCTTCTTTTTCAATTCCTAGAAACTTCCTTCAGACTTCTCCGTCCAAACAAATTTTCTGATTTCCTCGTCAAATTTGTTAGCAGAATGGCAATCTTGGAGAAATCTGAATAAACCATACGTAATACCACGCCGATCCCAAGAAACTTCTTACTTACGATGGAGTTCTTGGTTGTTCCCAAATTATCACGACCGACCTTTAATGGATCACTGAAATTCCATCCTTGTCAATTACGTGCCCAAGAAATTGTACACGTTGTAACCAGAATTCACATTTAAAGAATTTTGCATACAACTTTTCCTTTCTTAGCGTCTACAGGGTTAGACGTAAGTGTTCCACGTGTTCTTCTTGAGTTCTAGACTACACCAGAATATCGTCGATAAACACCACCACAAACTTGTCTAAAAAAGGTTTAAACACCCTGTTCATCAAATCCATGAACGTTGTAGTGGAGTTTGTCAAACCAAAAGACATCACCAAAAACTCATAATGTCCATACCGAGTTTGGAATGTCGTCTTCGGTACATCCTCCTTTCTTACCTTCAATTGGTGATACCCATTTCTCAAATCTATTTTAGAGAAATATCGGGCACCCTTTAATTGATCAAACAAGTCATCTATTCTCGGTGATGGGTATTTATTCTTAATAGTGACTTTGTTCAACTCCTATAATCAATGCAAAGAGCGCATTGACCCATCCTTCTTCTTTACTGAATAACATTGCGGTGCCCCCACGGTGACTTTTCTCATTGAATGTATTTCTTGTCCATGACTCTGTGGTTGTACCATCGGTTCCTTCATCTCTACTCGGAGCCATTTTGTGCGCAGGGCTTTCGATATCGGAGCGGTTCTGGCGTTAAGTCGATCACGAACTCAATTTCTACGTCGGTGGAAGTCTGGCAAATCCTCAAAACCGTCCACAAATTCCCTAACCTTTGGTATTTCTTCCGATTTTTACCGCACTCTTTTTAAGTATCGACTATGTAAGCTAAATAGCCCATCTGACCTTGACTCAACAACTTCTTGTCTGCATAATCGTCGAGACATCTCATTTGTCTAGGCGATTTGCTTCCATTGAAAACTACCTTTATTTGAGTCATAAGGTTTACATTTCTTTTGGCGATCGATTATCGCTCCACAATTGAACAACCAATCCATTCCCAAAATAACATCAAACTCTCCAAGCCTAATCGGAATTAAATCTACCATCAAAATATTTCCTTAATATTCACCCTACGGTTCTTGTATCTGAACCTAACATGAATTACTTCCTTATTCACAATTTCTATATTTAAAGGGAAATTCAATTCTTCACTAAGCAATCCTAATCTCATAGCAAATTCATCGATATATAAATGAGCAAGTAGCTTTTGAATCAAATAATACATAAGCATCAATATCATTGATTGGGATAATACGACACCACATCCTTTGATTGCCTGACATCTTGCTGATCGTATTGAAGGTTACGGATGTGGGCTTATTGGTTGATGTTGGCCCAACAATAGTCAGCGCACCTCCACTACTACCTCCACTAGCACTTCCCTTATTTCCATTTGCCTCACCAGATCTCTTCTTAGGGCATTCACGAGCAAAGTGATCCTTGGACCCGCAAGTGAAGCATACATTCTTCTTGGGTTGATTGCAATTTGGGGCGATGTGACCCTCCTGGCCATAGTTAAAGCATACACGTTTCCCCATCAAGCATACACCCTTGTGAAACTTTTCGCATGTAGCACATGCTTCAAACTTGTTATTCTGCTAGTTACCTTGTTAATTCCCAGCACCCACATTTCCATTCCGCTTTCTTTTCAAGTTATTGTTACCATTTCCACTACCACCACCTCCATTCTTAACCTCCACTTCATTCTTCTTCTTTTTACATTTCTGATTGAACTTGGTTCTGACCTCGCCTCCACCTTGGCGAGAATTGTCCTTTTCCATCACGGTTTGCAAGCGTCTTAATTTGGAACAAGGAAACCCTACTAACAAACGGGGCTTGATCCTGTTCAAATCTCTTTGCCTTACGTTTCATACATGTTGACTTGGTATGGCGCAAACCTGCATGAACTCGTTGAATTTTGTGGCATACTCAAAAAACATCGTCATCGTTCCTATTTAATTCTAAAATTGTACTTCTAAGCGGCTTTTGAACTCTACGGGAAATAGGTCTCGAAGAAAATCTCCTTAAACCTTTCCCAGTCATAATTCTGGTCCTTCCGAGTTTTATTGGCCTTCCACCAATAACTAGCCTCTGCTTTCAACATGAATGTTGCAAAAAGCGATCTTTTGGTTATCCTCTACCCTAGCAACATCAAAAACCTTCTCAATTTCCATGATCCAAGTTTGTGCTTCAAGCTGGATTCATGGATCCACTGAATCGGTGGTCCAACTGCCTTGAAGTCCTTAAATGTAGCACCTTGGTTACGAGGTTGATTTTGCGGTTGATTACGTAGTGCACTGTCAACAACGTCACCAATTCTTTGAGCGAGGGTTAGCTTGACATTATCATCGTTGTTGGTTCCTTGGTGGTTCTCTCGGCGGGGTGGTTGGCGTCTTGGAGGCATTTTACGCTAAAAATACACTCATTAGATTATTACTCAACTCTTTCAAGTAATTTCTAATTAAACGGCCCCCCAAAAAAATAATCACCACATAACACATAACACTTTGGATAAAAGAAGATAATAACTTTTATTCATACTTAATTCTTTGAAAACATCATATCCATAGCATCAACGCTTTATTTACATTATTTTCTGAACTACTAAAGTTTGAGGATATCATCATCATATCCACAAGTTACATAACACTTGGGATTTACATAATACTTATCATAACATAAATCATAAATCAAGTACACTTCTACGATGTCTATTAAGATTTGCAAAGCCTTTGACGCTCTTCTTCCATAATTGGAACATGGTTTGATGATCTAGTATGTACGAGGTAGCGTCTCGGCTGAATTGGGTAACCCATGACCCGATCACGAGCTTGATTGATCGCGATGTTGAATCGTTATCCATTTCTGCATCTTCATTCTCTTTTGCTTGTCGTCTCCCTCTGCTTTATTTTGGCCCGTTGATCGACTTCCTCACACGCGCGTCTTGGCTCTTGCCCTTTTTGCAGACTCTTCTCTCAACTTGTTCTTCAACTCTGCAATCTCTGCTCTCATTTGGTCGTTTCTCTTCTTTAGTGTGAACTAGTTTCTCTTCAACATTAGTCAGTCGTTCTTCTCGGTCCTGGATCTCATCGTCCTTCAGTGCCATTGCGGTTTGTTGTTCAGCTACTATCTCTTGTAATTCCTCAACAGTATCTTGAAGTTCCGTTATGGTCATGCACCTCATCGTATATATCTGACCCATTATCGAGTTAAATGGAATCCTTTCCTCCTCGTCCTCTTCATCATGCTGTGGCGGCTCGAGGATCTTCCTCATCAGTCTCTATCTCATCATCCTCATCGGTACTCTCTCTGCTCAACTCTGTGTGACAAGCGGGCTGTTTCCGTGGCGCGTAATTGTTCCCAAACTACGAATATCTAGAGGCTCTTCTTCCCTAATGGATCTCTATATTAGACATCTTCGACCAAAGTTTAAGTTTTAATTACTAATCATTACTACTCGACACTCATGAGCACATAAGTTGTAAACACATAAGCACATAAGTGTTTTATTACTTCTTTCTTAAAACTCGATAAGAGTTCATCATCACTATCTTTTCGAAGGTTACTTCCTAAGGCTTTTCCCCACCTAAGGTTCATAACCTAAGGCTTTGATACCAACTTGTGACACCCCCAAACCCGGTACTTCATTTCCACGAGTTTGGTGTTCACTTAATCAAACATTCATATCTAACTACCCAATCACAATAAAAGCTGGATAAATAAAACCTTCCCCATTAAAAGGTTACATAAAAAATCTCTCGGGTTGTCTAACCTTTAAACACAATCATTCAAATGCGGAAAATAAATAAATAATCTTTATTACAACCATTCCATTAAAAGCGATAATAAAATATCATCAAATTACAAGTCTTCAATACTTGTTCATCTTTCTTTTTTCACTTCTTTGGTGCTAGGTACATCAACCTTCTCATCCTTAAGCTGTAATAATTATATAAGCAAGAGTGAGCAAACAAAGCTCACTTGATACAATAATGAATGAAAAACCTTTACAACAAATGTTAAAAATAAGAGGCTCGATAGATTTAAACAATTATGATTTGTCGACAATGCGAAGTAAATAAGCGAGGGTCCTAAGACCACGAACTATGTCCATAGTTATAAGTAATGTTTCAACTTAAACTTTAACAGTCATAAGACTATAGGGACTCCTCGTACTTAGGGGGATCAGCCCTTCGTACAATGTATTGTGCACAAATATTTCAACGCTAAGCGTAAGTTACCCCTAATAATAGGGTTGTTCATCTCAGTATTTAGAGTACAAGTCCGCACCAAAGTGAGTTTGGTTTGGATACACATTTTGAGGTAATTTGGAATTCAATGAACATCAACTAAGGATTAGTTGAATGAAACCAATAACATCATACTATAGAATAATCGTAATTGAATCAACATGGTAAATTAAAGTCATGCTTTAGGAATAATCTAATAGCATACAACTTGAATAACTATAACACACCTTGCTTGAACAATATTAAGCCGAGGTTATTTAGAATTGAATACTAAGCATGCATGGCAATATGAGCGATAAAACTATTCAAATATATTTGGGCATGCTAAACAACAAGTTAAATACAAGAATAACTTGTTCGATATCAAAAATCAAAGTTTAGAAACCTTGCATTATTATATTGAGAACAATAATTGATTCAACAATAAAATAGATTAGAGAACTTGCATCATTTATAAGGTAATCGAATTGGAAACCATAATTAGTTCAACAAGATAAAGATTAGAAAACTTGCCTTGCTCGTAGGCTAAATCGAATCAATTAGGATCACAATACCTATATATATATATATATATATATATATATATATATATATATATATATATATATATATATATATATCATCATGACATAGTTAGTCACTACTTACTTTACAAATTTAACTAACTACATACATCATATAGGTTTGATTATTTAATCATATAATCAAGTTATAACACAAGTTAATTTTTAATAACATACTTATTCATAGTATAGAAATACTAACATCAACATTTTCTGATCCTACTATCATCACATAAATATTTCTTAACATTTGAGTAAAAAAAATACCTTTATCGAGACCATTACGCTAACTCGTGACTGCTTATTTTACGATTTATCTTGTTGTGTGTAATATTGTGGTATGAGAGAGGCGCTTGAAGCGTGAGAATAAAACTAAAAAAGCATTGCATTGTATGCGAGATTAATACTGGCGTGATTAATCTTTGCCATGCTATTATAAAGCTATGATTTCATTGGCGAACCGGCAACAGTATAAGAAAAAGCCAATTTTGGCCTAAAAGTTCCTTTCTAACAGCCTAATTCACATGAAAATCATACAAAGACTTCATGTAAACCTAATTCAAGAATTCCTAACATGTTTCTATCCATACAACAACATAAACAACAAGTTTAAAACATCCAATTTCACTATTTTTGATAAAAATTCACTTTTTGATGTTTTTGATGAAAATCAATACTGTGATTTTGTTTTTCAACCAAAACAGTTAATTTAAAGCATTTTATCAAAGTATATACATACTCTAACAAATTGAATAGCCAATTTATCAATAAAACAACTAAACAGCCCATAATTTCTATTTTAACTAAACAATATATAATCACAAAAACTCTCTATTAAAATACTTTTCTTCCCAAACATATACATAATATAAATTCATGGACTATTCTCAATCATAGCTTAAGAAAATAGTTTAACTCACTAGATTATCATATAAAATCACATACATAACAACTAATTTACCCTTACACAAGGATTCTACAGAGAATTTGGGAAAAAAAACTAAATTTTTAAAACTAAAAGAATAGGTTAATACCTTGAAGAAGATGATGATGGCTATGATTTTTTTTTTTTATTCTCAAGCTTTTCTTCTCACCAATTCCCTAGCCTTTTCTTCTCTCTTCTTTTCTCTCTCACTTTTCTTCTTCTTCTTCTTTTCTTCTTCTTCTTCTTCTTCTTCCTCCTGAGGTTTTCTCTTTTCTTCCTAACTCTAACTACGTCTTAACAATATAATGTATATAGGATATAATTTATATTAATTATATAATATAACTCTAATTTAAGCGACATCGAGTTATTTTATTTTGAAAACCAAAAAAGCCATAAGGCTTGTTTGGCTAGTCACTAAAAAAAATAACCAATTAATCCTTATGCCTTGTTTGGTAAAACACAATTAGAATAAAGACTTAATAGGCATTAGGCATTGTTTGGCAAAAGCGAATTAAAACTCCTTTAAGTTATTTTAATAACTACTTTATAAAGGTTATTTGTCACACTTTTAATAAATTAAATTAATCTTAATAATAATATATTAAATTACTTCATCACCTAAATCAATACCACAAAATTATAATTTTCTATATAATTATAACTTTATTTAATCAACTAACACATCCTTTTAATTACAAAATTCAAATAAAAGAATAATAATTCAATTAATCAAAAACTCTACAACTTAATAATTAAATTAAATTAGCAAATAATAATTTCCTTAATTATTTATTTAATTATTTATTTAACAATTACAAATAGTTAACATCCATTAAATACATAAATAATTGAATCAATTAAAATTACGGAAATTTGAACAATTACAATATTCAACAATAAACACATCCATTAAATACTTAAATAATTCAATAAATATTTAATATTTAACAATTAAAATTAGGGATAATATGTGGCATGTGGTGGACCCCTAGCGAAATTACTATCGAGTGAGAAAAGCAGATGAAATAACTTTTTATAAAAATAACGACAAAATTTTTACCGTTAAGCTGTTGAAATACCCTTGTGATAAAAGTACAGATGAATGGCGTGGTGGCATAGTATCACACGATATTGTACAATAAATTTGATTATTGATGCTTACGTGAGAAGTCACTCAGTTTTATTCAATAATTGCCACAATAATTATTGCACAGTATTTCATATAATTAATTTAATTATTGTCACAGTATCATCTACACAATATTTTATATTATTATATCAATAATTGGCATGACACAATTATTCATATTATTAGTTAGCATTATTAATAATGTCTAGAAAATTCTGTCGAGGAAAGGGGTTAGGTTATCTAATTGTGCACCAATAAGGATAAATCCCTATCGGAAAGCCCCCTCTTTCCTAGGAATGATCTGGTTATTAATATTGTGAGCTTATAATATTAATTGTGAATAATTATTATGTGGTGGTTATTGGTTCAATTTGTTATATAAATGAAGGAATTCAGCATGAGATATTTGTTGAAAGTTTGACATATTTTTCTGTGGAATTACAATTATTTTCTCCGATAAAATATTCATTCAAATATATTATTATAATATATATTTAAGCATGTGATTATGTTAAAGGTAAGTGGAAGTGAGAAGCTGGCTTTGAATTCCTTTATTTTTCAAACTTGAGTACTATATTATTTCTTTTAAAACCCATGTGCTGGTTTGGTCTCCTACAAAAGCAATTCAACTCTTTTCTTCCAAGTTCGTGGGCCCTCAACCAATGAAAAGAAAGAATGAAATGTTAGGCAAGGAAAATTGAGAAGCTAGACGGAGAATTTCTTTACAAAGTTAGGCAGATGATATTGATTTCTCCTCCGTGATGCACTATAAATAGGGGGTAACCCCTCCTTCCTCAACACACCATTACAAAATCAGAAATTCTTATCCTATAGTATTGTGAGTATTTTTCTTGAGTATAAGGATACTTTGAGTATAATTTTTTATGCAAGATTTTCTCAGAATAATATTCGATATTCTAGTCAAATCCAGTTTCTACTAAGGTAAAAGATATTATTTTATTGCAATACTCGTAAGAAATATTATTTTTTTTCATGCTCCATATTATGTAAGGGATATTATTTCATTTCACATTCCTAAATTTAAACTTAATGTGATAAGTATTGCTTCCATACTCCTTGAAATTAGTAGATTATCCTTGAAATTTGCGCTTCATCTAGTATCGTTTCACAAGGATATTTTTCTGAACATTCTTTTTAAATTATAATCTTTTCATGTCGGGGTATTATTCACAGGGTACTATTCATGAAGTACTATTCGTGGGGTACTATTCACCCGGGTACTATTCATGATAAAAATTGATTTTTTTTCTGTCTGAATTATTTTTACATGATTATTATTCTTGAATTTTACTCCCCGAAGCAGTTATCATGTTGACAATTTGGACATTCTTAAACTCTGGATAAATTGAATTATAAATCTTTAATATTTATCCTTGATCTCATTTATTGAATTCTTATATCATTGTCATCATCCTCATTCTTATATTGTGATGAAAGTCATCTTTGTCCCGTAGTGCATAGATGAATTATTGATTGGTATAATTATGATTAGGAATTATGTATCGGTATAATCATGACCTATAATGTTACAAATGATGTGGTAAAAGTTTTCATTGGCCCGTAGTGCATTGATGGACTGTTGTTGGCATGATCATGACCATTGGTGATAATAACGAATATCCTTGGCCCGTAGTTCATGGAAAACTTGTGGATGTGATACTAACGAATATCCTTGGCCCGTAGTACATGGATAATTCGATGATGTGGATTATTTACATGTGTTACAACAATAAAATATTGATGATGAACTTTTAAATCATAGAAGATAGTAGATATCATGTTCTACTTGACTCTTCAAATTGATTGTTTGTTCCGGTGCAGTTAAACTTGTTGTCTATTATATTCTATCAGTTTAACACTGTTGAAGGCTAACGATAATTTATTCTGTATTATCTTAGTCATAATATTCTTTACTGGGCTAGTTGAGCTCACCCTTTGCTTTCATTGCTGTCTTCAAAAAATGAGAATATAGCTGGGACTAGTCGGGGAACGGGGTGATGTTCCGAGATGGTGGCTATAGTAGTCCTCACTATTTTATGAAATAGTGTGATAATAATTGTAGTGAGGACTCCATTTGAGTTTTGATATTCTGTACGAGACAATATCCGTGTTAAAATGCTCAGTTATGTTTTTGTCGTATTGTATAAATGAATTTTGTATTTAAATTTTGTATCATGTATTTGGCGACTTAGAATAGGTTGTGTATACCTATTTTGGGGGCGTCACAAATGTGTATAATAGCACATGGTATTGTACAGTATCTTTGATTATTGAAAACCCAACTGTAGGAATTGTTAGACATCGGTTTCATTTGTCCTAGTACGTCTCTTTGGGGTACTCCTGTTTTATTCGTTAAGAAGAAAGATGGGAGTATACGACTTTGCATTGACTATCGGGAGTTGAATCATGTCACCATCAAAAATAGGTTCCCGTTACCTCGCATTGATGACCTGTTTAACCAGTTACAAGGTGCCAAATTCTTTTTAAAGATCGATCTTCGTTTTGGATATCATCAGTTAAAGATTAAAGTTGATGACATTCCAAAGATTATTTTCAAAACTTGATACAAGGCATTACGAATTTCTAGTCATGTCTTTTGGATTGACTAATGCTCCTGCTGCCTTCAAGGATATGATGAACCGAGTATTCAAGGAATATTTGGATCATTTTGTGGTTATCTTTATTGATGACATCCTCATATACTCCATAAGCCATGAAGATCATAAGCAACACTTGAGGTTGATACTCCAAAAGCTTCGTGAAAATAAGTTATACGCCAAGTAGAAGAAATGCCAGTTCTGGATTGAGGAAGTAGCATTCATTGGCAACGTGATATCGAATCATAAAATATCAGTTGATTCGACGAAGATTGAAGCAATACAAAGTTGGGAGCAACCTAAGTTAGTAACCAAAGTACGTAGCTTTCTGGGCTTAACTGGTTATTATCGGAGATTCGTGGAAGGATTCTCTCGAATCGCCACTCCATTAACTCAGCTAACTTAAAAAGATACAAAATTCAGATGGAGTGAGGAATGTGAGAAGAGTTTTCAAGAACTCAAGAGGAGAGTCATTTCAGCAACTGTTCTGATAATACCATCAGGTTTGGAGGGATTTGTCATCTACAGCGATGCTTCAAGCAGAGGTTTAGGAAGTGTTCTCATGCAACATGGGAAAGTCATAACTTATGCCTCACGAAAACTCAAAGAATATGAGAGGAATTATCCTACACATGATCTAGAGTTGGCAGCAGTCGTTTTCGCGCTAAAGATCTGGAGACATTACCTGTATGGGGAGAAAGTGGAGATCTATACAGATCATAAAAGCCTAAAATATTTCTTCACCCAAAAGGAACTCAACATGTGGCAACAACGTTGGCTCGAGCTGTTGAAAGATTATAATCATACCATTCAATACCATCTTGGAAAAGCGAACGTGGTAGCTGACGCGTTTAGTAGAAGATCATATACGGGTATGAGTGCGATATTGTCAATACAAAGGCTCATTTTGTATGACTTTCAAAGGACGGAGATAGAGTTAAAGACTTTAGGGATCCACGTGATGATGTCAAATATACGAGTAGAACTTACTTTAATCGATAAAGTTAAAGCTGCTCAAGCTACGGATCCTGAGCTGATGCATATGAAGAAAAATGTACAAGAAGGTGCTATTCCAGAAGCAAAAATCGATGAAAAATGAATACTTCGAGTCAACTCCAGACTTTGTGTTCCTAACAACTCTGATTTGATGTATAAAATCATGATAAAGGCATACAACACACTGTTTACAATCCATCCTAGGAGTACCAAAATGTATCGTGATCTTCGACATACATTTTGGTGGAGCAATATGAAGAGGGAGATCGCGGAGTTTATCTCAAGGTGTTTTAACTTGTCAATGTGTCAAGGCAGAGCATAAAGTACTAAAAGGTCCATTGAAACCGCTTGAAATTCCAAATGAAAGTGGGAGCACATTAACATGGATCTCATTACTGGTCTTCTCAAGGTTTCTCAAGGCATTGATGCAATTTGGGTCATTGTCGATAGAGTAACCAAGTCTGCTCATTTCTTACCTATACGAGAAACATATTCACTTGAAAGTCTTGCTCGTATATACATAAATGAGATTGTAAGACTGCATGGTATGCCAGTATCCATAGTTTTTGATCGAAACCCAAGATTCACTTCATGATTTTGGGACAATTTGCAGAAAGCTATGGGCACGAATTTACGATTCAGATCTGCATATCATCCTTAAACGGATGGGCAGTCGGAGAGGACTATTCAAACTCTTGAAGATCTATTAAGACTCTATGTCCTAGACTTCAAAGAAAGTTGGGACAAGTACTTACCATTAGTGGAATTCTCCTACAACAACAGTTATCAAGCAAATATAGGCATGACCCCATTCAAGGCGTTGTATGGACGAAAGAGTCGTTCTCCAGTATGCTGGAACGAGGTGGGTGAAGTAATGCTGTTGGGACCAGAATTGGTATGTATGACTGCGGAAAATATTTAAATGATCCGGCAACGTATACAAACCTCACAAGATCGACAAAAGACTTATGTTAATCTTCATCGAAGGGACGTGGAATTCAATGTTGGAGATCATATGTTGTTACGTGTTGCTCCATGGAATGGAGTTACGAGATTTAGAAAGAGAGGAAAGCTCAATCCTCGATTCATTGGTGCATTTGAAATCCTCGACCGAGTAGGAACTGTGGCCTATAGACTCGCCTTATTGCTAAGTATGTCTCGTGTTCATAACGTTTTTTACATATTTATGTTACGTAAATATGTGGAAGACTCTAACCACATTAATAAATTAGACCCAGGCGAGATAATAAAAGATTTAAAGTATGAAGAGGTACCTGTTAAAATCTTTGATAAGAAGGAACATATTATACGCTCAAAGGTTATACCTCAAGTTAACGTTTTATGGAGAAACCACAATATTGAGGAAATGACCTGGGAGTTAAAATCTGAAATGAAAACATAGTATCCTCACCTCTTTGATATACCAGGTACGTACACCAATTTCTAGGATGAAATTTCATAAGGAATGGAGATTGTAAGACCCCAACTTTTATGAATAAAGATTTAATTTTCTCAAAATGTTATTTTGAATAATAAGATGTGAGTTGATATAATGTTATAGTTATGGGTGATATGTGCAAATTTTACAAGTAAACAAGTTGTCATAAAATATTTATTTAGTCGGGGAATATTCTTTTTGTCAGGGAATATCCGTACGATGGTACAATCATTGGTGCACCCTACAACGGAATTACTGTCGGATATAGAAAGTGACAAAAATAACCTTTTTATAAAAATAACTGCAAAATTTTTACCGTTAACTGTTAAAATACCCAATGATAAAAGTACAGTAGTACGCGTGGTTGCACAGTAGCACACGGTATTGTACAGTATATCTGATTATTGATGCTTACTTAAGAAGTCACTCAGTTTTATTCAGTTATTGCCACAGTAGTTGCTACATAGTATCTCATATTACTAATTCAATTATTGTCACAGTATCTTCTGCACAATATTTTATATTATTAAATCAATAATTGAGCGACACAGTTATTCATATTATTATTTGTATTATTGACAATGTCTAGAAAGTTCTGTCAAAGAAAGAGGTTAGGTTATTTAATTGCATGCCAATAAGGAGAAGTCCTTATCGGAAAGCCCCCCTTTCTTGGGAATGATCTAGTTGTCAATATTGTAAGTTATAATATTAATGATGAATAATTGTTGTAAGATTAAAAATATATTTATTGAAGATAAGTGATTTGTGGTAAATATTTATTCAATTTTTGATATAAATAGAGGGGTTGTCATGAAATATTTATTATAAGTTTGGCTTATTACATGGACCCCCACTTATTCATTTTTTAAAATCGTCGGTAGAAAGTTATCTCAGTTTTATTTTATTATTATTATAATAGTAATAAAACAAAAAACTTTTTATATAAAACAGAATACTTTTTATATTATATATAAAGTTATTCGTTTTATTAGATTGTAAATAGAATATATTATATTTTATATAAAGTTTTTATTTTATTTGAATATTTTATTTCACATTAATGAATAGTAAAATTCACGTGAGATCATCTGAAATTCTTCTGTTCACCCGTGAAAAAAATATTCTAAATAGTGTCCTGTCATTCTCTTATAAATAAGATGCTTAGTTAAGAAATGAAAATCACACCAGAATTAGAGAATTCTTCTTCTATAATATTGTGCGTATTTTTTTTGAGCATAAGGATACTTTGAGTGTAGCAAATAGTGCAAGTTTTCTTCAAGAATATATCTGCTATACCAGTTGGAATTACTCTCCTACTAAGGTAAGGGATATTATTTTTGTTCAATATTCATAAGAAATATTATTTTCTTCCATACTCTATAGTATGTAAATAATATTATTTCATTTCATATTCCTAAATCTACATTTATTTTGATAAGTATTGCTTCTATACTCCTTGAAATTAGTAGAATATCCTTGAATTTTGCGCTTCATTTAGTATTGTTTCACGAAAATATTTTTCTGAACTTTCTTATTAAATTTTAATCTTTTTATGCTGGGGTATTATTAACGGGACACTATTCACTCGAGTACTATTCACGAGGTACTATTCACCCGGGGTACTATTCGCGACAAAATTGGTTTCTTTTTTGTCCAAATTATTTTTAATGCATGAATATCATTCTTAAATTTTACTCCACAGTTAATTATCATGTTGATAATTTGGACATTCTTAAACTCTGGATAAATTGAATTATAAATCTTTAATATTTATCATTGATCTCACTTGATTGATTTCTTATATCATTGTCATCATCCTCATGCTTATATTGTGGTGAAAGTCATATTTGGCATATAGTGCTTAGATGGACTGTTGATCGGTATGATTGTAAAACCCCAACTTTTATGAATAAAGATGAATTTTTCTCTAAATGTCATTTTTGAATATTAAGGTGTGAATTTATTATAATGTTATAGTTGTGGGTAATATTTATAAATTTTGCAAAGTAAGCAAGTTGTTATAAAATATTCGATTGGTCAGGGAATATTCGTACGATGGCACAATCTTTTTTATAAAAATAATGGCAAAAGTTTTACCGTTAACTGTTAAAATACCCGGTGATAAAAGTACAGTAATATGCGTGGTTGCATAGTAGCACACGGTATTAATTATTGATGTTTACATGAGAAGTCACTCAGTTATACTCAATTATTGTTACAGTAATTGCTGCATAATATCTCACATTATTAATTCAATTATTGTTACAATAATTTATATTATTAAATCAATAATTGAGACGACAAAGTTATTCATATTATTATTTGCATTATTGACAATGTCTAGAAAGTTCTGTCGAGGAAAGGGGTTTGGTCACCTAATTACGCGCCAGTAGGGAAAAATTCTTATCGGAAAGCCTCCTCTTTCCTGTGAATGATATGTTTGTTAATATTGCAAGTTATAATATTAATGATGAATGTTATTAAAAATGTGTTTTGTGAAGCCAAGTGAATTGAGATAAATAGAGGGGATTTTTATGAAATATTTGTTGTAAGTTTGGCGTATTATATGGACCCCCCACGTGCATACCCCTTATCTTACTCACCCGTGCTCACCCCCCTTTAGCGACGGACCCGGCGACTGTTCGGTCATACAACCGTCGTTTATACTTTTAGCGACGCTATATGTTGTCCGTCGCTAAAAAGTATAGAGCGACCATATGATCAAAATCACCGTCCGGTCGCTAAAGGGGTGAGCACGGAAAGTAAAGATAAGAGGTATGCACTTGATCCTTGCTCTATATATATATGGAAAATGATCTATAACAAGTATTTGCTATGGATGAAAAATAGACAAATAACATCATAACCATTCATTGCAATAATCAAAGACGGAGATTAAAAAGCAAAACACGACGTCCGCTGGTTCAACTAGCGGAGTCTAAAAAAAAAACATTCACTAAATTACCCCCAGTTCATACATCCTGAAATAATTAATTCATCCCATATAATTAATTCATCCCATCCGCTAGTAGTTGAGCCAGCGGTTGTATAAGCCAATAGTCATGTATTAAGCTTCAGTCAACGCGCCAATCACAATATGAAATCACATTAAAATCACAGGACACCAAATATGGGATAGCAGACTAAAATAAAAAAATTCACACGAAATTGCAGTAATAAAAATATACAAACCTTATATTATTATCATATTTATTCTTTATAAATATGATAATCTCTTCCAAAAAAAATATTTAAAAAATTTAAATAAAAAATAAATTATTATCATATTAATTCATAATAATTCTAATTTCATAGCTTGTATGTCAAACATCAATCATAACAAAAAATAATATTATAAAAAGAAGAAGAAATATTTTAAATCGAATATATTAATGTGTAATATTATAAAAGATTTTGTGAAAATGTTACAATGATCTAATTTCATCATATTTATCTTTTTCCCTAACAATTGCATACTCGGGCAAAATAGCCACAAAAATCCCGCATAAATCGAAATGGAAAAAGCGAAGACATTAAGAGGCGCCTTTGCTCTCTCTCCAAGACCTAAAAGTTAGGTAAACCGAGAAGCGGTTCTAGCACGTAATTCTTCTAAACTTTCACCTTCCTTTGCTCTCTCCAATACCTAAAAGTTAGGTAGGCGATTAAATTTGGATATCAATGTATGTAAGCATATACATGTTTTTAGAGCAAAAGGAAGAAGACATACCAAATGACGCCCATACAAATGGGTGCTTGAAAGAGCTTTAAGAGCATTACTGGGGCTACCTTTGTAATATACTCCACAAAAGCAAAGCCTCTATGGTTCCTAAACTTCATTGGGAGCCTTAAGCTCTAATCTCTGCAAATATAAAGGAGAAAGTAACATTAAAAGCGAAAAAAAATGAAAGTAACATAACTAGGACCTTTACAATTGATTTTATTCATCAAGGAAACAAAAGCGATAAATACAATTAGTTATATCAAAATTTACAAATAAAGAAAATATTCACCAAGTAACTCCAAAAGTACAAATCACCAAGTAATTCCATAGTCAGTAAGCCAATCTTACTGTAAACATATACTCGGGAGTGCGATATCCATAGGTTCCCATAACCCTTGTAGATACATGGGTTCTACAATCTCTTGGCCCATCTTTCGCCAACCCAAAATCAGATAGCTTCTAAAGGAATATCTAACGCATTTTAGAATTTCTTGACTTGAAGGACATGGAATTGTTGTTAAATGATCCAAAGTGCTTTGGTAGATGCGATCCTACGAATAGAAGGGAAAAAGTATGAGCAAACAAATAAATCACACCTTGCGTCTATAAACATACAATAACAAATATACTTCCAATGATCCAAAATACAAGTTATGATATAAACAAAAACAAGAGAATAATCGGTTATTTGTTTTAATACAGGATGTAGATAATTTGAATAATCGGTTATTTGTTTTAATACGAAATGTTTTATATATGACATAAATATAACAATGTATTCCATGTACAAGTTTAACCCTCTGTTTTGGTATTACAAGTAATATCACTAATCAACAAAAAAAAGGATTCTTATGTGACTTACAAGAACCAACCAAGCCCAATACCACGCAAAGGAAGTCGAAGCTCTAAATAAGGTCTCCCATGAGGAACAAAGATAACCTATAGCAACTCAAACACCGCCAAACATAAGCAAA
The DNA here is from genome assembly GCA_020205605.1 of Panax ginseng. NCBI lineage: Eukaryota > Viridiplantae > Streptophyta > Magnoliopsida > Apiales > Araliaceae > Panax > Panax ginseng. Next base: position 17,067,014 of record CM035144.1, read on the forward strand.
ATCCAATGCAAAATTGTATATAAGAATACATAAACAATGCAAATTGAGGTGATGCATATAAAAATTCACATTTCATGGTAAATTTGTTCATTAATATTCTACAACACCAATAGATGCCTAAAACCAATATTAAATTATCTAACATATTTTTATAACATCCACTGAGAATGGTCCAATGCAATTAAACTACTAACCTTAACTTCGACAGACATTACCTTATCTTACTCACCGTGCTCACCCCCTTGCTTTTGACGGACGACTTATTACGTTCTGGTCATACAATCGTCGTTTATACTTTTAATGACGCTTATATGTTGTCCGTCGCTAAAAGTATATGAAGCGACGGTTGTATGACCGAAAACTCGCCACGGTCCCGTCGCTAAAGGGGGTGAGTACGGTGAGTAAGATAAGAGGTATGCACTGATCCTGCTCTATATATATATGGAAAATGATCTATAACAAGTATTTGCTATGGATGAAAAATAGACAAATAACATCATAACCATTCATTGCAATAATCAAAGGCGGAGATTAAAAAGCAAAACACGACGTCCATTTGGTTCAACTAGCGAGTCTAAAAAAAAACATTCACTAAATTACCCCGGTTCATACATCACGAAATAATTAATTCATCCCATATAATTAATTCATCCCATCCGCTTAGTAGTTGAGCGGTGATTTGTATAAGCAATAATAGTCATGTATTAAGCTTGATCAACGCGCCAATCACAATATGAAATCACATTAAAATCACAGGACACCAAATATGGGATAGCAGACTAAAATAAAAAAATTCACACGAAATTGCAGTAATAAAAATATACAAACCTTATATTATTATCATATTTATTCTTTATAAATATGATAATCTCTTCCAAAAAAATATTTAAAAATTTAAATAAAAATAAATTATTATCATATTAATTCATAATAATTCTAATTTCATAGCTTGTATGTCCAAACATCAATCATAACAAAAAAATAATATTATAAAAAGAAGAAGAAATATTTTAAATCGAATATATTAATGTGTAATATTATAAAAAGATTTTGTGAAAATGTTACAATGATCTAATTTCATCATATTTATCTTTTTCCCTAACAATTGCATACTCGGGCAAAATAGCCACAAAAATCCCCTGCATAAATCAGAAATGGAAAAAGCAGTACATTAAGAGGCAGTTCCTTTGCTCTCTCCAAGACCTAAAAGTTAGGTAAACTGAGAAGCGGTTCTAGCACGTAATTCTTCTAAACTTTCACCTTCCTTTGCTCTCTCCAATACCTAAAAGTTAGGTAGGCGATTAGAGCTGGATATCAATGTATGTAAGCATATACATGTTTCCGAGCAAAAGGAAGAAGACATACCAAATGACGCCCATACAAATGGGTGCTTGAAAGAGCTTTAAGAGCATTCTGGGCTTCCTGCTTTGTAATATACTCCACAAAAGCAAAGCCTCTATGGTTCCCAAACTTCATTGGGAGCCTTAAGCTCTTAATCTGCAAATATAAAGGAGAAAGTAACATTAAAAACGAAAAAAAAATGAAAGTAACATAACTAGGACCTTTACAATTGATTTTATTCATCAAGGAAACAAAGGCAGTAAATACAATTAGTTATATCAAAAATTTACAAATAAAGAAAAATATTCACCAAGTAACTCCAAAAGTACAAATCACTAAGTAATTCCATAGGTCGAAGTAAGCCAATCTTACTGTAACCATATACTGGGGAGCTGCATATCCATAGGTTCCCATAACCCTTGTAGATACATGGGTTCTACAATCTCTTCGCCCATCTTTCGCCAACCCAAAATCGATAGCTTCTAAAGGAATATCTCTGCATTTTAAATTCTTGACTTGAAGGACATGGAATTGTTGTTAAATGATCCAAAAGTCTTTGGTAGATCTGATCCTCTGAATAGAAGGGGAAAAAGTATGAGCAAACAAATAAATCACTGCTGCACGTCTATAAACATACAATAACAAATATACTTCCAATGATCCAAAATACAAGTTATGATATAAACAAAAACAAGAGAATAATAATCGGTTATTTGTTTTAATACGAGGATGTAGATAATTTGAATAATCGGTTATTTGTTTTAATACGGAAATGTTTTATATATGACATAAATATAACAATGTATTCCATGTACAAGTTTAACCCTCTGTTTGGTATTACAAGTAATATCACTAATCAACAAAAAAAAGGATTCTTATGTGACTTACAAGAACCAACCAAGCCCAATACCACAAAGTAAAAGGAAGTGAAGCTCTAAATAAGGTCTCCCATGAGGAACAAAGATAACCTATAGCAACTCAAACACCGCCAAACATAAGCAAAATCCAATGCAAAAATTGTATATAAGAATACATAAACAATGCAAATTGTGTAATGCATATAAAAATTCACATTTCATGGATACTTTGTTCATTAATATTCTACAACACCAATAGATGCCTAAAACCAATATTAAATTATCTAACATATTTTTATAACATCCACACTGAATGGTCCAATGCAATTAAACTACCAACATAATTTCCCCACGTGCGTACCCTTATCTTTTACTCACCGTCTTTCACCCCTTTTTAGCGAGCGGCGGATTGATATCGTTCGATTCATACAACCGTCGTTTATACTTTTAGCGACGCTATATGTTGTCCGTCGCTAAAAGTATAGACAACAGTTGTATATGATGAGCAAATCCGCCATCACCGTCCGTCGCTAAAAGGGGGTGAGATAGTGTGAGTAAGATAAGAGGTATGCACTTGATCCTTGCTCTATATATATATGGAAAATGATCTATAACAAGTATTTGCTATGGATGAAAAATAGACAAATAACATCATAACCATTCATTGCAATAATCAAAGACGGAGATTAAAAAGCAAAACACGACGTCCGCTGGTTCAACTAGCGGAGTCTAAAAAAAAAACATTCACTAAATTACCCCCAGTTCATACATCCTGAAATAATTAATTCATCCCATATAATTAATTCATCCCATCCGCTAGTAGTTGAGCCAGCGGTTGTATAAGCCAATAGTCATGTATTAAGCTTCAGTCAACGCGCCAATCACAATATGAAATCACATTAAAATCACAGGACACCAAATATGGGATAGCAGACTAAAATAAAAAAATTCACACGAAATTGCAGTAATAAAAATATACAAACCTTATATTATTATCATATTTATTCTTTATAAATATGATAATCTCTTCCAAAAAAAATATTTAAAAAATTTAAATAAAAAATAAATTATTATCATATTAATTCATAATAATTCTAATTTCATAGCTTGTATGTCCAAACATCAATCATAACAAAAAAATAATATTATAAAAAGAAGAAGAAATATTTTAAATCGAATATATTAATGTGTAATATTATAAAAAGATTTTGTGAAAATGTTACAATGATCTAATTTCATCATATTTATCTTTTTCCCTAACAATTGCATACTCGGGCAAAATAGCCACAAAAATCCCCTGCATAAATCAGAAATGGAAAAAGCAGTACATTAAGAGGCAGTTCCTTTGCTCTCTCCAAGACCTAAAAGTTAGGTAAACTGAGAAGCGGTTCTAGCACGTAATTCTTCTAAACTTTCACCTTCCTTTGCTCTCTCCAATACCTAAAAGTTAGGTAGGCGATTAGAGCTGGATATCAATGTATGTAAGCATATACATGTTTAGAGCAAAAGGAAGAAGACATATCAAATGACGCCTATACAAATGGGTGCTTGAAAGAGCTTTAAGAGCATTCTGGGCTTCCTGCTTTGTAATATACTCCACAAAAGCAAAGCCTCTATGGTTCCCAAACTTCATTGGGAGCCTTAAGCTCTTAATCTGCAAATATAAAGGAGAAAGTAACATTAAAAACGAAAAAAAAATGAAAGTAACATAACTAGGACCTTTACAATTGATTTTATTCATCAAGGAAACAAAGGCAGTAAATACAATTAGTTATATCAAAAATTTACAAATAAAGAAAAATATTCACCAAGTAACTCCAAAAGTACAAATCACCAAGTAATTCCATAGGCTGTAAGCCAATCTTACCTGTAACCATATACTCAGGAGCTGCATATCCATAGGTTCCCATAACCCTTGTAGATACATGGGTTCTACAATCTACTGGCCCATCTTTCGCCAACCCAAAATCAGATAGCTTCTAAAGGAATATCTACTGCATTTTCAGAATTTACTGACTTGAAGGACATGGAATTGTTGTTAAATGATCCAAAGCTGCTGGTAGATGCAGTCCTCTGAATAGAAGGGGAAAAAGTATGAGCAAACAAATAAATCCTGCCTGCACGTCTATAAACATACAATAACAAATATACTTCCAATGATCCAAAATACAAGTTATGATATAAACAAAAACAAGAGAATAATCAGTTATTTGTTTTAATACAGGATGTAGATAATTTGAATAATCAGTTATTTGTTTTAATACAGGAAATGTTTTATATATGACATAAATATAACAATGTATTCCATGTACAAGTTTAACCCTCTGTTTGGTATTACAAGTAATATCACTAATCAACAAAAAAAAGGATTCTTATGTGACTTACAAGAACCAACCAAGCCCAATACCACAGCAAGGAAGTCGAAGCTCTAAATAAGGTCTCCCATGAGGAACAGCATAACCTATAGCAACTCAAACACTGCCAAACATAAGCAAAATCCAATGCAAAAATTGTATATAAGAATACATAAACAATGCAAATTCAGGCAATGCATATAAAAAATTCACATTTCATGGTACTGTTCATTAATATTCTACAACACCAATAGATGCCTAAAACCAATATTAAATTATCTAACATATTTTTATAACATCCACACAGAATGGTCCAATGCAATTAAACTAGAATGCCAACCCCCCCAATGACACATACAAATGGTAAAAATTTAGAGCAATTCTCGATTTGAGCATTTCATCCATGTGCAGGAGCCACCCAAGTATTATTTGAATCTATCCATTCTGATTTGGTTGATGCCCAGATAAGGTTCCACCAATTTATTTATTTATTTTTCATAAGTATGGGGATCTGAAGTAGCAAGCTTGAGGTTATTCCTCAAGGCCTCAGCCACTTCTTTCACACCTCGGATTCCAACAATTATTTCCTTCTACTGTAAGTCAACATGAGTTCAATTGTTTGCATTACATTCTTGTTAATTAGTTTTAAGCTACCAGCAGTTATCTTGATTAGTTTTGAGCTCTTGCTTCTTTGCACTGAGCAGAAAGAGATTTTAGGGTACCTGCAGCTTATGCTCTAACTTTACTTCATTACCAGGTCCTAGTAGCTTAAGGAGTAGATTTGCAGTCTCAGCAGACAAGACTTTAGGACAAACAGATACATCCTCCATCATCATACTTGCTAGGAGAAAACAAACGTTGGCTTGAGTGTTCGACTATCCTGTTGCAAGCAATTTCACAAGTGTATCTACTCCCCCAGCTTGTATTGTTGGAGACCAGAATCCCTCAGTGCTGGTGTCAATGCACTTGCATATTCAAAAGCAAAAATATCTGATCAATCGCACTTCGGGTTTTGACGATTTAAAAGAGGAATCGCTCGAAATCGCAACAAGTTTTGACCAAGGGCTCAGAGGAATCAATCGAAAATATTGCACAAAGGAATCACACAGGAATCGTACTAGCAGGAGGCTTCATAGAGGAATCGAGGGTTTAGCAAAACAAAGAAAGCATATGTTGAATATTGGATCCTATTTTTTGGTCTTTGGTCTTTGGTCATTAATCATTGGTCAATGGTCATCACTCCTTTAATGGGTCAAGGGAACATATTAATGGGTCAAGGGAACATATCACCATTATCTCATTAATGTTACTCCTTTGGTGAAAATGAGTCCAATTCATTTCCTTTTCTACCCTCTAGTTCTTGGCTATAAAAGGAGGTCAAATGGAAGAGGAAAGACACACCAAAATTGATAGAGTATATCTTAGAGAGAAGAAGAGCAAAGCTCTAGTTTGAGTGTCAAAGAGAGTTAGAGAGTGAGAAACTCAGTTAGAGCATTCTGAGAGTGAGGGTGTAGAGAGAAATAAACAGTTAGTTTATTTCTCAGTTGAGAGTTTGTAATCTCCATATTATTTTCATAGTGATTTTCTGAGATCTCTTCCCGTGGTTTTTTCCCAGTTGGGTTTCCACGTAAAATTCTTGTGTTATTATTTTATATCTCATACAGTAGTGTGTTTGTATTTATCTTAGTGTATTTGTGTGAGCCTGATTTCTCAACAATTGGTATCAAAGCTCTTGGTTCACACCGACGATCAGTTTAAAGAGAAATTAGGCAGGTCACAAATATGAAGATGGCAAGCACAAGTGCGAGGTATGAAGTTGAACCATTTGATGATAGAAGTCAAATTTGATTTTCTGATTGTCTGATCAAAGATGTATTGGCTCAACAAGGATTGACAAAGGCACTAGAAGGGAAGAAACCAGCGACTATGACGGATGAAAAATGGACGGAACTTGAAGCTAAGGCCGTGGCAACAATCAGATTGAGTTTGGCGCCACAGATCAAATATCAGGTTCTGACAGAAACCTCTTCGAAGGACTTGTGGGAGAAACTTGAGAAAGTTTACAAGTCAAAGTCTCTGTCAAATCGGTTATATTTAAAGAAGGAATTGTACCGTCTTCGGATGGAAGAAGGGTCAGATTTGGCCAATCATATTAATGAGTTTAATAGATTGGTGACCCAACTAACCAGTATTGATGTGAAGTTGGACGAAGAAGATAAAGCCTTATTGCTTCTTGTCTCTCTACCAGATTCATACTCAACTCTCCAGACTACACTCCTTGTAGGGAAGGAAAAGCTTGCAGTTGACGATGTGATGTCAGCAGTTCTAGACCAGGATAAGTTCAGGGGTACTACTTCCAGAGATCAAGGAGACAGCCTTCTTACTTTTTTAGATGGGCGTGGCAGGGGTCCTAATCGAAAGAAGTATTCCGGCAAGGAACAAGAAAAGTCTCAAGCGAACAAAAAGAAGGATAAATCTCGAGGTTGAGTGTTATCATTGCCACGAGAAGAAGGCCACTACAAAAATCGGTGTCCATTGTTGAAGAAGGATAACAAGAAGAAAGGAAAGCAGATTGAAAAATCATTAATGTTCTTTGAGCAAGCGAGATGTGTGCGTGACGGAGAAGCATACAGTGATGTAAAATGAAGCTTCAAGGTGATCTCTTATCTGTTAGAGCGATTGGCGACCTTACTGATTGGTACATGGATTAGGTTGTTCTTTTCATATGTCCCTCATAGGGATTGGTTTGATACTTTTACATCCCTGCAATGGTGGTGCGGTTTTATTGGGTAACAATGCGATGCTACCGCAATTCTTTGGGATAGGCACCATCAAAATTAAAATGTTTGTTGAGTTGTCGAACATTGGGTGATGTAAGGTATATTCGTAATTGAAGAAGAGCTTTGCTATCGGTTGGAGTACTTGACTCTATAAGTTTGTAATATCTCGATCGAGAGATGGTGTCATGAAAATTACCAAGGGGCTCGATGGTAATTGATGAAGGGCCGAAGAAGGGCACCTCTACAAGTTGATAGGGGACACGATTCTTTGGTGGAGCGGCAAATTACATGCGAGATAAATCCAACGGTGATAACACGTAATTATGGCACATGCGACTTGGTCATTTGAGTGAAGGTGGAATGAAAGAACTTCACATAAGGCGATTCTTTGAAAGGTGTCAAACGTGCGATTTGGAATTTTGCAAGTTTTTGCGTGTCTCGGCAAACAACGGAGGGTCGACTTCAAGGCGGAAGACATACCAAAGAAGAATGTACTTGATTATGTACATTCAGATGTGTGGGGCCCGATCAAGCATACGTCAATGGGTGGAGCCCATTATTTTGTTAGCTTTATAGATGACTACTCCAGAAAGGTGTGGGTGTATTTTATGAAGCAGAAATCCGAGGTTTTCAGAATCTTCAAGCAGTGGAAAGCTAAAGTAGAGAACCAGACCGGAAAGAAGCTGAAGTATTTCAGATCAGATAATGGCACAGAATACAAGGACAAGTCATTTCTACAATTCTGCCAGGATGAAGGTATCACCAGGCACTTCTCAGTCAAAAGAACTCCAGAGCAAAATGGGGTTGCTGAGAGGATGAACAGAACTCTATTGGAACGTGCCAGATGTATGAGGTTGAATGCAGGATTTCCCAAGAGTTTCTCGGTGAGGCAATCAACACACGGGCGTGTTATCGATAAATCGATCTCCTTCAACAGGAATTGATTACAAAATCCCCGAAGAGGCATGGGTGGGAAACCAGTTGATTTTTCTGTGATGAAAATCTTTGGTTGTCCAAATTTTATGCTCATCTGCCGATCGAAGAAGCGACGGTCGAAGCTTGATCAAGGTCAAAAGAGTGTATTTTCCTTGGATATGAAGATGGTGTCAAGGGATACGAGTTATGGGATCAAAGTATCCAAGAAGAAGGTTGTCAAGCAGAGATGTGGTGTTCAATGAGAAACACATGTTTGAACAAGTCGAGAATGAAGAATCTGCGAGCAAGTGAGTTGCGAAACACCTGTTGAGGTGGAGCTTCAAGAGATTGAAGATGATCAACCTTCGGATCCCCAAGAGAGGTCCTATAATCTTGTCGAGGAGATCGGGAAAGCGAGTCGACAAACCGGTCGAGAGATATGGGTTTGAAGACATGGTTGCTTTTGCCTTGATTGCTGGTAGTGGAGATCCAACTAGCTATCAGGATGTTATTCAATCCGATGATAATGATAAATAGGCGATAGCTATGGCAGAAGAGATGGAGTCTTTACAAAAGAACCAGACATGGGAGTTAGTTCAACTTCCAATAGGATCGAAGGCTATAGGATGCAGGTGGGTGTTCAGGAAAAAGGAAGCTCAGTCTGATAAAGAAGGTGAAAGATTCAAGGCCAGATTAGTGGCAAAGGGATTCTCTCAAAGAGAGGGAATCGACTACAATGAGATCTTCTCACCAGTTGTGAAACACACATCGATTCGGTTGATCTTATCTATTGTAGCATCACAGGATATGGAGTTAGAACAGCTTGATGTGAAAACAGCTTTTCTCCACGGTGATTTAGAAGAAAAGATCTACATGAAGCAGCCTGAGGGGTTTATTGAACCAGGGAAAGAGGGTTTAGTTTGCAGTTTGAAGAAGTCCCTCTATGGTTTGAAGCAGTCCCCAAGACAGTGGTATATGAAGTTTGATAACTTCATGATGGCTCATGGTTACTCTCGTTCGGAGTATGATCCATTTGTGTATTTCAGATCCCTTGATGATGGCTCTCTAGTATTGTTAACATTATATATCGATGACATGTTGATAGCAGCAAAGAGGAAGTCAGATATTCTTCAGCTGAAGAATTTGTTGAGCAGTGAATTTGACATGAAGGATCTTGGGTCAGCTAAGAAGATCCTAGGTATGGAAATTCGTTGAGGATCGTCAGCGAGGAAAGTTGTGGCTAACTTCGAAAAGGATATCTGCAGAAGGTCTTAGAGAGGTTTAACATGAACAATGCTAAACCAAGTTAGCACTCCGTCAAGCGACACATTTGAGTTATCTTCACAGTTGAGCCCACAAGCGAGGACGAGGTGGAGTATATGTCCAAAGTACCGTATGCAAATGCGGTGGGTTGTCTAATATACGCCATGGTATGTACAAGGCCAGATATCTCTGGCAATCGGCAAGATGGTTAGCGGTATTGGCAAATCCAAGAAAAGAGCATTGGAATGCGAAGAAATGGATTTTTGTTATCTAGCGAGTACAACCAATTACGGTCTTATGTTTGATCGTGATACCGCAAGAAGTGAGGAGGTTCTGAGGTTCGTTGATTCGGATTATCTTTGGAGACCTAGATCTGAGGAGATCTCTGACGGTGGTTTGTATACACCTTTTATGGAGGATGTATATGTTGGAGGTCAGTGTTGCAGTCTACGGTAGCATTATCAACAACAGAGGCTGAGTATATGGCATTGACAGAGGCAAGCAAGGAGGCTTTGTGGCTTAAGGGACTAGTTGAAGAACTAGGTTTCAAGCAAGGCAATATCCAGATTCAGTGTGATAGTCAAAGTGCTATTCATTTAGCAAAGAACCAAGTATTCCATGCCAGAACCAAACATATAGATGTTCGGTATCACAAGATTCGTGAGTGGTTGAACAATGGTGACATTGCAGTTCACAAAGTTCACACAAAGGAGAATGCCATGAGATATGCTCACAAAGTCAATTTCTGTTGAGAAAAGTTCCAACTTTTTTGGACTTAATTCACTTCGTCTAATGTTGAGTTAAGTAGTGGAGTATCAGGGGAGAGGATACATTCACGACACAAAAGAAGATCATGATTTGAAAAATATGAGCCAAGGTGGAGATTGTTGAATATTGGATCCTATTTTTTGGTCTTTGGTCTTTGGTCATTAATCATTGGTCAATGGTCAATGGTCCTCACTCCTTTAATGGGTCAAGGGGACATATTAATGGGTCAAGGGAGCATATCACCATTATCTCATTAATGTTACTCCTTTGGTGAAAATGAGTCCAACTCATTTCCTTTTCTACCCTCTAGTTCTTGGCTATAAAAGGAGGTCAAATGGAAGGGGAAAGACACACCAAAATTGATAGAGTATATCTTAGAGAGAAGAAGAGCAAAGCTCTAGTTTGAGTGTCAAAGAGAGTTAGAGAGTGAGAAGCTCGGTTAGAGCATTACGAGAGTGAGGTGTGAGAGAGAAATAAAGTTAGTTTATTTCTCAGTTGAGAGTTTGTAATCTCCATATTATTTTCATAGTGATTTTCTGAGATCTCTTCTCGTGGTTTTTTCCCAGTTGGGTTTCCACGTAAAATTCTTGTGTTATTATTTTATATCTCATACAGTAGTGTGTTTGTATTTATCTTAGTGTATTTGTGTGAGCCTGATTTCTCAACAGCATACAAGGAATTGGGGGAACTAGCAAAAAAAGAAAGCGTACGAGGAATTGGGGGAACTGAGGTTATGGGCTAAATCGTAGAACAGATCTGATATTTTCTTTGTTCAAATTAATCCATTTGGCGGATGGAGGCAAAATCGTAGAATATTTTTTTTTACTGAGTCCGCTACTTGTTAAATGACGATGAATGGACGGTCTTCATTTTTAATCTCTGTCCTTGATTATTGCAATGGATGGTTATGATGCTATTTGCCCATTTTTTATCCATAGCAAATATTTATTATAAATCATTTCTATATATATATATATATATATATATATATATATATATATATATATTATAATAAGTTTTATTTTTTTATATAAAATAGAATATATTATATTTTATTATGCATAGTATTTGCATAGTGTCTACATAGCGTTTGCATAGTAAAATCAAAAAATTTCAGCCGATTTCCTGTGACTATTATTGTGAAGCCCAAGATTTTTCCTTATTGTGCATCCAAATAGTATCCTGCCATTTTCCTATAAATAGGATGTTTGGTTTAGAATTAAAAATCACACCAGAATCAGATAATTCTTATTCTATAATATTAAGCGTATTTCTTTAGAGTTTAAGGAAGCTTTGAGTGTAGAAAATAATGCAAATTTTCTTCAAGAATATCCTCGCTATACCAGTCAGAAGTACTATCTTTTTAAGGTAAGGGATACTATTTTTGTTCAATATTCGTATGAAAAAATATTTTCTTTCATACTCTGTAGTATGTAAGTAATATTATTTCGTTTCAGATTCCAAATTCTATACTCATTTTGTTAAGTATTGCTTTTATACTCCGTGAAATTAGTAGAATATCCTTGAAATTTGAGCTTCATCCAGTATCTTTTCACGAAAATATTATTCTGAACATTCTTGATAATTTTTAGAGTAAAGTTCAGATGACCAACTGTGGTTTTGGTCCTTTCCCACTTAACCACCTGTAGTCAGTAAAGCTACATTTAAACTCTCAAATTTTTTAATTGAAGTGAATAAATGCTTTCCTTCTTAACTGTGTTACTTTATTTGGCTAAAGACTTAATTACCCTTCATATATATATTTAAAAATGACAGATGCAATAAGGGTTTCCTTTCATTTCATTTCAGTTTGATATCTAGGGCAAGAGAACGAGCGATCGTGGTGATATCTAGGGCTAGAGAGGCTAGAGAAATAGGGTGTGGGTTTAGTGTGTTCATGGTGGATCTTCGTGATTTACTGGGTTCCCACCTTCGCTTGGTCTGTGATACTTAATTTGGTGTCGATTTAGGTAATTTTCTCCTTGTCTGATAGATATGATATGTACTTTGTTTTTAATTTTGAGTTGTTTGTTGTATATGTATGCATATTTTTTGGATGAATTAGTTAGTATATTTGGTCCTGGATAAATTATGTTCACTACTATGGTCCCCCTTTCTTTATTACTATTATTGTCCCCATATGTCTGCCCTGTGTCTGCCACTGACATTGGTCCCCTTTTTGTGATACTTGTTATAAAGTTTTGTATATTATTCAAACATTTCTCCTTCATTTCTTTAATGCAGAATGTCTGTCAGAATTGTTTTTCATTATTGTGGGAAGTTTGTTCAAGATCTAGTACATAAATATGTTGGGGGTAGTGAAGAAATAGTAGAGAATGTTGGGTTGGATTACCTTTCTTTTCTTAGTATACATGAATACTACTCTACTTTATGTCCAGTTTCAAATTTGAATATTTATTATCTTGTACCTGGATATGAAATTTGGGAGGGTGGGGCATTATTGATGCAAAATGACAAAGATGTCATTGATATGATTGATTTCTTAGTTGATGCAGAGAGTGATGAGGTGCATATATATGGACAAGAAATGGGGGGTCCCATACAAGTTGTTAGGCCAGACATAGGTGAAAATGATAACATTAACCAAACTGTTAGGCAAATTTGTCGTTTGACAACTGATAACATGAACCAAAGTGAAAATGAAAAAGACTTTGGACTTCAAAGTGAAACAACTGATAACATTAACCAAAGTGGTACTACTCATTAGTTGAATTTTCTGTTAAAGGGGGGTTTGACATAAAGTATATTCAAAACAACAGAAAAAGAATAACTACTAAGTGTAAAGCTGAAAACTATAAATGGAGGATTCATGCATCAGTCAAACAGGGTGAACAAACTTTTAAGATAAAATCTTTTGGGGGGGACATATACATACATGTCTTAAGCAGGATAAGAATCATCTTGTTAACAGTAGATACTTGGCCAAAAAATATATGCATGATTTAAGAGATAATCCTAAGTGGGATTTGTAGGCATGGAAGAAGAAGGCACAAAAAGAATGTAACTCTACTCTAAGTAAATCATCCCTATATAGAGCTAAAAGAAAGGCTTTAAAACATATGCAAGGTGATGTAGGAGAGCAGTATAACAGGCTGATGGATTATGTGGAGACAGTCAAACAGTTTAACCCTGGAACAGTCTTCAAATTTTGTAGTGAGGGTCTAGATGAAAGGCCTGGTTCACTACCTATTTTTCAGAGGCTTTATATGAGGCTTGTTGCTTCTAAACATGGTTTCCTAGTTGGGTGTGGACCTATTATAGGATTAGATGGGTGTTTTTTAAAGGGGGGTTTTGGAGGATGACTCTTGAGTCTTTATAGGAAGAGATGCTAATGACAACATATTTCCCATTGCGATTCTTTGTTGTTGAAATTGAATGTAAAGATAGTTGGCAGTGGTTTCTTACTCAGCTTCTAGATGACATAGGTGAAAATGAAACAAGAAGTTATGTTTTCATTTCTGATAGGCAGAAGGGGCTATTAGAGGTGTTCAATACAATGTTAACTAACAATAAACATATATTTTGTTTAAAGCATTTGTACAACAACTTTAAAATTAAGTTTAGGGGGAAGCTGCTTAGGGATTTGTTCTGGAATGCAGCTAGTTGTGGTGACATGTTCTCATTTGAAGCAACCATGGAGGAGGTGCACAAAGCTGATGCAGAAGCAGCTAAGTGGTTAATGGTTGTTGGGCCAGGTCTCATTTTTCCCACCACTTATTTATAACAGTTTAACATGTTTTGATTTTCAGCCAAATAACAAACAACATCAGTCAACTGCACAGTCAGACATTCCTACCAGACCACATCAATCCACTGAAGGGACTGCAACTAATGTGCAACAGATTCATGTTCAGGTACATTTTCACTATTCATATTCAGTCCATTGATATATTGATTTCTATAAAGCTTGTGCATTACCTTTGTTTGTTATGTCTCATTTGGGATAACAAACATGATGTGGTAAAGCTGCAGATTGTGCCTTACTTTTCATCCTGCAACTAATGATTGTGCCTTACTAACATGATGTGTTTGAAAGTCTCTTTATGTCCATTGAAGGGACTACAACTAATGATTGTGCCTTACTTTTCAGCCAATTCCCAGGCCACAAAAGTTGTAGACTACAGTACAGTCAAGTAAAAGGACTGTTAATGCTATAACAACTTCAGAAATACCTAATCAACCCAAATCAAGCTCTCAACCTAATCCCACACCAACTTTGTCTACTATATGGAGTAATCAACCTGCTTCAAGCTCACAGCTTACGAGGAAGAACATAAAGATGAGAGCCATAAAGAGCAAGATAGGTAGATCACCAAAAAAGGGAGGACTGGGGGGATTAAGGCTTTAATGTAGGCATGGGTAGTTTTTGGTTCATTTATGAAATGTAACTGTTTTTAACAATGTTAATTGTGTAATTTTTGGGCCACTCTAGTTGGCATGTATGGACAGTGTTTTGATTTCAATGGGCATATATTGTCATGTACAGTCATATACTTTGTCTACTAGTTGGCATCAATGGGCAGTGTTTTGACAATGTTGATTGTCAATTTTGGAATTATTTTTGTAATATTGCTTTACAGTGTTGATTGTCTACTAGTTGGTATCAATGTTGATTGTCATGTATAGTGTTTTGAAAGTTTATACATTCCATGAAACATTACCATTAAACAGTTTATACATTCCATGAAACATGACCATTCAACAACTACCATCCATAGAATTTCTACTTGCCATCTTCACATTAAATCCATACAGCAAAATCAGTGAAATCCATACAGCAAAATCAGCTACTATTAACATAAATCCAACAAGTTATGGAAAAAGAACATAAAGACAAAGACATTCCATGAAAAAGGCTTGCTACCATTGGTCTCCTAAACTACATTCATTTAGTTTATACATTCATTTGTTACTAATAAAATACATCATGACTGACATGAAATACAACACAAGTCCAACAACAATTATCATCTTCACATTACTTTCAATAACTATCATCCTACTTGGTATGTTATTCAGCTCACATGAACACTTGCATTTTGTTCCACTGACCAATGTCCCCATTTTGTCATTGTCTTCATTGGAGCCATTGACTATTCCACTTGAGTTTGTTGTAGAAGGCAAGCACCATGCCCAAAACTCACACTCATCGCATACAAAATATAACCTCCCCTGCGATGGTTTGTTCGAGTCAACAATTCTTACACTTGCTTTTTTCCACATTTACATTGCCTCGGTATGTAGCGCAAGTCACCATTCATCCTTCCTACATCATTGCTTGACGAAGACATGACTCCTGATTCACATAAATAATACGAAGAATAATATCAAAGAGTAGACCATAAAAATTTCTAATTAACACAATATATGATAAACAAGTCAAGCCCAAGCTTTACTTTGGTCTAATATATAGTTTTCAGTCAAAATAGTTCTTTTAGAGCTTTTATCAAACATCTGATAGGCATAGTTTCCACTCACTAATTTCATAGCCATTGTTTACAATAACAACCCATAACAACATCCTTATTACTCCACATCCCAACCTATCTCCTTGTGCCTAATTTCCATACATAATAGTAGCATACCAGTGAACTAAATCTTACAGTAACAATATAGCAACTAAAAGGACAAACAATCCTTTAAGTTCATGCCCAGCCATTCGGCCATGAAAGTCATTTTCTTAACAATGACAGAATGAAAAAGGAATGGAAGGGGATTGGAAAACTTACCTTCAGAAATTGCAAATGGTATTTGCTCAATTCTTTCTCCTTTACCAGTCGGATTCCTTTTCCTTCTATCACTGTGTGATATGATTTTTGGAGCTTTAGTTAAGAAGTAGCTTATTGCTACTGAGATGTCACTTCTTCTATCAAATCAGAGAGCGGATTCACCATCAGGAAAGACAGTAAGGCAAGTGAAGGAAGAACTGACCTTCTAAGCTGGTAAGAAGTATACTAACCGGTACTTAGCTGAACTTCGTCTCCTACATCACGTCTTCAATAGAGCTAAGATGAGCTAGATCAAATTGATTCAGATCTGCTTTTAAAAGGAAGAAGAAGGGGGATATTTAAGACATTTTCCAGTTGCTTTTGACTGTTACAGCCCATTCTCACGCGCTTTTGGCGTCTGACCTACACGCACAGTTAAGTTGGATGGAAAATGTGACTTTTTCACTTCAACTCAAAAAGTCGAGAGTTTAAATGTAGCTTTACTGACTACAGGTGGTTAAGTGGGAAAGTGCCCAAATCACAGGTGGTCATCTGAACTTTACCCTAATTTTGAATCTTTTTATGTCGGGGTACTATTCATGAGGTACTATTATCGTAGTATTATTCACATCGTACTATTCACCCAGGGTACTATTCATGACAAAAATTATTTTCTTTTCTGTTTAAATCATTTTTGATACAATATTATTCTTGAATTTTACTCCACAAAGCAGTATCATGTTGAAAATTTAGACATTATTGAATTCTGGATAAATTGAATTATAAATCTTTAAAATTTACCCTTGCTCTCATTTAATTGAATTCTTATATCATTGTCATCATCATCATGCTTATATTGTGATGAAAGTCATCTTTGGCCCGTAGTGCATAGATGGACTGTTGATTGATATGATTATGATCAATGATTATTCGGTATAATCATGACCTGTAATGTTACAAATGATGTGGTAAAAGTCTTCATTGGAACGTAGTGCATTGATGGATAGTTGTTGGCATGATCATGACCATTGGTGATAACGCGAATATCCTTAGCCCATAGTTCATGGATAATTCGTAGATGTGATACTAAGGAATATCATTGGCCCGTAGTGCATAGATAATTCAATGATATGGATTATTTATTGAGCTGAGTCTCAGTGATAAAATTGATGATAAACTTTTTAAATCATAGAAGATAGTAGATATCATACTTTACTTGACTCTTCTAATGGATTGCTTGTTCTGCTACAGTTAAACTTGTTGTTTATTGTATTCTATCAGTTTAACACTATTGAAGGCTAACGATAATTTATTCTGCATTATCTTAGTCATAATATTTCTTACTGGGCTAGTTGAGATCACCCTTTTGCTTTCATTGTTATCTTCAGGAAATGAGAACGTAGCCGAAACTAGTCGGGGAATGGAGTGACGATCCGAGATGGTGGTTGTAGTAGTCCTCACTATTTTATAAAATAGTGTGATAATAATTGTAATGAGGACTCTATTTGAGTTTGGATATTGTCTATGAAAAAGTATTCGTGTTAAAACTTTTAGCTACGTTTTTATCGTATTGTATAAATGAAGTTGTATTTAAATTCTGTACCAAGTATTTGGCGACTCAGAATGGGTTGTGTATACCTATTTTGGGGCATCACAGTTGGATATGATCCCTAGCTGAGATGTGAGACTAGAACTAGGAGGGGAGAGACGGGTAAATTCTTCGCTAATATGACCTACCTAACTTTATTTGTTATTTAATTGGTCGGTCAGAATATAGGGATAATATGTGGCATGTCAATTAACCCTTGTTTTATGGCAGTGTTTGAAAATGGCATCTAAAAATGTTGAGTTAAGCAATGGAGCACTTGAGACCGTTGAATCACCACTGATCAATACCCAGGATAACGTGCATCAGGAAGGTAATAATTCTCAGGTAAACAACAACACCGACCAAATGATGAACGATTGGATGTTCAGAGGCTTTCTGCAATTCATGCAACATCAGGCGAGAGAGACTCCTGTGCAAAATGCAGGTGGAAACACTGGAAACTCTCGGATGGTCACTGCTAAGCAATTCAAGGAGCTGGAACCACCAGAGTTTTTGGGAAAGCCAGAACCACTTAAGGCAGAGATGTGGATAAAACAGATCACCAAGATATTTGATGTCTTGGAATGCTCCGAGGAGCAAAAGTTTCCCTTTGCCACCTTTATGTTGAGAGGAGAGGCAGATTACTGGTGGGAATCTGTAAAACATACTCAGCCTGTCGCACTCAAGATTTCTTGGGAGAAGTTCAAAGAATTGTTCAACGACAATACCATCTAGTGAGGGATTTATCATCTACAACGATGCTTCAGCCAGAGGGTTAGGATGTGTTCTAATGCAACATCGGCAAGTCATAGCCTCTACTCACGATAACTCAAAGAATATGAGAGGAATTATCTTACTCATAATCTAGAGTTGGTAACAGTCGTTTTCGCACTAAAGATATGGAGACATTACCTGTATGGGGAGAAGGTGGAGATCTATACGGATAATAAAAGCCTCAAATATTTCTTCACCGAAAAAGAGCTCAACATGCAGTAACGATGTTGGCTCGAGCCGTTGAAACATTACGATTATACCATTCAATACCATCCTGGAAAAGCGAATGTGGTAGCTGATGCGTAAGAGTGCGATATTGTCAACGCAAAGACCTATTTGGTATGACTTACAAAGGATGGAGATAGAGTTAAAAACTCCAGGGACCCACGTGATGATGTCAAATATACGAGTAGAACCGACTTTAATCTATAAAGTTAAAGCTTCACAAACTACAGACCTGGAGCTGATGCGTATGAGAAAGAAAGTACAAGAAGGTGCTATTCCGGAAGTAAGAATCGATGAAGAAGGAATACTTCGAGTCAACTCCAGACTTTGTGTTCTTAACGACCCTGATTTAAAGTATAAAATCATGTTGAAGGCATACAACACATCATTTGCAATCCATCCTGGGAGTACCAAAATGTATCATGATCTTCGACATACATTTTGGTGGAGCAATATGAAAAGAGAGATTGCGGAGTTTATCTCAAGGTGTCTAACTTATCAATGAGTCAAGGCAGAGCATCAAGTGCAAAAAGGTCCATTGCAACCACTTAAAATTCCAGAATGGAAGTGGGAGCACATTACCATGGTTTTCATTACTGGTCTTCCCAAGGCTTCTCAAGGCATAGATGCAATTTGGGTCATTGTTGATAAATTAACCAAGTCTGCTACTTTTTTACCTATACGAGAAACTTATTCACTTGAACATCTTGCTCGTATATACATAAATGAGATTATAAGACTGTATGGTATGCCAGTATCCATAGTTTTTGATCGAGACCCAAGATTCACTTCAGGATTTTGGGTTAGTTTACAAAAAGCTATGAGCATTTATTTATTGATTTGGTATATATATCATCCTCAAAGCGGACCAGGCGATCGAGAGAACTATTCAAACTCTTGAAGATATATTAAGACTTTGTGTCCTAGACTTCAAAGGAAGTTGGGACAAGTTCTTTCCATTTGTGGAATTCTCCAACAATAACAGTTATCAAGCAAGTATTGGCATGGCTCCATTCGAGGCGTTGTATTGACGTAAGTGTTGTTCTCCAGTATGCTGGGATGAGGTGGGTGAACCAACGTTGTTGGGACTAGAATTGGTATACATGACAACGAAAAAGATTTAAATGATCCAAAAACGTATAAAGACCTCACAAATCGACAAAAGAGTTATGTTGATCTTCATCGAAAGGAGGTGGAATTCAATGTTGGAGATCATATGTTGTTACGAGTTGCTCCATGGAATGGAGTTACGAGATCTGGAAAGAGAGGATTAAAATCCTCGATCGAGTAGAAACTATGACCTATAGACTCGCTTTACCGTCAAGTATGTCTCGTGTTCATAATGTTTTTTACATATCTATGTTATGTAAATATATGGAAGACCCGAACCACATTATTGATTTAGAACCGGACGATATAACGGAAGATTTAACGTATGAAGAGGTACCTGTTAAAATTTTGAATAAGAAGAAACATATTCTACGCTCCAAGGCTATACCTCAAGTTAAGGTTTTATGTAAAAACCACGATGTTGAGGAAATGACCTGAGAGTTAGAATTCGAAATGAAATCAAGGTATCCTCACCTCTTCGTCATACCAGGTACGAACACCAATTTCGAGGATGAAATTTAATAAGAATGGGAGGTTGTAAGACCCCAACTTTTATGAATAAAGATGAATTTTTCTCTAAATATTATTTTTGAATATTAAGGTGTGAATTTGTAATAATATTATAGTTGTGGGTAATATTTACAAATTTTGCAAAGTAAGCAAGTTGTTATAAAATATTTGATTGGTCGGGAAATATTCATTTTATCAGGGAATATTTGTACGACGGCACAATCATTGGTGGACCCCACAACGGAATTATTGTCGGAGTTAAAAAATGACAGAAATATCATTTTATAAAAATAACGACAAAAGTTTTATCATTAACTGTTGAAATACCTGGTGATAAAAGTACAGTAATACGCGTGGTTGCTTATTAAAAAATGACAGAAATATCTTTTTATAAAAATAACGATAAAAGTTTTACCCTTAACTGTTGAAATACCTGGTGATAAAAGTAAAGTAATACGCGTGGTTGCATAGTAACACACGGTATTAATTATTGATGCTTACATGAGAAGTTACTCAGTTATACTCAATTATTGCAACAGTAATTGCTGCATAGTATCTCACGTTATTAATTCAATTATTGTCACAATAATTTATATTATTAAATCAGTAATTGAGACGACAAAGTTATTCATATTATTATTTGCATTATTGACAATGTCTAGAAAGTTTTGACGATGAAAGGGGTTTGGTCACCTAATTGCGCGCCAATAAGGAGAAATCCTTATCGGAAAGTCCCCTCTTTCTTGGGAATGATCTAGTTGTTAATATTGCAAGTTATAATATTAATGATGAATGATATTAAAAATTTGTTTTGTGAAGCCAAATGAATTGAGATAAATAGAGGGGATTTTTATTAAGTATTTGTTGTAAGTTTGGTGTATTATATGGACTCCCCACTTACCCATTTTTCAAAATTATCGGTAGAAAGTTATCGTAGTTTTGTTTTTATATATTTATATATATATATATATATATATTATAATAAGTTGTTTTTTATGTAAAATAAAATATATTATATTTTATTATGCATAGTATTTGTATAGTGTCAGCATAGTGTTTGCATAGTAAAATCAAAAAATTTCAGCCAATTTCCCGTGACTATTATTGTGCAGTCTGTGATTTTTTCTTACTGTGCATCCAAATAATATCCTGCCATTCTCTTATAAATTGGATGCTTAGTTTAGAATTAAAAATTACACCAAAATCAGATAATTCTTGCTCTATAATATTGAGCGTAATTCTTTAGAGTTTAAGGAAGTTTTGAGTGTAAAAAATAGTGCAAGTTTTCTTCAAGAATATCACCGCTATACCAGTCAGAAGTACTCTCTTTTTATGGTAAGGAATATTATTTTTGTTCAATATTAGTATGAAATAATATTTTCTTCCATACTCCGTAGTAAGTAAGTAATATTATTTTGTCTCAGATTCTGAATTCTACACTCATTTTGTTAAGTATTGCTTCTATACTCCGTGAAATTAGTAGAATATCTTTGAAATTTACGCTTCATCCAGTATCTTTTCACAGAAATATTATTCTGAACATTCTTGATAATTTTTAATCTTTTTATGTCGGGGTACTATTCCCGAAGTAATATTCCCAAAGTACTATTCACGGGGTACTATTCACTTGGGTACTATTCACCCGGGGTATTATTCATGACAAAAACTGATTTTTTTCTGTCCAAATTATTTTTGATACAAAATTATTCTTGAATTTTACTCCACAAAGCAGTATCATGTTGACAATTTGGACATTATTGAATTCTAGATAAATTGAATTATAAATCTTTAAAATGTATCCTTGCTCTCATTTAATTGAATTCTTATATCATTGTCATCATCATCATGGTTATATTATGATGAAAGTCATCTTTGGCCCGTAGTGCATAAATGGACTGTTGATTGATATGATTATGATCACGAATTATTCGGTATAATCATGACCTATAATAAAAGTCCTCATTGGCCCGTAGTGCATTTATGGACAGTTTTTAGCATGATCATGACCATTAGTGATAACACGAATATCCTTGGCCCGTAGTGCATGGATAATTCGTGGATGTGATACTAATGAATATCATTGGCCTGTAGTGCAATGAAGGAATACGAAGGGTCATTCACCATGCATGCAGTAGTCCGCGTAGACAGGTTATTCCAACATAATAATAAAGAATGGAATAACAGAAGAATTTCACCATGCATGCGGTAGTCCGCGTAGACAGGTTATTCTAATAGAATAATAAAGAATGGAATAACAAAAGAATTTCACCATGCATGCGGTAGTCTGCGTAGACAGGTTATTCCAACAGAATAATAAAGAATGGAGTAACAACCCTTACGAGTATTGAAAAAAATAACTCTCTTGATGAATACGAAAGAAATAATACCCCTTACGGCTGTTGAATGAAAATAATATTCATACGAATAAGAAAAATAATATCTCTTCAGAATATAAAATAAATAATACCCCTTACCTTAGTAGAAGACTGGATACTATAATAGTGAAGTAGCAAAATACTCTTCTTTTTTCTCTCTATAGCTTCTCTCTATAGCTTTTCTCTCTATAATTGCTCTTGTGAGTCTTAGTGAATTGGTGATAATGAAAGAAGAATGAGCTTCTATTTATAGGAAAACATAGTTTTGTTAATTGCACGTTTTGTGGCTCGAAATATTAAAGTATAATACCTTCATCTTTTCCTTCATTTTTAATTTAGTCCTGCAAGTATTATCAAACTTGCACCACCTCCCCTAATAGTACATCATGTGAATCAATAGTACAATCATGTGAATCAATAGTTCAATCATGTGAAAAAATAGTTACAGTATAGTACATTCATCTATACCTCTATTTTTAATTTAGTCATGCAAGTATTATCAATCTTGCACCACCTCCCCTAATAGTACATGCATGTGAATCAATAGTACACACATTTGAATAAATAGTTATAAGCATATGAATTAATAATAATTAATTGCTCATTTATCTGATTAATTACCCGATTGGTCAATATAACCTCCAGACATCAATTATTATTGGAATAGATGTCGATTTTCACTAACACTAATAATCCCAACACACTAGAAATATCAATTTCATCTTTAATCAACACGGACTTATTCATCATTAATATTATAACTCACAATATTTAACAATCAGATCATTCTCAGAAAAGAGGGGGCTTTCCGATAAGGATTTCTCCCTATTGGCGCGCAATTAGGTGACCAAACCTCTCCACGACAGAACTTTCTAGACATCGTCAATATTGCAAATAATAATATAAATAACTTTGTCGTCTCAATTATTAATTTAATAATATAAAATATTGATACTGTGATAATAATTGAATCAATAATATGAGAGATATTATGCAGCAATTACTGTAGCAATAATTGAGTATAACTGAGTGACTTCTCACGTAAGCATCAATAATCAATACCGTGTGCTACTATGCAACTACACGTATTATTGTACTTTTACTTCTGGGTAGTTTAACAGTTTAACGGTAAAACTTTCGCCGTTATTTTTATAAAAAGATATTTCTATCGTTTTCTAACTACGACAATACTTTCATTGTGGGGTCCACCAATGATTATGCCGTCGTACGAATATTCCCTGTTAAAATGAATATTCCCTGTTAAAATGAATATTCCCCGACCAATCGAATATTCCCCGACACAACGAATATTTTATATCAATTTGCTTACTTTGCAAAATTTTCACATATCACCCTTAACTTTAACCCTTTCTCAATTTAACCATTTACTAAATAAAATAATAATTATAAGAACATTGAATACTTTCATTTCATAAAATTTGGGATCTCACAATCTACCCTCCTTATGAAATCTTGCCCTCAAAATTTACGTACCTGGTAGTTCAAAGAGATTAGAATACCTTGCTTTCTTTTCGGATTGTACCTTCCCGGTTATTTTCTCTGTATCATGATTTTCCCATTGCTCATCTCTTGTATTTCAGATATCATTCTAGAATATATCTTCAAAACAAAGGTTATTTGACATATCACAATTTGTCAACTTATCAAGTAAACAATTTCAGCTTAGGTAAGTCACACACTAGCGAAGTATATTACTCGTCTCTCCCCTCCTAGTTCTAGACTCATATCTCCACCAGCAACCATATCCCTAAGCTCTGATACCATTTGTGATGCCCCCAAAATAGGTCCATACGACCCATTTTGAGTCTCCAGATATCACACTACAGAAATCAAATACAAACTTCATTTATACAATTTGTTGAAGCGTAAATGCGTGAGTACGACAACACATAAGTTGTGAGTTATAATACAAATATATGTAACTCTCATGGTGCCTCGACCACAACACCTTACAATGGTACTTTACATAAAAGTACAGTCAATAACTGTTTTAGAAATTAAAATCTTTGAAAAATGCTCAAGAAAACCTTCGTACATGGGAGGCCATGCATCTAAGTTAAGATAGATATCATATGACTCGAGAATTATCCTTGGTTAACCCAATTGTCCCCAAAGAAAAATGAGAAGATTATTGTCATGTTCTTTCCAATGGTGAGTCTTCTCTTGACATATAATTATCTCCATTGTCTCCAATTGAGAATTATATTTCAACCAAACTCCAAGATTATATAGGTAGTGCTCATAGATATAATCAGCAAGTACATGTGCACAACCCTGTCTTATGATAACACGAAGTCGTCTGTCATTAGACATCTTGTATGATAGTGGCAAAACACCCTTCCAAAGTTGGGTTCACCTCACCCTATTCGGTTCACCAAAATCAACGGTTAAAATGAAGTATAAAATACGACACAATTATCTAAAATTCTCAAAAAAATTATTTCCATAATGTTTTAGGGGAAACCTCAACAGCTATAGACCATCGTTCTATTCCCCTGTTACCCCCGCTTGAAATGCCTACACTCTTATTATTACGAAAGGAATTGTGAAGAAAAAAGGTGAGCACAACTAGCCCAGTAAAGAATATCATGACTAAAGATAATTAAATTATCAATAGCCTTCGTCAATAATAAATTAGAGATTTAGAACATATGGTAGATGATAAAAAATTTCAATCATAGTGGCAGCGGAACGAGCAATCCATTAGAAGAGTCAAATAGACCATAAAGTCTATTATCTTCTCCACGTTAAAATTTCACCAACAATATTTTATCCCTGTAACATAAATCAACAGTTCCTGTCCACAGTCATGTGAATAACTCATAATCATAATTGTGATTCTAAATTCCTCTTCGCACCCAGGATGAAGATAATTTTCATCACATGTCTTTACCTGAAACATCAAATATCATGGTTATACCAAATCACAGTTCCTGTTCATAATCATACTAATAAATTCATCTTTCCACTACGGGCCAAAGATATTCATTACCAGTTCATCTTTGCACTACAGGCCAAAGACATGCAACTATATTTTAGAAGAATCAAGTAGAGCATGATATCTACTGTCTTCTATGAATTAAAAGTTTATTATCCATATTTTATCGCTGAGACTCAACTCAATAAATAATCCACATCACCGAATTATCCATGCACTACGGCCAAAGATATTCATTAGTATCACAACCACGAATTATCCATGCACTACGGGCCAAGGATATTCGTGTTTTCACCAATGGTCATGATCACGCCAAACAACAATTCATCTTTGCACCCTTGGCCGAAGAGAACGCATGGTCATGATCATACCAACAACTGTCGTTGAGACTCAGCTTAATAATTAATATCACAACCACGAATTATCCATGCCATACGGGCCAAGGAAACTCATGTAATCATCAATGGTCATGATTATACCGAATAATCCATGGTCATAATCATATCAACAACTGTCCATCAATGCACTACAGGCCACTAAGGACTTTTACCACATCATTTATCACATTACGGGTCATGATTATACCGAATGATCCCTGGTCATAATCATACAAATCAACAGTCCATCTATGCAAGTAAGCCAAAGATGACTTTCATCACAATATAAGCGTGAGGATGATGACCATGATATAAGAATTCAATTAGAAGAAAGCAAAGGATAAATTTTAAAGACTTTAACAATTTAATTTATCCAAAATTCAATAATATCCAAATTGTCAACATGATACTGCTTTGTGGAGTAAAATTCAAGAATAATATTGTATAAAAAAATTATTTGGATCGAAAAGAAATCAATTTTTGTCATGAATAGTACTCTGGGTGAATAGTACCTGGGTGAATAGTTCCCCGTGAATAGTACTTCGAGAATAGTACCTCGTGAATAGTACTTTATGAATAGTACTCGTAAATAGTACTTCATGAATAGTACTTTATGAATAGTACTTTGTAAATAGTACCCCATGAATAGTACTCCGTAAATAGTACTCATAAAAGGAAAATACAAAAGAAAATGATATTCCATGACGAGTACAAAAGAAAATATATCTCATACGAGTATAATAGAATATACGAAACTGCAAATGGATTTTCATCCGCAATGCGGTAATCTACGTAGAAAGATTATTTCCACAATTTAATAAAGAATGAATACGAAGGGTCATTCACCATGCATGCGGTAGTCTCAGCGTGAGACATGAGTTATTCAATGGAATAATAAAGAATGGAATAACTGAAGAATTTCACCATGCATGCGGTAGTCTGCGTAGACAGGTTATTCCAACAGAATAATAAAGAATGGAGTAACAACCCTTACGAGTATTGAAAGAAAATAACTCTCTTCATGAATACGAAAGAAATAATACCCCTTACAACTGTTGAACAAAAATAATATTCATACGAATACGAAAAATAATATCTCTTCAGAATACTAAATAAATAATACACCTTACCTTAGTAGAAGACTGGATACTATAATAGTGAAGTAGCAAAATACTCTTCTTCTTTCTCTCTATAGCTTCTCTCTATAACTTCTCTCTCTATAATTGCTCTTGTGAGTCTTAGTGAATTGCTGAGAATGAAAGAAGAATGAGCTTCTATTTATAGGAAAATATAGTTTCAATAATTGCACGTTTTGGGGCTCGAAATATTACATTATAATACCTTCATCTTTTCCTTCATTTTTAATTTAGTCCTGCAAGTATTATCAAACTTGCACCACCTCCCCTAATAGTACATCATGTGAATCAATAGTACAATCATGTGAATCAATAGTTCAATCATGTGAAAAAATAATTACAGTATAGCACATTCATCTATACCTCTATTTTTAATTTAGTCATGCAAGTATTATCAATCTTACACCACCTCTCCTAATAGTACATGCATGTGAATCAATAGTATACACATGTGAATAAATAGTTATAAGCATATGAATTAATAGTAATTAATTACTCATTTATCCGATTAATTACTCAATTGGTCAATATAACCTTCAGACATCAATTATTATCGGAATAGATGTTGATTTCCACTAACACTAATAATCCCAACACAATGGAAATATCAATTTCATCTTTAATCAACACGAACTTATTCATCATTAATATTATAACTCACAATATTTAACAACCAGATCATTCTCAGGAAAGAGAGAGCTTTCCGATAAGGATTTCTCCCTATTAGCGCACAATTAGGTGACCAAACTTCTCCTCGACAGAACTTTCTAGACATCGTCAATATTGTAAATAATAATATAAATAACTTTTTCGTCTCAATTATTAATTTAATAATATAAAATATTGATACTGTGATAATAATTTAATCAATAATATGAGAGATATTATGCAGCAATTATTGTAGCAATAATTGAGTATAACTGAATAACTTCTCACGTAAGCATCAATAATCAATAATGTATACTACTATGCAACCACATGTATTACTGTACTTTTACTACCGGGTAGTTCAACAGTTTAACGGTAAAACTTTCGCAGTTATTTTTATAAAAAGATATTTCTGTCATTTTCTACCTACAACAATACTTTCGTTGTGGGGTCTATCAATGATTATGCCATCGTACAAATATTCCCTGTTAAAATGAATATTCCCCGACACAACGAATATTTTATATCAACTTGCTTACTTTGCAAAATTTTCACATATCACCCTTAACTTCAACCCTTTCTCAATTTAACCATTTACTAAATAAAATAATAATTATAAGAAAATTGAATACTTTTATTTCATAAAATTCGGGATCTCACACTCTACTTGACTATTCTAATGGATTGTTTGTTCCGTTGCAAGTAAACTTGTTGTTTATTGTATTCTATCAGTTTAACACTGTTGAATGCTAACGATAATTTATTCTGCATTATCTTAGTCATAATATTTCTTACTGGGCTAGTTGAGCTCACCCTTTTGCTTTCATTGTTATCTACGAGAAATGAGAGCATAGCGGATTCGAGGAATGGAGTGATATCGAGATGGTGGGTAGTAGTGTCCTCACTATTTTATAAAATAGTGTGATAATAATTGTAATCTATTTGAGTTTAGATATTATACATGAGAAAATATCATGTTACATTTTTATCGTATTGTATAAATAAAGTTGTATTTAAATTCTGTACCAAGTATTTGGCGACTCATAATGGGTTGTGTATACCTATTTTGGGGGTGTCATGATAAGTGAATTTTATATACGCGATTCAATATCCATTTCATGCTTATTTGTTGCTAAAATCTTTGTGATCATGTTCATTTTACTTGTTTTATGTTATTTCATGTGTAGAATGGTGGTTGTCGCATTGATGTACATTGGAGCTATTTGGTTTGAATTGAAGTCAATTGGAGCATAATTGGAAAAAAATGGATGCCCATTTGGGAGGGCTTATATAGTACTTGAACCCCGAGAGGAGGTAGAAGGGGGTGGAAAATCTGGCATTGTCCTGTTGTGATTGAACTTCTTTTTGGGCACGAATCTTAGCTATTTGTATGGCAATGTAACTCTATGTGATAGAGAATTCGACTGGGACTTGGTTGTTGGATAACATATACTCAATGAACAACAATTAGGCAGGGGAAGACATATTACGAAGATCTAAGCTCGTTTTTTTGATAGCAAGTGTGGAGGAGTATTTGAAGGAGATTTTTTGGGGCGATTGTGATTCTAGTCTACGTGAAGGGTGTTTTCAATATTCTTTGTGTTAGATTATTATTTGTAATCTAAGGATGATTTCTATGATTTATTCAGTGTTTATTTTGTTTAGCATGAACTAATTCACTTTTTAGGCTTGTGATGGATCCTTGAGTGAATCAATGATTTTGTAAACTTTGATTTCCAATTTAATAATCTATTTTCAGTTTATCTATACTGATTTGTGCTTGAATCTATGAATTGCCTGATCAACAATTCTTTGTGGAATTGGATGGAATCGAGAGAGGATGTTCAATTCTAGACCTAGTTGATATAGCATGTGTTCATGATTTTGTG
This sequence comes from Panax ginseng, assembly GCA_020205605.1. Taxonomy (NCBI): domain Eukaryota; kingdom Viridiplantae; phylum Streptophyta; class Magnoliopsida; order Apiales; family Araliaceae; genus Panax; species Panax ginseng. The sequence continues at coordinate 17,096,612 of CM035144.1, forward strand.
AATAGCTTAATTGTGATGAATGTTAAGGTAGAGATATGCTTGACATCACATGTAATCGGATAGAGAACTTATTCTTAAACCTTCTTGATTGTAATTCACATAGAGATATAGTGGGTTAGTTGATTAAGGTGTTTAATGATTTCTATCTTAATTGTGGATTGGCGTTGTCTGGTATTAGTGCATCGAGAGGTGGTTAATACTACGTTCGTGTTCTTGGTTAATAAAGCTGGGATAGTGCATTGAATTGGAATAAAGGTGTTAAAATCGAGTGAAGCTTAAGGTGAAATCATAAGTCTAATTCTCCATTAATTGTTTGAAATTCGATTTTGATATTTGTGATTATTACGTATTAGTTTAATTATTCTTTAATTTAGATTCTTTAATTACAATTATTGAGTTGATTTGTTTAATAAAATTAGGGTTAATAGGAAATTGATAATTGTAAGTTAAGGATATTGCTAGTTAGTCTCTGTGGGAGCGATACTCTACTCATCACTCTATTACTTGTTGACCACGTATACTTGCGTGTTGTGCGTATATAGATTTTACCCAACAAGTTTTTTGGCTTTAATTTTAGGGGACTATTTAGTATAATTCTTAATAGTTTTACAATATCGGTTTAATTAATCCGGTTTTACTTAGACAATTTTTTTTTTATTTGTGTTGTTTCTTTATTTGGGGTTGAAAGTAGTTTATACAAACTCGGTCCCAAAATCGGACTTCTTGCCTTTTGAGGGGCGACATTGAGAAAAGGTTCTAGAGGTTGAGTAAGTGGATCAAGGAAGCGAGACAAAAATTTGAAACACTTGAGAAAAGAAGAGGAAATGGCGGTAGAAGATCGGAAAGCATTAAGGGACTTTATGACACCAAGGTGGTGAGCGCAATCAAGCATCACCGGGGCCCGACAATAGCGGTGAATACGTTTGAAATTAAGCACAGGATGATACAAATGATTCGAAATTGATTCGGTTTGGGGGATTTGCAAATAACGATCGAGCGAGCATCTAGTCGATTTTTTGGAAATGTGCGACACTTTTAGGTTCAATGGGGTTTGGATGAGGCGGTGAGACTTTGATTGTTCCCATTCTCTTCTACGGGACAAAGGCGAAGAGTTGGTTGCATTCTCTCTTGTCCGGTTCGATAACTACATGGGAGGATTTAGCTCGAAATTCCTCGCAAAATTCTTTCCCACCGTAAAAAGCTGCGAAGATGAGAGCAGAGATAACGATGTTTGAACAACAACATGGGAGTCATTATATGAGGCACAGGAAAGATACAAAGAATTTCTCGAGAAAATGCCCACATCATGGATTGCCCAGTGGCTACAAATGAACACCTTTACAATGGACTACATGGGAATCTCGGGGACAAGTATTGATGCAGCATCGGGCGGAGCATTCATGGCTAAGAGTTACGAGGAAGCCTACTGAGTTGATTGAAACCATGTCGGCTAATAACTATCGGTGGCCCACAATGAGAATGACACGGTGAAAGCAAATTTGGAGTGTTAGAAGTAGATGGTATGATGACTATGCAAGACACAAATTTATGTGCTTTCAAAGAAGTTGGATTCGGTGGCAATTGCCTGAAACACAAGCACAAGCACAACAAGTGGCAATAATATCACGAGTTATGCGTGCGAGGAGAGCACCCAACGGATCAATGCGCGATTAATCCGACATCATGCGGTTCATCGACAATTACAGCGAGAATTCCATGAGAACACATACGAACACATCTGATCGAGGAAATAGGAATCATCCGAATTTCTCATGGAGCAACAACCAGCAAAATCAAGCTCCACGACAATCATATCCCCCAGGTTTTCAGAACCAGCAACAACCAGCTCAATATCAAGAAAGGAAATCAGATCTAGAGGAGTTGTTGACAAAATACATGACTAATGATGATGTGGCTATGAAAAATCAAGCAATGGCTATGAAATCATATGAGATGGCTATGAAATCACAAGAGATGGCGATCAAGAATCTAGAGAATCGAGATAGGACAAATTGCGTTGGCATTGAATAATAGACCACAAGGACATTACCAAGTGATATGAGAGAGAAATCAAAGGGTAACCATGAACAGTGTCAAGCAATTACATTGCGAAGTGGAAAACATCTCGAAGGTACTAATGCAGAAAATTCAGCAACTCCGGATGAAAAAGTTGATGATAGGGATGTGAGTGTAGAAAGCAAAGGTGAGGATAAGCAAGGGTGAAACAAAGCTAAACAATAAGCCGATTGTTTATCCACCTCCACCATTTCGTGAGAGGGTCCAAAAGCGAAATTAGACAAGCAATTTTCCAAGTTTTTGGAAATTTTCAAGAAACTTCAAATCAACATACCATTTGCGAGAGGCCCTAGAACAAATCTTTGAGCTACATAAAATTTATGAAAGGATTACATCAAGAAAGAAGAAATGGGACGATTTTGAAGCTGTGGCACTAACAGAGAGAGTGTAGTGCGGTATTACAGTGAAATTACCACCAAAACTCGAGGACGGGAGCTTCACTATTCCATGCACGATCGAGAATATGCATTTTTACAAGTGTTTATGTGATTTGGGCGAGTGTAAACCTTATGCCATTGTCGGTATACTTAGAATTGGGTTTTTGCACCAAGGCCTCTGAACATCTCCTTACGGTTGGCGGATAGGTCGGTCACATGCATCAGAGAGGCATAGTAGAGGACATCTTAGTGAAAGTGGATAAGTTTATATTCCTGCATGGACTTTATCATTACGGATTTTGAGGAGGACAAGAACATCCCAATTATCCTGGGAGACCATTTTTGGCTCTGAGGGAGGACACTCATAGATGTACAAAAGGAGAACTCACTATGAGGGTCAAGATCAAGAAGTAAAATTCAATGTGTTTAAGGCTATGAAATTCCCTACGGATGAGGAAGAATGTTTTGAATGGATTTAATTGAAATCATTAGTGATGACATGAGCAAGAGTTTGGTAAGCGATCCATTAGAAACAACATTATTGGGGATGAAGAGGTTGTGATCCGAATTGGTGGATTACTACAAATGCTAGACTCATTGCCACGAGTTTTCAGATTTAGAACACCATTTGAACCCTTTGCTGCACATGGAGGAGAAAGTATGTATGAAAAGCTGAAACCATCATTGGAAGAGCCACCAAAGTTGGAACTTAAACCACTCCTAAACACCTCGGTATGCATACTTAGGCAAATTCAAATTCTTACCTATTATTATTTTTTGTTTTACTTAGCAATTGCGGGAAGAAAAGTTGTTGAGGGTGCTTAGGGAACACAAGTCGGTGATCGGGTGGACAATCGCGGATATAAAGGGAATCGACCCTTCATTTTGCATGCACAAGATCTAATGGAAGGCGAGGCAAAACCAAGCGGTGGAGCAACAACGGTGACTCAATCAATTATGAAGGAAGTTGTGAAGAAGGAAATTTTGAAGTGGCTGAATCTTGGCATCATCTACCCTATTTCCGATGACAAATGGGTTAGTCGGTGCGGTCGTCTTAGAAGAAAGGAGGAATAGCGGTGGTGCGAGAATGAGGACAATGAATTAATACCAAGCTAGAAACGGTGGTGAGAGTTGGAGGGTTTGCATGGATTTGAGAAAATTAAACAAGCAAACTGACCGAAAAGATCATTTCCATTGCCCTTTATTGATCAAATGTTAGATAGATTGGCGGGACACCAATATTCTTGTTTGTTGGATGGGTACTCGGCTACAACCAAATAGTCATCGCTCCGGAGGATCAAGAAGACCACATTCACGTGCCTTACGGCACATTTGCATTCGAGGAGGATGTCATTTGGGCTATCTGATGCACTGCTGACTTTCAATGGTGTATGATGGCATTTTTTTGGATATGGTGGAGAAAAATGTTGAGGTCTTCATGGATGACTTTTTCGGTTTATGGGGACGACTTGATATTTGCTTACGAGAATCTGGTCATGGTGTTGCAAAGATGTAAGGACACGAATCTCGTACTAAATTGGGAAAAATGCCACTTCATGGTTGAAGAGGGCATAATTTTTGGGCCATAAGGTATCGGCTCAAGGATTGGAAGTTGATAAAGCAAAAGATGGAAGCGATTGAAAAATTGCCTCCACCAAACTCGGTTAAAGGGTATTAGGAGTTTCTTGGGACATCTTTGGGTTCTCTGAGGAGGTTTATAAAGACTTCTCTAAAATTGCAAAACCTCTATGCGGTCTTTTAGAGAAGGATCGACGTTAAACTTTGATGAAGAATGCAAGAAGCGACTTTTGACTTATTAAAGAGAAATTGACTCTGACCCCGTTATAGTTGCCGGATTGGAGCATGCCATTCGAGCTTATGTGTGATCTGACGACTTAGCGGTTAGAAATTTATTTTTGGGCAACGTAGAGACAAGGTGTTTCACGCCATATACTACATAAGCAAAACACTTCTGAAACTCAAATGAACTACTGACCACGAGAAAAGAATTGCTTGCGGTGGTGTATCGTTTGACAAATTTTGGGCTTACTTGATCGGGACTAAGGTGATAGTCTATCTGAGACCATGCGGCGATTCGGTACTTGATAGCGAAAAGGATGCTAAACCACGCCTTATCGGTGGATTCTCTACTTGAGAGTTTGACTTAGAAATAAAGGATAGAAAGGGACGGAGAACCAAGTGGCGATCACTTGTCGAGGTTGGAAAACCACGGGAAAGAAAAGATGACAGATGTGAGATTAATGAGTCATTCCCGGATGAGCAAGCTGTTTGGGATTTCGGTGAGAGATTTAGTGGTATGGCGATTATGCAAATTTTGTTGTGAGCAACATTCTACCACGACCTCACAAGACAAGAGAAGGAAATTTCTTCACGGCGTGAAATGGTACATATGGGATGAACCATATTTGTTCAAGCGGTCTTGCCCGACAAAGATGATTGACGGTGCGTCCCATATAGTGAAGTGAAGAATATTACTATGCATGAGTGTCACTCATTCGCGTATGGCGGGCATTATGGGAGTGAGAGAGGACGGAATGACGAAGGTCTTTGCAATGTGGTTTTATTGGCCCACATTATTCAAAGATGCCCACCGGTTTGTCAAACAATGCGATAGGTGTCAAAGGGTGGGCAACATTTTGAAGCGTAATGAGATGCCCTTACAAACGATTACGGAAGTGGAAATTTTTTGGCGTATGGGGTATCGATTTCATGGGACCATTTCCTCGTCATTGAACAATCAATACATTCTACTCGAGTGGACTACGTGTCAAAGTGGGTTGAAAGCTGCATGACTCTACCAACAAATGATGCCAAAGTGGTCCTCAAATTCCTTCAAAAAGAACATCTTCACGAGGTTTGGCACACGAGAGCAATTATCGGTGTGAAGGTAGTCACTTACGCAATAAGTCGTTCTTTGCTCTTTTGGCCAAGTGTATGGGGTCGACCACAAGATAGCTACTGACGTATCACCCTCAAACCGATTGGACAAGTTGAGGTATCAAACAGAAAAGTCAAAAAGATATTGGAGAAAGTGGTGAATCCGAGTTGGAAAGATTGGTATTTGAGATTGGATGATGCTTTATGGGGCCTCTGGGATTTGCATCAAGATGCTTGATCGGGATGTCACCATATCAACTATTATGCGGGAAGGCATGTCATTTCTGGGTGGAGCTCTGACATAAGGCATATTAGGTGTGCAAAAACTCAATTTCGATCAAGCATTTGTAGGTGAAAAGAGACTACTTCAATTGAATGAACTCGATGAATTTCGCCTTCACGCCTATGAGAATGCCAAACTATACAAAGAAAAAAGTCAAAAGATGGCACGACCGAGAAAAATTTTTCGTCGAACATTTGAGCCGAAGCCAATCGGTACTCTTGTTCAATTCACATTTGCGATTGTTCCCGGAAAGCTTAAATCGAGATGGTCGGGACCATTCACGGTCAAGCGGGTATTCCCTCGCGGTGCGATCGAAATCTCTGAGATCATGATCCACTCGAAACATTCAAAGTCAGCGGACACGTCTAAAAAGCATTATTGGGGTGGTGAAACCAACAACGTGAGCGTGATCGCCATCACATTGGCCAAACCACAACATAAGCGAGGAAGTAGTCGAAATTTGAGCGACTTAAAATCAAGCGCTAATTGGGAGCAACCCAATCCTTAGTCTTTATCATATTTTATATTGCTTTATTATAGTAGTTTTTCATTTCATTATTAGGTAGATGAATAAAAGAAAAATCTCATTAATCTCTCCACTGATACATTTATTATAAACAATTCACTAATATTCATGTGTTGATTCTTGCAGGATGGAAAATGGAGCAACTACATGAAGCGAGAACATAGAATTTGATGAGCGGTGGCATGGCCGCAAAAGGTAGGCCATTTAATCTCTCTAACCCCCGTAGGGGTGGGGTCCTCGAATCCGGTTGATGAGAATGCATGCCATGTGAAATTACCTTAATATAATACCCCCTGAGGCTGGTCCCATTACTAATACAATACCCCCGTAGGAAATGAGGTCTGAAATCAGACAACTTTGGCGATTATCTGAGACTTCTCCCCTTCCAAATAACACTCACTCCACCTTCAAATAAACCCCTTTTCCCGCTTCCCCACTACTTCATAACTCCATACCAACCATCCACTACCATTACTTCTTCCCCACATTCCCAATACTCCATAACTCCTCTCCACCTCTTCACTCTACCAATGATAGCCTTCCCTCTCCCTCTATAAATACCACCACATCTCATACAAACTCTCCCACCACACTTGATATAAAGCAAAAAGAGAGTATAGTTGTGAGCTAGAGAGATAATATTGAAAAGTTTGGGGGAGAGTTAGGGAAAAAACCGACAATTGGGAGAGACATGGCTTCACAATCATCCTCTAGCGCATAAAGGGAGAAAGTTCACGACCATCATGACAAACCGCACCTTGATCGTGGAAATTTGCTAAGTGCCACTTGCATGGCCAAAGTGGTATGACTACATGATTACCAAAGCCCTTACCGGAGTGGGGGGTTGTGCCGGATCTAACGATGGGGAGCTTATGCCGCAAATTTACCAAAGGATGGACCAAATTCATAGGGAGCGAACCGGCCGTTGTTAACATTGTCAAAAGATTTTTTATGCAAATCTGAGGAGAAAAAGAACCATTCCACGCATTTGTGCGAGGTCGGTTGGTTCCATTCGGGTGCGGACATAATCAACACTTACTACCAACTGCGGGTACCTGCGCCTTTGCCCGATATGCTCATCTCCGTAATTTTGACCCGGACTTTGATGCTATAATCATGGAGATGACAAAGCGGGAACATCTTGGATCAAAGGGTGAAAAAGGGAACCAATAGTATTTCATAGCAAAGACCTTAGCGGTATGGAAAAATTTGGTACGCCTTCTATATCGTGAAATTGCTTAGTCCCAACACACCTCGGGGCGTCACCAAAGAGAAGGCGTTCTCTTGTTACGCCATAGTCCAACTTTTTATTATTGATGTCGGGGCCATTATTTGCTCCTCCATCCGCCGGTGCCTACGTGGAAATTTTTAGAGGCCTACCACCCATCCCTCATTTGTGGGTTGTGTGCCATCAGCGAGGGGTGAGATGGTCAGATGTGAGCCCCACTCAATTGTCGCTTGCGTTGCTTGATTCGAGAATGATAAGCGGTATACAGTATGGGGGGGGGCGAGTCACATCGCGTGGTGTGGGATTCATTTTTTCGTCATCGTCGGAAGACAGCGTGGATCTTCTGAGACATCGGGGATGAAGATGAAGAAATGGGCGAACAAGAAATTTGAGAAGGTATGTGCGGTAGAGGCCATATCCGATTCTCGATTCCTTGAATTCCAAAATCAAATGAATACACACACACAAAAGGCAACTCGTCGGAAATGCGGTGATTGGCAATGAGGCGAAGAGCATATGTTCGATGCTATGCACACATCTTTCGCCTCGTTGAACACAACTCTTCAAAGTTTCAAACGGTGGCACAATTTCCATACCTGCGGCCGGACCGATGCGAGGTTCCCCCAAGAGTGATTAGATGAAGAAGAACAACAACCACCTCCTCGGACTTAAAGTGAAAGAGGGAAGTCCTCCGTCCTTATTTTGACTATTCATTCAATGAGGACATTGTCTAACTTAAGTTTGGGGGATTTAAATACATGTTTGCATGCATTTGGTTCATTTAGGTTGCATTTTGAATTTTGGTCATTTAAATTTCTATATTGCATTTTATTTTCAGTATTGCATGATAGCTTAGGTGCATTCATAGTAGCTTAGGTTAATGTTTGTCATTGCATAGTAAATAATCTTGTAATGCATTTTGTTATCCAATTAAAAAAAATTAGTTAGTAATTATTGTGTTTGCGTAAGTCCATCAATGTTGTAATTTATTTTATTTGTGGGCTTATGATGTGATTGACAATAAGTTAACAAGTACAGTATTGAGTATTAGAACTGTGAAACAATTTTTGTTTATGAATCGAATCTTGAGTTTATTTGAAATTGGTATAAAAGGATAGCACGAGTAACAAACATCTATGTTAATTGGTTAGTTCAAATTGGTACCTAAATGGTCTCTAAAGGATAATGCTAGAGTGAATGATAAAATGACAAGGATGAGCGATAAAAGGCTAAAGTTAGGCAAGAACCTAAGTTTGGGGGATGTTATGTGGGGTATATAAGCTTTATTTATTTTAAAAAAAATATGAATAAACAACGTGGCATGCTTGCTTGTCTAGTTTTGTGGCCTTTGTTACTTGAGTAAAGTAAGCAGGGGATTGTCTTTACACCTAGCGCCCTAAGGTCTTAATGGTGCAGGAGTCGTTGGTGAAAGCTCGTTAAGGTAGCATTGAAAAGCCTAAGGGAATAAGACATTGCATAGCTATATGTATAATAAAAAAAATAAAAAATAAAAATAAAATGGGAAATATATATAAGAAAAAAATATATATATATATATATATATATATATATATATATATATATATATATATGAATAAAGTATAAAGTACTACGCTTGAACCCCAGAGTTAGTGATTGTTTGATTTTAGTTGAAGTTGTCTATTTTTGAAATTTTTAAGTTTGTCTTTGCATGATTCCTTCTAAGAGATTGGTTATGTATTGAAATTTGAGTCGATATCGGTGATCATGGATGTTTGCACACACACACACACTATACCGGTGATGATGGATTGAGATTAAGTGGATTAAAATGGAATTGTAGATTGGTGTTTGGTAATTGGTATTGTATAGTTGCTTGTTTTTATTTGAGGTAGTTAAGATAATCTTGATTCTGCGACATTGTTGGATTTGAAAGCATATAAGTTAAGGAAGTATTCATTTCATTTCATTGCATTGCATGTAGTTGTTTTTGTGCTCGAGGACTATACGGTTTAAGTTTGGGGATTTTGATAAGTGGATTTTATATCTGCGATTGATATCCATTTCATGCTTATTTGTTGCTAAATCTTTGTGATCATGTTCATTTTTACTTGTTTTATGTTATTTCATGTGTAGAATGGTGGTTGTAGCATTCAATGTACATTTGGAGCTATTTGGTTTGAATTGAAGTCAATTGGAGCATAATTGAAAAATGGAGTCTGACTTAAAAATCAAAAAGTCATGACGGAAGACATGCCGTCAAGGGTGCATCATTAACCTATACACCCCGTCGCAAGGGGTGGGGGTCTCAATTCGATTAGCGAGAAGGGTAGGTGGCGTGAGGAGGGACAATTTACACTATATACCCCGTAAGGGCAAAATGGTCTTCATCTGAGCTGAGCGCGAAAGGATGCCGTGAGAAATGCTTATATAAGTCTTGAACCCCCATCGAATGGGGTGGAAAATCTGGCATTGTCTGTTGTGATTGAACTTCTTTTTGGGCATGAATCTTAGCTATTTGTATGGCAATGTAACTCTATGTGATGGAGATTTATTTGGGACTTGGTTGTTGGATAACATATACTCGATGAACAACAATTAGAGAAAAAAGACATATTACGAAGATCTAAGCTCGTTTTTTGATAGCAAGTGTGGAGGAGTATTTGAAGAGATTTTTCGGGACGATTGCAATTCTAGTCTCGTGAAGGGTGTTTTTCAATATTCTTTGTGTTAGATTATTATTTGTAATCTAAGGATGATTTCTATGATTTATTAGGTGTTTATTTTGTTTAGCATGAACTAATTCACTTTTTAGGCTTGTGATGGATCCTTGAGTGAATCAATGATTTTGTAAACTTTGATTTCCAATTTAATAATCTATTTCGGTTTATCTATATTGATTTGTGCTTGAATCTATGAATTGCACGATCAACAATTCTTTGTGGAATTGGATGGAATCGAGAGAGGATGTTCAATTCTAGACCTAGTTGATATAGCATGTGTTCATGATTTTGTGAATAGCTTAATTGTGATGAATGTTAAGGTAGAGATATGCTTGACATCACATGTAATCGGATAGAGAACTTATTCTTAAACCTTCTTGATTGTAATTCACATAGAGATATAGTGGGTTAGTTGATTAAGGTGTTTAGCAGTTCTATCTTAATTGTGGATTGGCGTTAATACGGTATTAGTGCATCGAGAGGTGGTTAATACTACGTTCGTGTTCTTGGTTAATAAAGCTGGGATAGTGCATTGAATTGGAATAAAGGTGTTAAAATCAAAGTGAAGCTTAAGGTGAAATCATAAGTCTAATTCTCCATTAATTGTTTGAAATTTCAGATTTTGATATTTGTGATTATTACGTAAATTAGTTTAATTATTCTTTAATTTAGATTCTTTAATTATTAATTATTGAGTTGATTTGTTTAATAAAATTAGGGTTAATAGGAAATTGATAATTATAAGTTAAGGATATTGCTAGTTAGTCTACGTGGGAGCGATACTCTAATGTCATCACTATTATTACTTGTTGACCGCGTATACTCTTTTTGCGTGTTGTGCGTATATAGATTTTACCTTGGATATTGTCTACGAGACAATATTTGTATTGAAACTCACAGTCTATGTTTTATTGTATTCTGCACGACAGTTAATAATTGTATAAATAAAGTTTGTATTTGAATTATGTACCATATATTTGACGACTCAGAATAGGTTGTATGGACCTATTTTGGGTGCGTCACAAGTAACACCATCGCGGGTTTTAAGGAGACCCGGATTTAGGGATGTTACAAAAAATAATATATATGTCGATAAATACTTGACGAAGTTGGATCGTGATTAACGTAAAAGTGTATACAATAAAACAAAAATTAAATTAAAATTAGTCTCTTCTTAATTCCTATATATCACATATATACATATATTGTAATTATAAGTTAGCTAAAAACTTTTGCAATATATATGACAAGACTAATATTTTTCCATGTGTTGTCATTGGCACTTCACAATTTGTTAGTAGTCTAAAACTGAGTTCTACGTATATTGTAATGAGTTGTTCTAGGGGGACATTTTTTGAGGACATTTCTAGCTACTTTTTTTTTTTTTTTTTTTTTTTTTTTTGGGGGGGTTGTAGTACCTCTTAAAAATATATAATATTTATTTTATTTGAAGTTTTTATAAAAAAACAATGTTTTATGTTTTAAAAGTACTATAAAAAAAACCAAAAAAAAAAAAAGTCGTTAAAAAATATCCACAAAAAATGTCTCCCTAAAATTTCTGTATTGTAAAAAAAAAATTACCGACTTACAATTAGGATGTATGACAATATATGACATTGTGTGAGATCATAAGATAAGTTCACTATATTTACTCCCTCCCCTCCCTCCCCTCTCCCTCCCCTCCTTCCTCCTTTCTAAAAGGATAAATAAAATATAATTTATATATGTATTAAAAAAACAGAAGTAAAAGAAAAAAAATTAAAATTATCAAATTTTATTTGAAGTGGTCCCATATAATTATATAAAATATTAAGTACACTTTTTTTTATACTAATGAACTCCACTAAATAACATATATATTATTCATTTTATATATTTTATCTCATTTTTTTAAATATAAAAAAATTATATCTTTAATCATTCTTTTAAGGACAAAAAGAGTATATATCAATTCTTATAACTAAAAGCACAATATTCAATTGACGTTCAATTAATTGAGTTAATTTGACTTGTCGAGATGACTCAAACGTGTTGATCTTTCATTTCTTTTTCCATTCAGTACTTCTCTCGATACCAATTTCTTTTCTTCTTCTTTTCTCTTTCTTATTAAATAAAAAAAATCAAAAGTTTAAGAACTTTCAACTTTATCAACACATATATTCAATAGTATACATTGAATAAAAAAATATAATCATTCACATTTTTAATTAAATTCATGTAATTGAATCTTTTCCTCTACACTCAATATAAATATTCACCACTACAAAATATGTATATATTTAATATTGAGACTCTTTGTATTATTCATAAATTTCATGACCAGTGCATAAATAGATTAATTACAATATATATATTACATATGTTTTAAAATTTATAATTATATTATTAAAATAAAATTTATACTAATATTCAAATAGATCCTTGTCTCGCACGGATTCACCTTCTAATACGATTAAATTAAAAATATTACCAAACTTGACTTGACATGGTCAAATTTATCTATAAATACAGTCAGCCACTCATTTATGTCATATTTGTCATTCCATAATTTCATTAATGTCATATAAACACACATTTTACTATTACCTCCGTTTCTTAATATAGGTCGTTTTAAAAAAATATTTTTGTTACTAAATATAAGTCGTTTGAGAATTTCAAGTAAACATTAATTACTTAGTTTTCAATATTATCCCAAGTAATAAATATAACTTTGGTTCTTTCACTATTTTTTGACCAATAAATAATATTCTTTTTTTCAAATATAATGACAATATAGACAATTAATAATATATTTAATGTTTTACGATCATTTTCTTAATACTTGTGCATAACTTTAAAATAACATATATTAAAAAACAGAGAAAATAGTATTTTATAACTAAAGACGTAAATTGTTTTGAGCCTGATCTACAATCAAATCACGTATTTCTTTTTCCCTTGTAATAATAACATAACTCGGATCAAATAAAGGGGGGAAATAATAGAAGAAGAAAATATTGGGCATTAACTAAGAGCAAATTCAAAATAACGAAAAATGCTTTATTTTATTTTCAAACTTGAATTAATACCTTATATATAATAGGCCGATAAAAAATCATAATTTAAAATAATTATGAATTGACTCAAATAGTCTCTGAGTTAATTCGGTTTTAAATTTTTTTTTATAAATCTATTTATTGGAGTTGAGATTTTAGACTTTTTATATTCAATAATTCAAAACTTTTTTAGGGGTTATATGTACATGCACGTATTCACTTCAAATTAATAGTCATTGTTCACATAAATACAATGTATATACACAATATAGGAAGAATACCAAAATATTACTATGCTTTGTATAAATAGCTCTCTATTCCATCCTTTCTTCTTCATTATATCCTTTGTGACACCCCCAAAATAGGTATACATCATCTATTTTGGGTCGTCAGATACAAGGTACCGAATACAAATTCAAACTAATTATACAACAGTCGTGTAAAATACGACAAAACATAAATTGAGAGTTTTAATAAGAATATTGTCATCTAGACAATATCCACACTCAATGGAGTCCTCATTACATTTATTGACACACTATTTAACAGAATAGTGAGGACTACTAATGCTATCATCTCGAACCGTCACTCCATTCCCTGACTAGTCCCGGCTACGTTCTCATTTCCTGAAGAGAACAACGAAAGCAAAAGGGTGAGCTCAACTAGCCCAGTAAGAAATATTATGACTAAGATAATGCAGAATGAATTATCATTAGTCTTTAACAATGTTAAACTGATAAAATACAATAGACATCAAGTTTAACTGCAGCGGAACAAGCAATCCATTAGAAAAGTCAAGTAGAGCATAAAATCTACTATCTTCTATGATTTAAAAAGTTTTTCATCAACTTAATTGCTGAGACAACTTAATAAATAAACCACATCATCAAGTCATCCCTACTTTACGGGCCAAGGATATTCATTAAATTATCAAGGGTCATGACTATACCGAATAATTCATGGTCATAATCATACTAAAAAGTGTCCATCAATGCACTACAGACACTGAGGACTTTTACCACATCATTCGTCACATTACGGTCATGATTATACCGAATAATTCTTGGTCATAATCACACCAAGTCCACCTATGCACGTAAGTCAAAGATGACTTTTATCACAATATAAACATGAGAATGATGACAATGATATAAGCATTAATCAAACGAAAACAAGGATAAATATTAAAAACTTTAAATTTATCCAAAAATTATAAACTCATAATCTAATATTATTAATATTATAATAATATTTTAATCACTTCTTAAACTTATAAACAATTTATTTCAATTGTCTACACTTTACCAAATAATGCATTTAATCATTCAAAAATGCCATACTCATAAGATTTCATCACCAATGATCAAATCCCTTATCAAAAATCTGCATATACCCTATATAGGATTTCCAAGCCATAAAATTCTATTTTCCAACTTTGTTACTTCACATAACATATTTAACTCATTTACTCATAACTAGATCATTTTCATGAAAAATACCAAATCAGTCCCAAAAATATTTCTTTTATGGGATTTAGCAGAATATATTCCCATATTGAACATATATTTTTCTCAGAATTTTTAAAATTCATTTACTATTTTTCAAAAATAAATTTTTAATTAATTCCTTAAGAAATTAGCTACCTCAAGTTTAACTCCAGAAATTTCCAAATCTTGGCAGGATCTTACACATGTTAACGTGATCTTCCAGTTTAAATTTCATGGTCATCGGAGTTAAAGAACTCCGGTTATAGCATTTTTTGTCGAAAAAACCTAAATATTGAAATGGTCATAACTTGCTCATTTTAAGTCGGAATGAGCTCATTTTTGGACAGGAGGTACTTTATACCATATATTTCCATGTTCCAAAAGGCTAGAATTTTTCTCACAAATTAAGTGGCCGAAACAGCCCTTTTAAACTTCTGGACAGTAGCCTTTTCCTAATTCGCAGATTTTGACTCCTTTACTAAAATCAGTCCACACGAAAATCTACAACACCTTTTCCAGTGATTCCACTTGGATAAGTTAGAAAACTCATAGATCTAACTCTAGAACTTGACCACACTCAAAAATTCAAAATATAATAGGAGATGGTCAATTGAATTTCATATTCCGTTTTCACCAAAATCTGATTTTCAACCATTTGTAATTTCTAAGAAACTTTCATGTTTTCACATAATAACCAACATGACTCATCATGACAATGACATAATAATTCAATAAAACAAGTTCAAAAATAAATTTTAAAGATTTATAAGTTAATTTATCCTGAACTCAATAATGTCCAAATTGTCAACATGATACTGCTTTGTGGAGTAAAATTCAAGAATGCTCAGAAGAATATTTTCATGAAAAGATACTGGATGAAGCGCAAATATCAAGGATATTCTACTAATTTCATGGAGTATAGAAGCCAAAATTTTAACCAAATGAGTATCATAGAATATATGAAACTGCAATGGATTTTTACCCGCCATGCGGTAATTCACGTAGACAGATCATTTTCATAATTTAATAAAAAACGAATATGAAGGGTCATTCACCATGCATGTGGTAATCCACATAGACAGGTTATTCCAACAAAATAATAAAGAATGGAATAACGGAAGGATTCACCATACGTGTGATAGATCGCATGCATACGAGTTATTCCCAATGAATAATAAAGAATGGAATCGGTCGTGCGTAAACGCCGCATGGGATATTCCGATAGAATAATAAAGAATGGAACCGGTCGGTGAAATTGCATGCACCGATAGGATATTCCAGCGAGAATAATAAAGAATGGAATAACAACGAAATCACCATGCATGCGATAGACCGCACGCAGATATGTTATTCAACAGAATAATAATTAATGGAACGGTCAAAGCAATACGCATGCCAAGCGGGATATTCAACAAAATGATAAAGAATGGAATAATCGAAGAATTTCACAATGTATGCGGTATTTGCAGATTTAGTTATTCAACATAATGATAAAGAATAGAATAACAGAAGAATTTCACCAAGTATAGGGTAGCCCGCGTATACATGTTATTCCAACAGAATAATAAAGAATGGAATAACAGAAGTTCTCTTCATGAATATGAAAGAATAATACCCCTTACGAGTACAACAAATAATATCCCTTACCTTAGAAGAAAACTGGATACTGGAATAGTGAGGTAGCAGACTTCCCTTCTTCTTTCTCTCTATAGATTTTCTCTCTATAACTTCTCTCTATAATTTTCTCTCTAGAGTTTAAATTGAATTAAATCGAGAAATGATGAAGGAATGAGCTTCTATTTATAGGAGAATGGTGAATAGTAACTAATTCATGAGCGGTCAGATTGATTTACTTTTAAGCAGACGATTACAGATTGGTTTACAATAAAATTTTCTAATAAAATAAAATCTTTTAAATAAAATATAATATATTCTATTTATAATCTAATAAAACG
Organism: Panax ginseng; assembly: GCA_020205605.1. NCBI lineage: Eukaryota > Viridiplantae > Streptophyta > Magnoliopsida > Apiales > Araliaceae > Panax > Panax ginseng. Next base: position 17,113,179 of record CM035144.1, read on the forward strand.
AATAACTTTATAAAAGTATTACATTTTATATAAAAAGATTTTACTATGCAAACATTATCACGAGCACTATGCAAATACTATGCATAATAAAATATATTATATTCTAATTATTGTCTAATAAAACAAATAACTTTATAAAAGTATTTCATTTTATATAAAAGATTTTACTATGCAAAACACTATGCATAATAAAATATATTATATTCTAATTATTGTCTAATAAAACAAATAACTTTATAAAAGTATTCATTTTTATAGAAAAAGATTTTACTATACAAAACACTATGCATAATAAAATATATTATATTCTAATTATTGTCTAATAAATTAAATAACTTTATAAAAGTATTCTGTTTTATATAAAAAGCTTTTCTGTTTTATTACATTAATAATACTAATAAAACAAAACTCCATCATCATTATTATAATTCACACTATTAATCGACCAGGTCGTTCCCAGGAAAGAGGGGGCTTTCCAATAAGGATTTCTCCTTATTGGCGCGCAATTAGGTGACCAAACCTCTCATTGGCAGAACTTCTAGACATCGTTAATATTGTAAATAATAACATTAATAACTTTGTTATCTCAATTATTGATTTAATAATATATAAAATATCGACAATAATTGACAAATAACGTGAGATACTTTGCAACAATTACTGAAGCAATAATTGAATAAAACTGAGTGACTTCTCACGTAAGCATCAATAATCAATACCGTGTGCTACTATGCAACCATGCGTATTACTGTACTTTTACTACCAAGTAGTTCAACAGTTTTAACTGTAAAACTTCCGCCGTTATTTTCATAAAAATATTTTTGTCGTTTTCTCAATCCGACAATAATTTCGTTGTGGGATCCACCAATGATTGTACCATCGTACGGATATTCCCCGATAAAAAGAATATTCCCTGACCAATCGAATATTATATAACAACTTGCATACTTTGTAAAATTTATAAATATTACCCACAACTATAACATTATATCAAATTCATTCCATAATATTCAAAAAAATATTTTGAGAAATTTAAATCTTTATTCATAAAATCTGGGGTTTCACATCCTTCAATTAATTTTATTTTTTTAGTAACCTTTGGGCAAAAAAAGTGAAGAAAATGGAGAGGAAGAGCTGTTGTTTAGTAAGTATGTATGTTTCAATAATTTTAATGATGACTATATCAGTGAAATTATATGCACTTAATATTTTCATATGTTGTAAACGATATTTTCATATGAACAAATTTAATGTCGTTCATTTTACTTAGCCACATATATACTTTGATCAAATATTATTGTTTTCCATATAAACAATTGTTAATAATCAAAGTTCGTGTCTCGCACGTAGGGGTGAGCCAGCAGTCAAGTCGGTCCAGAGCTAACACATCTGTCTTCGGTACACTTGGTCGTTCTAAGACCTCCAGATAGACCGATCCATTGAAGGAGCTTGCTTCGGTGGTTGCCAACCTGGCTAGGGCATCTGCTACCGTATTATCTGACCGATCAACTCCCTAACAACTGTGCGATGTGAAGTACGTGAGCTTGTCTCTTACTTCGGCTAGATATTTAGACATTCTTGCCCCCCGAGCCTCATACTCCCTTGATAATTGCTTGACCACCAGTTGCGAATCACTGTAGATGACCAACTTCTGCACTTCTAGGCTTCGAGCCAACCGTATCCCTGCTAGGATGGCCTCATACTCTGCTTCGTTGTTTGTGGCCTTGAACTAAAACTGAATCGCCTGCTGGACTTTGAACCCTTCGAGACTTCTCAGAATGATCCCTGCTCCGCTGACATTCGAAGTCGATAATCCATCTACATATAGAGTCCATGAGGCCGCCCCCTATTGGGTTTCAGTTACCGTGCTCACGTCTGGCTCTGTGAAGGAACACTCTACCACAAAATCTGCTAAGGCCTTCCCTTTGATTATCGTTCGGGGATGATACTCTATAGCAAACTGTGTTAATTCCATCACCCATGCGGCTAACCGACCCGATACCTCCGGCCTATGTAAAATCTTCTTTAATGGTTGATCCGTGTACACCACTATTAGCTGACCCTGGAAATAGTGTCTGAGCTTCCTACTGGCAATGATTAAGGCGTAGGCGAACTTTTCCAGGTTCGGGTACCTTGTCTCTGTGTCCCTAAGAACATGGCTGACGTAATATACTGGGAACTGCTTTCCCCCCTTGTCTCGTACCAATGTTGCCCCTACTTCCATCGAACCTGCAGCCAGGTAAAGGTATAAGGCTTCTGAAGGGATCGGCTTCATCAGTAATGGTGTCGAGGATAAGTACTTCTTGATCCCTTGGAACGCATCTTCGCACTCCGAAGTCCACTGGAAAATTTTCTCGTTCTTCGGCCCCTTGAGAGCGTCAAAGAAGGGTAAACATCTTTCTGCTGATTTTGACACAAATCTCCGAAGGGCCGCTATCCGGCCCGTCAACCTCTACACATCTTTGTATGTTTTCGGAGATCTCATGTCTAAGATCGCTTGAATTTTTTTTGGATTTGCCTCGATGCCCCTCTTACTGACCAAGTAACCCAAAAACTTCCCTGACCCCAAATCGAAGGTGCACTTAGTCGGGTTCAGCCTCAACTTGTGTCTTCTCACTGTCTCGAAGCAGCCTTCTAGGTCCTCTAGATGATCCCAGACTGACATACTTTTCACAATTATGTCGTCCACGTATACCTTCATGCTTCGGCTCAGCTGCTTTCTGAATACGAAGTTCATCATCCGTTGGTAAGTTTCCCCAGCGTTGAGCAGTCCGAAAGTCATCTTCCTATACGCATATATGGCCCAATGTTTGATAAAGCTTGTCTTCGGGATATCTTCCTTATTCATCGAAATCTGGTGGTATCCCGAGAAAGCATCCATGAAGCTCAACATGCCGTACCCCGATGTGGCATCAATCAACTGATTTATGTTAGGCAAAGGGTAAAAATCCTTCGGACAAGCCTTGTTCAGATCGGTGTAATCGATGCATAACCTCCACTTTCCATTCTGTTTCTGAACCAGAACCACATTTGCCAGCCATTCGGGATAGTCAATCTCGAAAATGAATCCTGCCTCCAGCAGTTTAGTGATCTCTTCATCTATGATCTTCTGTCTTTCTGGGGCGAAGATCCTTCTTTTCTGTATCACTGGTTTTCTCATCGGGTCTGTATGCAGCCTATGTAGTGCTCCCGACTCATTTACCCCTGGCATATCGCTAGGCTCCCAAGCAAAGATATCGGCATACACCCGAAGCAGGTCCGCCAGTCCTGTCCGCAGTGGTTCTATTAATCCTGCCCCAATCTTGATCAATTTTTCTGTGTTGTCGGGGATTAACTCCACATCTTCCGTCTCCTCGGCGGGTAAGGCCATTGGTTCGGTACTGTTCTCAATGAATGGCTCTATCTCAATGGCCATTGTCTATTTCTGTTTGCTGACTCCGATCCCTGAAGAAATCAAGGTATTTCGATAGCACCTTCGGGCAATGTCAAGATCACCTTTTACCTCCCCAATCCCGTTCGGTGTCGGAAACTTGATTTTAAAGTGTGGTATGGATGTTACTGCTTGTAGTGCTGCTAGCGTCGGCCTTCCCAAAATAGCATTGTATGCCGAGTCCACCTGCACCACAAAAACGACCATAACTACACTGCTTTGAGAGTACATCACTTAGAACACGATAGGCAACTCAATGGTGTCCGAAACATGTACCAGGTCCCCACTTAACCCATACAATGGACCCTCTCCTCCTAACTCCATCTTTTTCCTTCTAGATCCATCCTCTGATAGGCGTGCATGTACAGTATGTCAACTGAGGACCCGTTATCGATCATCATCCTTTTCATATCCACCGGCCCAACCTGTGCCGTTATCACCAATGCCCCATCATGCGGTTCGATGTGGTCGGTAGGGTAATCTTCGTCTGAGAAGGAGATGGAAACTCCTTAGTAGGCCCTGTCCTTTCTGGGTGATGAACTTGCTACTGATAATACAGCCTCGAGGTGCCCACTTCTTTTACGTCCAGTTACACGCCCTACCGACCCTCCAGAAATTACGTTAATCACGCCTCGGGGTTGCGGGTTCGGCTGCGGCTGTGTTTCCCGAGTTGGCCCCCTGTTCTCCTCTCGAGGTGCTTCTGAACCTTCCCGACCCACCACGTACTGTACCAGCTGTCCGTTCTGGACATTCTTCTCTATCAAATCTTTCAAATCGTTACACATCTCCGTTGTATGCCCTCGACATTGATGGTATTCGCAGTATTTGTCTCAACCCCTCTTTCCAGGCTTCAGGATTGTTGGGCAGGGCTCAAAGAAAGTTTTATTCCTCATCTCTTCCAATATCTTCTTCCGGTCGGTGTTGAGTGTGGTGTAGACTTTGTTGACATTCCTGTTTGGGAAAGGTGGTCGTCCGCTACCCGAACCTCCCCCATTGTAGTTTTTCTTGCCATAGTTGTCAGACTTCCCCTGGTTATCCGACCGTTGAGAGTTATGCTTATCCCGATCCTTGGACTTCTCGAAAGACTGGGAGTGGGGTTTAAAATTTCTCATTGCCTCTTCTATTGCTATATATTCCCATCATATGTCTTCATCGGGGGCATCTTCTTTTTAGGATCGACCGTCACATGATTGATTTCTGGCGAGAAGGGCGACCCTATGCAAGCCGAAGGTGTCCCCACTAAATTCTTTGCCAACAACAACTTGTCCAATTAAGCCACCCTTCGAGCGAGGGGGGTCGGTCTCCTCTTCACGAGGGGACGTTCTGTGTCTGTCCCTCCCGTGTTTGGGAGACGCGTCCCGCCTCCTCTGTCCCGATCGGCCTTGATAATCTGATCTCCGTTTCGCCGAACGGCTCCTTCTTCTGCTTCGGCTGTCTCGAGAGCGACTTCTGTGCCTGCCCCTTTCCTTTTTTGCCTCTCCCCGTCGAGGTGACCGGGATCGGCTCCGATGCCTACGCCGTCTTGAGGATGCCTTCTGCTCCCCAGCCATCTGTGCCATCAGCTGTTCGAGTTCATCTTGCTGGAGACGCAAGGCCATCATGGCATCTCTGTTCTGTTGCATCTTCTTCTGCAAGATAAACTCCCTCTTATCCCGGCTAGCCTCTCTTTGGTCCTTTCCGCATACCTCCAGTGCCCGAGAATGATTTTCATCCGCATGACTAGCCTGGTTGGGGGTATGAAGGCTGTCATGGAAGAGCTTCTGCCAGAGGGAAGCAACCGGTTCCTCCCGATCCTCCTGGATTCTAGAACCCAATCTGTCTTTGACCGACCCTCTCACCTGGGTGGTCTGGTGTGTTTTCGCCTTTTCCTGGTTAGAAGCACTATTCTCCCTGCTCGTCATGGACTCTTACCAAAAAACTCAGTTGTGATTGATTTAAACACTAAAAAAGGCCCTCCTTCTAATGCCAATATTAACGCCAAGTTTTGCCGATGCGTCCAATCACAGAATCCACGCGCTAGAACACACAGATCACACAGAAGCTTGATGGCTTGTGCCGCCGGGGGATAGCTTCGGTGTGAGAATAAGTACAGGCCGTTCACAAGGTTTAACAATGGAGGCTAAGTATTTAGTGCTCAAAAGTAGGTATTACCTCATAATCGTAACCTTGACCTTGTATTTATAGTGCCTCATCACCTTAGAATCTTTCTCCGAGTCGGATTAGGACTCTTTAATCATGGCAGTTACCATAATTTGGGTCCAACATAATCTCCTTAAAAGGTGGAAGTAGAATCCAATCCAATCACTACCTTTGGAGTTACCTTATTCAAATCTGTTGGGACTTGGGACTACTGTGCATGAGTTAGCCCCTTGCAGGCCCAATCCAATAGAAGCTATCTCTGCATAGTTCGGACTTCAGCCTAGAAGACTCGAAGGCCCGACCCCAAACATCCCCTACCAGAATAGGGTTCCGGCCCAAAGGACTCGAATACCCAAACCCGAACGCCATATCTCGAATAAGACTCCGATCCAGAGGACTCGGATGTCCGAACCCTTTCAACACCCCTGAGGGCCTCGACCTAATGGACTTATCATCCTCTTCTAACATCAGGCCTTCGACCCACTTGCAGGCCGGTAAAATGCTCCCGAACACTATTGTACTAAACTTTTTGTCAATATGGAAGCGACATAATATAAATTCCTTCAATCTTGTAATATGATGATAACACAATTAAAGAATCATGGCCTTCTCAGCTCAAGCTCAAGTTGGTGTTATTGTTCTTAAGAGTTAAAAGTTTTAAGTGTTTAATTTTTTTTAATCTATTCGGTTATCGGTTAATCGAATACCAATATTTCAATAATCATACCCATACTCGAATATCAAAATATTTAAACGGTTATAACCGAATTAACAAAAATAACCAAATAACCGGTTAAAAAAATCGATTATGTTTAGTTATTCGATTTTATTCGTTTTTTGCTCAACCCTACTTGCACGGGCTATTACACTAGTATTCCTAAATATCAATCTTCTATATAAATATATAATAAAACAAAATATGATTTTTTTGGTCTTCGTTTTTATCTTCGCTTTTTGATCTTTGGTCTTTAGTTTTTGGTCTTAGGTATAGACTTAGAATTTAACTAGAAGTAAAATACTTTTTATGCTCTCATAATAATGCTAGGATTAATTTAACTTGAACTAAAGCTCTCTTTATGGTTCTACAAACTTATTATTTTATAACAATTTTATTTTTTATAAAATTCCTTTAGTTACTTAGTCATATAATAAATTTTAACTTAAAAACTATATTTAAGATTTTGCTTTCAATTTCTACTCAACTTTAATATCTAAATAACTATATATTAAAAATATTATGAGTACATAATAATTATTATCAAAAATTATATATATATATATATATATATATATATATATTAATAACTACTTTAGTTACCAATTCTATTACATATAGGATATCTTTCGTTAATTAATATTACCAAACAATTCTAATTTCATATATTAGTTATTAAAATTTAGTTATCTAACTTTTAAAACTAAAATCATACTAACAACTCATTATTTACAACAATTATATTCCTAAAAAATATAAGAAAAATGTTATGAGTATATAATAATTAATTTATATAAAAACTTGTAATCTAAATTACAAAATTTGTTAACGATTAAAATTTTGTAAACCACTTTATTTCATAAAGGAGACCTTGAGTTAATTAATTTTTTATAAAAATTATGTATTTGTAATTATATTATGCTTCTTAATATTAATTATTAGTTTCTAATAATATTTTCTTATATTGTTAATATATAGTTATTTAGGAATAAAATTGTTGTAGAATAATAAGTTGCCATTATGATTTTTAATTTTAAGAATTAACTAAATTATAATCACTAATATATAAGTCATAATTATTTTAGCATAATTAATTAAAAATGTCTCCCATATAAAATAAAATTGATAATTAAAGTTTAATCAATAATATCTTTTATAATATTTAATACATTTTGTAAATATTAACTATTATGTTATTGTTAGATATTGCATATTCTTATTTGATGATGATATTATTAATGATGATGATGATGATGATATAATGTATATTTGTATCTAGTAAGTTTTGTAAAATTCAAATTGATGTGCAAGGATTTGGAGTAGAAGATCAAACTTGTTAGGTTGATCTATCATTCGAATTCAATATATACATGATAGGAAATGAAATAATCGTAGAATTGATTGAATGATCGTAAAGCTGCTATGAGCAATCGTAAAACTTATTTGAGGATCACAGAGTCAGTCAGTCTATCATAGAGCATTCGGTTTAAGATTACAGAGTCAACCAAAAAATCGTAAAGTTAAATCAAGATCGTAGAGTCTGCTCTAAGATGGTATGGCGAAATGCATATCGCATATCGCAAAGTCTGCTCAAAGATCGTAAGGCATAATGAAGATAGTAGAGCAAGCAGATCGTAGAGTACAAACCGTAGAGTCAATCAAGGCATAAACTCTACAATCTCCATGAAGCTCTATGATCAGTTATAGTCGTAGAGTATGTCATGTTTGATATTGTACGAACATTGAGAAGACTCGTAGAGAGAAGATTTCGATATAGTTGTTGATCATCTTAAGTTTAAATCGAAGATCGGATCGAGTTGTGTCTAACAGCTAGTTTGGGGATATGACAACAACCACGTGGTTGTTGCTGCAATAGTCTGATATGACTTGCTGAAAGTAAGCTGACACATTCACCCTAAAATTCAACATTAAAGATCGAAACAATAAATGCACAACGACAACTTTCCAACAAAAAAATCTCGAGGTCATCTATAAAAAGGACACAAATATGCAATCAAACAGTATAAATCAGGAACTTCAAGCTGAATTGTTACCCAAACTTCAAGAACATTAAACTCTACGAAAAGTGGACAACTTGTTCTGCTACTAAGTCCTTTAGAAGCTATATAAGCTTAACGCAACTTAGTAGCACCTCGAAATCACCTCATCTCTTGTGATTCACTGGTCTTAGTGACATATTCTTTCTAAGTCTAAGTGACTTAAAGAGTTCCTAGTGACTCTCTTGTCTTAGTGATAGTTGTTAAATCTAAGTGACTTGAAAGAATCTTAGTGATTCAGTGTTGTAATAGATCTTAGTGATCTTATCTTGGTGATCACCCCATCATCTTTAATGGATTCCTTACTCAAGGAGTAGAAGAGTGGATCAGGTGTTATTTGTGTTCCAAACCACTTAAAAATCTTTTGTCTTATTTACTTTCTTGCATTTAGATTTCTATATTTATTTTTAATTGCATGTAACTTAATTCCACAAGTGAACTAAATTAAGAGTTTAGATTTCATTAACTCATTGAAGGGTTTTTTCAATCTAATATTTCGTTGTGCAAAATTAAATTAACTATAATCATTTAATCTGGTAATACTTTTTTAAAAAGAAAGAGTTTTAAATGATCTATTAAACCCCCTTCTAAATTTTCAAGTGCCTTTGGAAAACAATAGTTATCATAATATTTTTTATATACGTTTAATATTTAGTTATTTCAAGTCCAAATTTGAGTAAAGTAAAATGCTAAACATATTTTTAAAGTTAAATTTATTGTATAACTAATTAATTAAAGGACATTTTATTAAAAATAAATAAATCTTAACTTATATATTACCAATTAAAATTTAATTACCTTTTAAAACTAAAATCATGATCAGAATGATTATTTTACATTAATTTTATTTTTTATACAATTTAATTAATTAATAATTATATAAGAGTAAAACTTAAATACTACGTTTAGGTTTTTAAGTTTTCACTCAACTTTGAACTCTAATTAAAAATGAATATAAATACGGATGATTAATTATAAAAACTAAATATTACATTTTGAAACTATATAAAAACTTAATAATAAATTAAAAATAACAAAAGAATCACATTAATAACACTCTTTTTTTGTTCTCACCTCTCGGTATCCGGCAACCATTAGGTCCCGACTAATTCGGAATCAAAATTTTACAATTGTATATGATATGTAGTCATTCATTTTTTTAGCAAAATTTGTAGTCATTCTAATAATAACAGTAAATCAGATTAAAATTTAAAATATATATTTTATAACCTTAAATTTAGTGGGAAATTTGTTTAGTATTGACGTTTGTAATTTTGTTGAATCAAAATATATGACCGGGACGAGTGAAAACTGGCAAGACCCTTAACAGGCTTGGCATGCATGCAATACATTATTTCTGCTCACCCGCGAAGCCATGTACATCATTGTGGGGTCAATTGACCCTACTGGAAAAAAAAATTATAATATAAGATAAATTTTAAAATTTTAAAATATTATATATAAACTGACCCCATTAAAATTTTCTATTATACGGGGTTAAATAGAAAATTTATAACTTTGTCAATCAAATTTTAACCACATATGACTCATATCCTCTCAATATATGTATCTCTTGTAAGACTCCAACTTTTATGAATAAAGATTAAATTTTCTCTAAATATCATTGTGAATAATAAGGTGTGGATTTGATAAAATGTTATAGTTGTGGGTACTATTTATAAATTTTGCAAAGTAAGTAAGTTGTCATAAAATATTTGTTTGGTCGAGGAATATTCATTTTATCAGGGAATATTCGTACGACAACACAATCATTAGTGGACCCCACAACGGAATTATTGTCGAAGTTAGAAAACGACAGAAATAACTTTTTATAAAAATAACGGCAAAACTTTTATCGTTAACTGTTGAAATACCCGGTGATAGAAATACAGTAATACGCGTGATTGCACAGTAGCACACGGTATTGCACAATATCTTTGATTATTGATACTTACATGAGAAGTCACTCAATTTTATTCAATTATTGCCACAACAATTGCTGCATAGTATCTCAATAATGATTCAATTATTGTCATAATATTTTATATTATTAAATCATTAATTGAGACGACAAAGCTATTCATATTATTATTTGTATTATTGACAATGTCTAGAAAGTTCTGTCGAGAAAAGGGGTTTGGTCACCTAATTGCGCGCCAATAAGAAAAAGTCCTTATCGAAAAGGCCCCTCTTTCCTGGGAATGATCTGGTTGTTAATATTGTGAGTTATAATATTAATGATGAATAAATGTTATTAAAAATGTGTTTAGTGAAGCCAAGTGAATTGAGATAAATAGAGGGGGGTTTTTTATGAAATAATTATTGTAAATTTGGCTTATTACATGGACCCCCACTTACTAATTTTTTAAAATCGTCGGTAGAAAGTTATCTCAGTTTTGATTTTATTACTTATATATATATATATATATATATTTAATATGAGTTTTGTTTTATTAGATTATAAATAGAATATATTATATTTTATTTAAAGTTTTTATTTTATTAGAATAATTTATTGCATAGTGCTGCATAGTAAATCAGAAAATTTCGCCCGTGAAAAATTCATCTATGATTGTTACTGTGCACCTGTGATTTTCAATTCAAATAGTACCATGTCATTCTCCTATAAATAAGATATTTAGTTTAGAAATGAAAGTTATACCAGGATCAGAGAATTCTTCTTCTAAAATATTGAGCGTATTTCTTTTAAGTTGAAGGAAGTTTTGAGTGTAGAAAACAGTATAAGTTTTTCTCAAGAATATCTTCATCATACCAGTCAGATTTACTCTTCTTTTAAGGTAAGAGATATTATTTTATTCAGTATTCGTAAGAAATAATATTTTCTTTCATACTCTGTAGTATGTAAGTAATATTATTTCGTTTCATATTCCTAATTCTACTCTTATTTTGATAAGTATTGCTTTTATACTCCTTGAAATTAGTAGAATATCCTTGAAATTTGTGCTTCATCGAGTATCTTTTCACGAAAATATTTTTCTGAATATTCTTGTTAAATTTTAATCTTTTCATGTCGATCGGGGTACTATTCACGAAGTACTATTCACGGGGTACTATTCATGATAAAAATTAATTTCTTTTCTATGCAAATTATTTTTGATACATGAATATTATTCTTGAATTTTACTCCACAAAGCAGTTATCATGTTGACAATTTGGTCATTCTTGAACTCTAGATAAATTGAATTATAAATCTTTAAAATTTATCCTTGCTTTCACTTAATTGAATTCTTATATCATTGTCATCATCCTCATGCTTATATTATGATGAAAGTCATCTTTGGCCTGTAGTGCATAGATGAACTGTTGTTTGGTATGATTATGACCAGGAATTATGTATCGGTATAATCATGACCTGTAATATTACAAATGATGTGGTAAAAGTCTTCATTGGCCCGTAGTACATTGATGGACAGTTGTTGGCATGATCATGATCATGATCATGATCATTGGTGATAATAACGAATATCCTTGACCCGTAGTGCATGAAAAATTCGTGGATGTGATACTAACGAATATCCTTGGCCCGTAGTGCATTGATGGACAGTTGTTGGCATGATCATGATCATGATCATTGGTGATAAAAACGAATATCCTTGACCCGTAGTGCATGAAAAATTCGTGGATGTGATACTAACGAATATCCTTGGCCCGTAGTGCATGGATAATTCGATAATGTGGATTATTTATTGAGCTGTGTTACAACGATAAATATTGATGATGAACTTTAAAATCATAGAAGATAGTAGATATCATGCTCTACTTGACTCTTCTAATGGATTATTTGTTCCGCTGCAGTTAAACTTGTTGTCTATTGTATTCAATCAGTTTTACACTGTTGAAGGCTAACGATAATTTATTATGCATTATCTTAGTCATAATATTCTTTACTGGGCTAGTTGAGCTCACCCTTTGCTTTTATTGTTCTCTTCAAAAAATGAGAACATAGCCGGGACTAGTCATGGAGTGACGGTACGAGATAGTGGCTGTAGTAGTCCTCACTATTTTATAAAATAGTGTGAATAATTATAATGAGGACTCCATTTGAGTTTGGATATTGTCTACAAGATAATATTTGTGTTAAAATTCTCAACTTATGTTTTGTCGTATTTTACACGATAATTATATAATTAAGTTTATATATTTTGCTGTTTAATGTGATTTTGTTCTCACCAATTAGACCATGCTTACAATTTTCAAATATAATATGGCTTTTGATATCACCAACGTCCAACGCAAGTGTTTGTTTTGATAGAAAATGTTTAGTATGTTTGAAAGTTCAAAAATATTTTAAAATTGAAGCAGATTATTTAAAGCATAATTTATTTATCTCACACATCACAAATACAATTCAAACACACCATAAATTTAGTTGGTTTGAAAGTCCAAATGATGTCTTTTTAAAAAGGTTAATAACATAACAAACTCTAAATTTATTTAAAATGGATTTATTATTATTATTATTATTATGGAAGATTTCATGAGTTTTACCAAGTGATCTGCCAGCACCAGTCTGGGCTAAAGCTTAAAGTGCATGGGCTTTAGGCCCACTACTATTTATAAATTTTTAAGCCTCTCAAAAAGTATTTGTGTTATGTATATATATAGCCAAAACAAAAGAGCTAAGCTCACGTCAATTTAAATTTAAAGGCTCACAAAAAATTATCCAATAAAATAGGCTCAAATTTCAATGGAAGACTTGTATTCTTTCGTATTGAAACTCTTTTGTTTAAAAAAAGTTTTTAATTTTTTTTATGTCTATTTTAATAGCAATTCATAAAAGATCTATTTTTTTATTATCGCTTCAAGCCTTTAAAAACTCAGGGTCAGCCCTGTGATCTGCTAATATAAAGGAAACCAAGGTGTTACAAGTTGAAGAGATTTGATGAATCTGGCATTTATTAATTGGTTCATCACATGAAATAAAAGAAATAAAAAGATTTGTTAACAAAGACAAATACTAGTAGTAGTTTTATAACAAATTTTAATGTGCTTTGGAACTGATAGCTTTATTTATTTATTTATAAAAATTAAATATTGAGGCGGGTGGTTGAGATGTGCCATTATTGGAGCACATGGTACGAACTGAAAACTGCTAAGAATCTCCTAACCACCATATTATCAATCAATTAATTAATTAATTATAACAAGAAAAAAGTACAGAATGTGATCAGTACTGTAAGTACATTTGAATTAATTATTTCTAGAAATATGCATGTTCATGCAATGCATTTTAATTATGATTCCCGTATGGGCATATAACATATATTCTGTATATATACATATACATAAATGAAATGATCATATGTGAATGCATCTTCTTAATTAATTTCAATTATAATGTGGTAGCAAATTAAGCCAATTATTAAAACTAGAAATATGATATTTTAATTTTTTTTTATATTTTAAAAACAGTTTACTCTATTATAATTTTTGTAATAAGTGAGACTTAACTCAATAACATGGCCAAATCAATAATTTTTTGTTAGGGTAGCTGATATAATTATATATTCTTTTATAATTTGTCTGCTGTCAATAATAATTAAACCCTCATTTTTATACTCTCTTGGTTCCGTATTAAGTGTCGTTGAACGCCAAAACTCACTTTTTAAGAAGAATAATGATCCTCCATTGTAAAGTGTAAAATTAAAATTAAATTACTAAATTACCCTTTTTTGGAAACGTAAGTATTCTGGGAATATAAAAAAATATTGAAATTAAATAGGAGTATTGTATTTGTAAATATGAGATATTTTAGGGACAATTTAGGAAAATAAGAGAAAAATTCTCCTAAAAATCTGGAAATTATAATTAATTATGAATCAATTTTTTTGACTATAGCGACACTCATATAGAAAACAGGGAGTATAATATAGTAAAATTTTAATTCATAAAAATGTGCCACTACTAATTTAGAGTGCGTATGTATTAATACTCTTGTAATCATTTGATTTGATTTGAAAATTTTGGCCCATGGGATTTTGTGATATTCTGGAGGTGAGCATTAGCTCTCCTCATATATGTGCATGGGAGAGACCAAATCAATAATTCGTTACTCCTATAAAAGTTTTTGGTTTTACATGTTATTTGAGCATCTTTCAATTTTCAATACAATAAAAGTTTCGAAATGCAATATTGTAAATGAACAACGACCAAAAATAAAAATAAAATAAAATAAATCCATTCACATATGACTTTTATCTATACTTATTTTTTTTTCGCTGTATAATGGCAAAAGAAAATCCTTTGTTTACCCAAATTATAAATAAATAAATAAGTAAATAAAATAAAATCTAATTAATAATCTAAGACTAAAAAAGTTTTTAATATTTTTTTGTTATTATTATTCTTTTTTTTTTCTATTAATTCATATATATATGATCCATTTGTTTGTACTGACAAGATGTATACTTATTCATCTGTTGTTTGCCAAAATTAATAATCTATGGCTAAACTTTTTTCTGTTCTATATATATATGTGTGTGTGTGTGTGTGTGTGTGTGAGAGAGAGAGAGAGAGAGAGATCCGATCCATACATTTGTTTGTACTGACAAGATAAGATGCATGCTAGTAAATATACAAGATAGTGTTCAAAGTCTAGAAAATGTTGGCTTGTTTGGCAGCACAAAATGGGTTGTTTAGTCTAATGCCATTCCCTGATGTTGCAACTGCATCAACATAGACATACAATATATATACACTACATGATCTCCTGCAAACTCTCACTGCCATTCTCACTCATGTCCTATGCAATGCCATTCATAAAACTGAGATTCTCTCTTTATTTCTGTGCGTCAGTAATTCGATTATAATGAATGAATGGGCACAGATTTTTGGGCAGGCCAGTGATCATCTTGATTATTTCCCACTGGATTCATGCATGTGTGTGTGTGTGTGTATATATATATATATATATATATATATGTGTGTGTGTGTGTGTGTGTGTGTGTGAAATTGTTAATATTATGAGAACAAAAAAATGTTTGCATTTTAGAGGTGCAGATTTACAAGGGTTAGCTCTTCCACTACCCCATAAGCTCAGTTCTTAATAATCCCTTTGAATGTGGAACTAATTATAATTAATGCAACTTCAAGAAGACTTTAGGCCAATCTTTTGTATCAGCTTGCTTGCCTATTTTTCTCTTCTTTTTGCCCAGATCATCACTTGATCAAACAGATAAACATATTGTATTGAGTATACCGAATAATACTATGCGCACAAACTCTATACAAAAAATTGTGCATATAGAGTAAGACTCGTGTATTGGTTATTAATATAAATTTGTAAAATATTCAATGATAGGTCCAGTTTCTATTTTTTGTTTCTTTTTTATACTATTTGTACACAACTTTTTATATATAATTTGTGTCCATGATATTATTCATTGACTACCATCTCCGTTTTAAAACTAGAGATTTAGTTTGACTTTTTTTGATCCATTTGTAAAATTTTAAAGTTAAAATTGTTACAAATCTGTTTAAATTTTGAAAATAATAAAATATGATAATTAATAATACTCTATAGTTAGTTTATAGCAATTATAGTTATTTTTACTAAAATCCAAAAATTATGCATTCATTTTGTATTATAGGATTTAACAAATTGACCAAAAAAAATTCAAAATATCTCTAAATACGGAGTGAGTTTGTATTTTTTTATAGGGAGGAGGTTTCCATTCTATGGATCATCTTATGCCCCAAGAAGCAAACATTCATGTTTTGCAGCAAAACAAATTGAATTATAGTTCTAAAAACTGCCATTGGAATTTTTAGGACAGTGGGAAAACTGAAATAGTGAGAATCAGTAATCCTTAATATAACACGTTTTAAAAAAATATTTTTGTCCCTTAATATAAGAGCATCTTCAACAGCCTCTTCAATCACTTTGGGATACTCAAATAGGTGAGCCACATCAAAAAAATCCTCTCCAACAGCATCTTCAAATTGACACGTAGGTCAACAAACATTCTTCTCACTCTTCAAATCTGCAATCTCCTTCTCACTTTTTAAATCTACAATTAAAGGCTAATAACATTTATTACGCTTAATGGGTTTGATATATAGCTCATTAAATTGAAGAGACTGGTGGAGCACAAAATATGAAAGCAGCAAATAATGCTCTTAAAATTGTCACGTAGGTGAACAAACATCAATTTGAAGATTTTTTTTTTGTTATTACTCTTGGAGATGCTCTAAGACGTTTTAGAATTTCAAGTAAATAATAATTGCTTAGTTTCCAATATTACCCCAAATATTAAATATATCTCATTATTATTTTGCCTAATAAATAATATTCTTTTTCCAATACAAGGGTCATATAGACAATTAATATTATATTTAATGTTATACAATAATTTTCTTAGTATTTGTACACATCTCTAAATCGTCTTATATTATGTCTTATATTTCCATGTTAGTACAAGCTATTCAGGCTTCATCTTCCTTTCCGAATTATGTGGGTTTGGTGGTAAATGAATGTAAGAATTTGGTTGCTTCTATAGTCGATTGTCGCATCTATTTTGTTAGAAGGTCAGCGAATTCTGTTGCACATCTCTTAACTCGTGCTTCGAATTCTATGTTTGATGTCCAGGAATGGGGCTCTATTCCCCCTTCTTTTATTTGTAATGCTCTAAGCTTTGATCTGCCGTTATGAAATTCAATTTTTCCTCAAAAAAAAATAAATATTACGGAATGAGTATTACAGATCAAGATCTAACAAGTGCGGCAGTTAATACTGGTCAAAACTTAATTAGAGCTAATAATTTTTTTATAGGTATGTCACCATATTATTTGATCCCAAGCCAAGCCAAGCCAAGCCAAGCCATTATATTATCAATCTCTTAGGACATAATTGAGCTACAGCATAAAATGTAGATTACCTGATTGCGTACAATGGGTGCAATGATGAAACTAAAGACAAAAGACATATCAGAAAAAGAGAGAAACATAATCAAACAAATATTAGCAAATTAAGAGTAGGGACCCAATTCAGATATGGAGGAATCGATAATGGCTTGCTTGAGATCAATGCAGTGACATGCCTAAACAGAAATAAAATAGCATTTCCTTAGGTGCTAAGGTTCCCCCTTTGAGTTGGGATGGAATGGAAAAAAAGAAATATTCAATTATTTTTTATTATTTTTTGTCCACTAAATAACACTCTTTTAATAATATAGGCAATTACTATTATATTTAATAATATTAAGTAACGGAGGGAGTAGGTTCCCCCTTAGTCTCTCAAGTTTTAAATGTAACATAATTATATATTTCTTTCAAAAGAAAAGACTTGAATCACATAAATATTCCTTCAAGTTAATAAAATTTTAGATTTTCTTTTATCTTCCCTCGAGTTTTTCAAATTACAAATACCATAGTCTGCATAACCCTGCGTCAATTGAGTTCTGATTGATTAGTCTTCTACTTGAAAAGAAGTTCGCAGGTATGCACCCAAGGTAAATGGTTAACCGGATTGCTAGTAGCTAAAAATTTCCATTGAAAAAGGGAAGAGGTATAAATTAGTGTGTCAAAACAAGTTAGGGACATGAGGAGTAAATTAAATTTTGATGTGGTTTATTTGCAGGGCATATAAAGATGTGAAAGTAATGTCCTAAAATCTAACCATTTTTGGATGTTTAAACTATAATTGAAAAGTGGCCGAGTTTTCTGCTCTTTACTTTTCTTTTCACACCCCCTAAAAAACTTAAAACAGATGTGGACAATAAACTATAGTTTCTATACTTTTTTGTTCTTTTCTTCCTTTGTCTAAAACTCGCAAACATTTTGCAAAGCTAAACCTTGTCACTACCCATTAAGCTAGCTCAAACAGGTTGCTCTCCAATATTCATAAACCAAAACAGACCATTTTCCCTCAAAAGTAAAACGAAAAAGCAGGCAAATACGGCACATGTTACATGCATGTAATTGGGATCAGATATGCATTCTGAATCAGGGTTGACAAAGTAGGAGTAAACACATTAAACAGATGAGAAATATTCAACAAACAACACACTTTACATACTAATATTTCAGCAAAGGAACAGGAACCAAACACACAGACGTAAATTGCTGCAGTATTCCAAGATGAAGGTCCTAGTGTAGTCAAATTAGACAGACAAAGCTTAAGACAATACAAATTACTTAAGACATGAAAACACCATGACAATAATATAACGTATCTACCCATGATCTGCAATCCAGTGCCTACACCCATTTGCTCCAACAAGAATTTGGGTTAAGAGCATTTAACCTTTCCGTATTCCTTGACTCGCATATTGCAGGATGAACAGCAGCAATCATGCGCAAATACAAGCTAGTTCCGGTCTCGACATTTCTCCACAGCCCTTGGAGCTGCAAGTGAAAGCAGAAGAATTACTGTGAGATGATCAACCCATCAATTATATAGCAATATAATAGGAAAAAACAGAGGAACATGTAAAAATGCTACTCCCTCCTGCTGAGAAACAATCGTGTTTCTCATAGAAGAATGGAACATGTTTTTGAACTTTGAAGTAACAAAACAATACAAAAAATAATTAGTAGGATTTTAGTTATTCACTATTGTACTCCCTCCCAATTTAAGTGATCTGTTTTTTTTGGGATGTCATTTGATAAGTGTCCTAATTCTATCCTGATCGTTCATCTCACTAAAACCTGCTATAATTGTAAGATAAAGCAAAGCATTCATTGCACTTCTCATAAAACTGTGTTGGTCAAACTTGCTAACTCAAATCGGGATGGAGGGAGTATGATATTCTTACAACTTTATATCGGCAACAGTATCAAAATAGAGAAAATGGGAATACCCAACCATCTTAAGTTAGATACTCAATCCCATAATACTGGATGTTTCGAGCCACTGTAAATATAGCAATGTTCTAAAAGTCACTAGTCGGTCCCAGGTCGGTTGGCTACCGACTAGAGACTAGGGGATTAGTCGGGGATTAATCGGGAATTAATCGGCTAGTCGGATTTTCAATTATTTCTTTAAAATATATATTATCATTCCTCCTTCATAAGTTATGAGTAAGTAGAATAACATAAGTAACACAAATCATCAAATAAAAATATGAAAACTAAGTAAAACTAAATAATTTGACACTAAGTTCAAAACCAATTAACCAAATGAAACTAAGTAGCACAAAATCAATAGTCAATCACTCCTCCTCCTCTTCTCCATATCACTCCAAGACTTGTCATCATCTTCCGACATAAACTCGTCTTCATCTAGTTCTTGCACATTTAGATCACTTCTTCTAGGTAGAAGGACCTCATCTGCTCCCATTTTTTTCGATTTTTCTCAACTTGTTCCTATTTTTCCCGACTTGTTCCGATTTTCCCCGACTTGTTCCGATTTTTTGATTTATTCCGACTGGGCGACTTTTCCGACTAGTCGCCGACTGGAGCCCGACTAAGTCGGCCAGCGACTAAATCAAAGGACTAGGCCCTAGTCGAATCGTTGAGGCTCCGACCCAGACTTAGTCGCCGACTTTTAGAACACTGAAATATAGAGAAAAAGTCTGGAAGACGATAATAAATATAGTAAATTTGGAGAAAGACAATAAGAACTGCAAAAAATGTGGAGAAAGATTACAATCTCTTTTAATTCATCTCCAAACTACATATAGTTTTATAGGATTGGGTATCTAGTCTAGATACTCTATCGGGTATCTCTGACGAGTCCATCTATATATTTTACAAGTAAAGTTATAACTTTACTAAATTAATTTAGAATAGTAGAATACAATTATCTACGCAATCCAACTTGACTTGGGTTCTGCTCACTTTGACCTTTTCCTATACATACATTTATCTGTTGATAACTAACTGCCTCCAATTTCATAACTGGTGAAACAATAAATCAGGAATAGGAAGGATCAAGTTTTCAGATATTTTGTATTTTGGATGTCAGCTACATTGAGACAATCTACCACAGAGAAAAGAGTGCAAGTGAAAGTGAATACACCTTTACCTTAACAAGTTTAAAATTTGGAAAAAGGTAACTTAGATGTGATTCAATATCACTGTAACATGCATGCCCTATCTAGGTTTCATAAATGGGTTTGTTAAATGAACCAAGACTAAAATCTCATACTACACCATTACAAAATTTGAGTAATAAGTATTGCACCATAATAATTTGCTTTTTACAAGAGGTGGGTCATGCAAAGGCAAGTTTTGTAGTGTCACTGATAAGTGTATTTTATATACGCAATTTCATATCTAATTCATGCTTATTCGTTGCTATATTCTTGTAATCATGTGCATTTTTACTTGTTCTATGTTATTTTATGTGTAGGTTGGTGGTTGTGGCATTCAACGTACAACTGGTGGTATTCGGTGCATTTGGAATTTAAATGGAGCATATTTGGAAGCAACTCAGTAATGCAGCTAAGTCAGATAACAAAACACACCCCGCAAGGTGGGGGTCTTCAACTCGATTAACAGAGACAAGCCCGTTAATGCGGGCATTACTAGAGCTATACACCCCGTAAAGTGGGTCTTCATTCGAGCAAGGCAGAAGCGGGCCCAAATGCGGGCATCCAAAGCATACAAACCCTCGCCGGGGCGGGGGGTGAAAAATTTTGGGTGTCCTGTTATGGTTAAAATTCCTTTTTGGCACGAACTTTAGCTATTTGCATGGCATTATAACTCTATTGGATAGAGAATGCGGCTAGAATGTTATGCTAGATATATACTACTCTATCAAACACAATTGGGATATCAGTTAGTGAGATAACGAAGATCAAAGTGAGTTTTGGAGAACAAGTGTGGAGGGATATTTGAGGAATTTTCAAAAGCGGTTGCAATTCTAGTCTACGTGAAGGGTGTTTTCTAATATTCTTTGTGTTAGATTATTATTTGTAATTGAAAGAATGATTTCTATGATTTATTCAGCGTTTATTTCATTTATTATGAACTAATTCACTTTTTAGGCTTGTTTGAGTGAATCGATGATTTTGTAAACTTTGATTTCCAATTTAATAAGCTATCTCCAGTTTATCTATATTAATTTGTGCTTGAATCTATGAATTGCCTGATCAACAATTCTTCGTGGAGTTGGATGGAATCGAGAGAGGATATTCAAATCTAGACCTAGTTAATATAGCATGTGTTCAAGATTTTGTTAGTAGCTTAAACTTGATGAGTGTTAAGGTAGAGATATGCTTGACGTGACATGTAATCGGATAGAAAACTTATTCTTCAACCTTCTTGATTGTAATTCACATAGAGATATAGTGGGTTAGTTGATTAAGGTGTTTAACGGATTTCTATCTTAATTGTGGATTGACGTTAATACGGTATTAGTGCATCGAGAGGTGGTTAATACTACGTTCGTGTTCTTGATTAATAAACTGGGATAGTAAATTGAATTGGAATAAAAGTGTTAAAATCAAAGTGAAGCTTAGGGTGAAATCATAAGTCTAATTCTCCATTAATTGTTTGAAATTCAGATTTTGATATTCGTGGTTGTTGTGTGCTAATTTAATTATTCTTAATTTTAGTTTTGATAATTTAAATTATTGATTTGGTTTGTTTAATAAAATTAGGGTTAATACAAGATTGGTAATTGTAAGTTAAGGTATTTGCTAATTTATCTCTGTGGGAACGATACTTGACTTATCACTTTATTACTTGTTGACCACGTATACTTGCGTGTTGTGCGTAATTAGATTTTAACCAACAGTCACTCCCTGGTAGGGGGGTGTTAAGGATATCAACAGATGCAGATATAAGTATATTTGTATTTGTATCAACGAATATGAATATTCCACTTTGATTGGATATATTCGGATAATCGAATATTTCATCATTTGTTCACTGCCTCATATGTACCCTTCTCGCCTTCTCACCAGCTTTTGGGCTCACAAGAACGTCGGGAAGGCTACTAGAAGTCGACTCCTCAATCCTAATTACTATTTTTTCCTTAAGAAAAAAAAACAACAAATGAAAAGTGAACATATACTTGTTCATTCATGTAAGACTTTTTCTTTTTTGCTATTCATAAACCATAGCTCGGCTCGTAACTCAAACTGTAGCTCACGGCAAGGAGTGAGAGTTCCTACTGCTCGTTCGCCTATTTAAGACTCACTTCAATCTACTTTCCTTTCAATTCTATGAAGGCTATCTCATATTCCTACATACTATAAGTTACGATATTAATTAAAAAAGCTATATCAATAACTGCCCTCCCTCGGACCCCACAACTGAGGGCTTTGCTTCAGTGGGATGGATTTCATATATTTCGGATTGTTTTCAACTCTAAATAGTTTATTACCCTAAACACTAGATTGATATATGTTGTTATCTGTTGTAACAAGATTATGAATTTTTTTTTTTTTCTTAATATGTACCCTAACATGAGAATTCTTGCATCCAAATTAAAATAAATGTTCAACCAGTCAAATAAAATAACTAAGTAATGTTCATTCATAATAAATGTCAACTACACCATAAATCATAGCATACCTAGAAAAGGTAAATGCCCGAATAATATTATTTGTTATTATATTGTGTATCAAATCTAAAGGAGAAATTAATTTTTTTTCCTCCTTAAACTACATACTAATATGAAATTTATTACAAATAAGCATGCATTTAAGATACACTATTAGTTCTTAATACATAATATAACAACATTAAAAGTAAGTAAATATAATATTTTAACTCTAAAAAGCATGGATATTAGCATATACATATAACATATGTGCATATATCATTATTAGTGTCTGTGTTTAACATATCCCAGTACGGATTATAACATTTTTGACCGGATATTCGATATTTCCTGTGTTCCACAAAAAGATCCCTATTTGATTTTTTTTGTCCTACGTAATTTGTGAAATATTAATATACAAAATTGATGTGAATTGTTTGATTTACTACTGTAAACCACTTAAAAAGTATTACAAGTTTAAAATTGTAATTTCAAAAATTAAAATAAATTCGCATCACAATTTGAAATTTAGGATTTCGCAAATTAGTCTTGATCCTTTTTATTTAAAATACCTACCTTTTTCTCATCCACAAATTGACATATGATTTATACATATATATATATATATATATATATATATATATATATATATAGAGAGAGAGAGAGAGAGAGAGAGAGAGAAACCCAATATACTAACCCAGTCCAATGGCATCAGAACTCTTCATAATTCTCAGCCTTTTGCATGTACCAATAAACATCCTGCCATGTAGAATCAGGAATTAGATTCCAAGATACACCACACCTCTTCAAATGAATTTTTTACAATAATTAACAGTCTGCTTAAAATTATAGGGTTCAAGACAGTTTGATGCAAAATTTGATCTTCAAATATGCTAAACCCCAACTAAGGGGTTCCCTGAATTATAGTGGACGGCAAAGCAACAAAGTTGAGGAGGGAGGGGGGGTAAGGCTTAAATTAGGACACTGCTAAACGATGATTGTAGATATCAGGCAGTAGACAAATCTAAATTAAGAAATAAAGAAAAACTAAAGATGCACAATGGTTTCAATTTTTTATTACTTCCTTATTTTCAACATGAAAAGTGTAACGACCAATTAGTGATATGCATGTCAAAATACAAAGATCAAGCGAGCTAGATCTGTGATTTAAGAGACTAGTCCCATATATGGTAGTTTTGAAAAACCAAAGTTCGGGACTAGTTAAAGACTAAAGTTCCAATGTTTCTACAACCTGTAGTAGTTTGTTCTCTTTGGATAGGGAAAAGAAAATTGGTGTAGAATGCAAAAAAGAATAATTATTTTTACATTGTGCTGTAGTAAACAACAGTTCAATGAAATCAAATCTTTCAAAGCGTCAGAAACGCAGGCTGAACAGAACCTTCCCCAAATTTATAAGTACCAATTTTTCAACACCCTTATATGATCTTATAGTTTTGGTCTTACACAACATGTTATAAACAGATGAAAACATGCACTTATACGCATATAAACAATTGTTTTATTGAGATATTAAGAGTGGAACATTCAATCATTTGTCAACTGCATAATCAATAATGCTTTTCTAAATGTATGACATGTTTCACTTGTGTCACACAATTAGTATATGTTGCTTCTCATAGACCACACAAGTCATAAAATTGTTGTAGTATTTTAGTTTTTATACAAGTAAAAATGTTGTCGTCTTTTAGATTATTTTCATTTGATACCTGACTCTGAGATAAAGTATCCTTCCTGAAGAAGTTTTGATGTGCTGTTTAGACTTCAAACAATTTATAATAACACAAGGACTGCTAAAGTTTTACAGTTGCTCTAAAGCAGAAATTAAGCAATGCTTTTCTGATCAGATGCTGTATGTTGTAGAAATTCATTGTTAGGCTGTTAAAAAACTAACAAAGAAACCATTCTTTGTTATCCGCAGTAACGATACAGAAACTTTAATGCAGCAAGTCTACAAATGCATACCTACTCCATATTGCATATTAACGAGAAGAAAATGAAACAATCATATAAATGATACAAGTGGAAGCAACAAGTGAGGATTAAAAAACAGGTTTTGTGGCTTACTCCCAAGGAACATCACCAACAAGCATCCAATCCCCATCCTTGTCCTCGTAAGTGAGGACATATTCAGATCCATGCAACAAATCTTTCAGCTTTCTCTCACTGAGCATCTCCCGGCCTGAAGCTCCATGAGATCCATACTGACCTGCCATCATATTAAATAGCAGTAACTGACACATGCAAACATCTTTGATATGCAAAAGACAAGCTGAAAATCTTCTCAAAACTGTCCCTCTAGGAAAATAACAATACCAATTAAAACTTCAAAGAAACTGACCTATGGTAAAACAGCTGAACATCTTCTCAAGGGCAGATGAGAGTTCCTGATATACAGAGTAAGTTCTCAAGTCCACTTTCCTCAGATAGGGAGCACCATCCATGCTGACCTTTACAAACAGAGCACCAGGCCCTGCTTTTCCGTCAACTTCGTCATTGTTCTTTGAAGTGGTAGCCAATGAGTTCTTCCTAAATGATCTTATAGGCGGCCAACCCACAACTTGTGCCCTGCCATGATTGGAAGATCAGATACCATTCTCATACTTGAGTGAAACTTAAAACTCGCCATAAACCCTTCCATTCAAGTCTACACTTACTTGGCAGCAGGAGCACTACTACTGTTATTTGCTGCGACAGTATGGCTAGGCCTCTCCTGAACTGTGATTTCTGTCTTAACATCTTTCACTTTGGCTGGTGAAGCAACTGGGTCTTTCCCAGAAACTGATTTCACACCTGTGTTTGAAGAAGGCATGGGTGATAGCGTCACATTAACCTCTAAATTAGCAAGAAACTTTGCCTGTACCACAGATAAGTGTGTTCACTATCAGATAATAACAGAAAATATTTTACTAACTTCAATAAAAGTATGAATTTACCTCTGAGAACCCATCCATAGCATCAGAGAACCCTCTTTTGCTGCCCGAAACAACAGCCTTCTGGGATAATATGCTATTACCATCCTTCAAAGGATGCAAGGGGAAGAGTGGCTTCTCATCAAGCTTAGCTGAACTGAGCAGACAAAGTTCTGGATTTCTCTCAGGAGACTGGGATCCAGGAAGCCCAAGTCTTAGCTCTGTAGCCTTCAAATTCAAACTTACATTGTTGTCTTCAGATGCAGTGGATATTGTTGAGCTGTCCACTGATGAACAATCTGACAACCCCATGTAGTTACGTTCTTTCAATTCCAATCCATTTTGGCATATACTTTCTATGGAGGATGAAGAAGCCAACAAAGTGACATTGCTTTGAGCTTCCTCCTCCCCAACGCTAAGCATTGGTGGAGACATCAGATTTCTGGACCAAATTACAATTCCTTCTCTAAAACCTGCATATTTGAGGACATGCAACTAAACTCTAGATAAATTTGACGATTCCTAAAAAAAAAGAAAAAAGAAAAACTAGGCAATAAATATACAACACAGAAACTTAAATAGAAAGTGATAGAGAGAAACCCAACACACCATATAACATCTGGATACAGTTGTCAATCAAACCAAACGTTAAAAGATGAAGAAATGATTGGTTTTCGAATAGTCCATTCTTTCAAAAACATCTTTATCATCAAAATATAAATTTTCTTGTTACCAAAATAAATTAAAGATACTTGTAGTTTACAGAAATTCCAAATTTTAGCAGATGTGGATACATAGAGCAAATAAAGCCAGAAAGTTCTCCACGCTATCAGAATTTATTAATTAAATGGAAACAGTGATAATTAAATAAAACTAAAAAAAATAAACTTAAATCTTAAAGTATTAAACATTACAATCAAGGAGCTGAAAATTAAATAGTGATGACCTACCTATGAAAAATTTTAACCACAATTTCATCAGCTACTCATATAAATGTACCAAACCCTAAGCTATTCCAAAAAATAAGATAAATCTCAACTAATTCAAGTACTAAAAAAAGGAGTTCAAATTTGGAAAAGGTAAAAATTCCTCCAGCATACTCAATTAAAAATTTAAAAAATAAAAAGTAAAAAATCCTTATATATACACACAATCAGACATGTACAAATTAAAAAACATAACTTAAAAATGTATAATATGCACCTAAGAACAACAAAGCGAGCAGAAATAGCCGAAACTTCAAACCTGCAAATCAGACAATAGATCTATGAAATTACAGAGAGCATGCTACAAACAAGTGATAAATTGAGGGGAAAAATATGAAATAGGAGTAGCAAAGTATAGAAATTATTCAAAGCAACATTGTGGGGAAAAAAACATATAGATTAAATTAAATCAGAGTATAGCAAAGATTTTGACCTGAAAACGGAGAGAGATTAAATTAAATCAGAGTATAGCAAAGATTGCGAGGAAATTAACTGGAAAAAAACTGGAGCAAAGGATTTGCAGAAGAAGCTTCCTGCTTAATCAATCAGTTTGATGCAGAGTGATGATGATGCTGGAGTAAGGTTTCCGATTATTTGCAGTGAAAATTTGTAGAGAGAGAAAGAGGTAAGAAAACTAAGGACCCTCCATTTGGCAGAAAGTTACAAAGCTTATTTCTTGTCCGATGTGAAACTCGATGACAATTATAAATAAAAGAATAAGAGTGAAATGTACTATTACTACTTTGAGAACTGAGCATACAAGGGTAAAAAGGGAGTTGTTTTTAGGTTCAATTTTGTATTTAGAAAGAACATAAATAAATAAATAAATAAATAAAAATAAGTTTATGTGTTTGGGACACATATTCCTTTATTATATATATATATATTTTAGGTATATATGTATATACACAACTAGATATTTATAGAGTTCTAAAATAATTATGGTGACGGGTGAGAATTGTAAATGTCATAACTTAAAAAATCGTATCTATATCATGTATATATTTTTTTATATATATATATATATATATATATATATATATATATATATATATATATATATATATAACACACACACAAACGGTTAAAAAATTAGAATTTATCGAATTTGTACATCCAAAAAATAATGACTAGAAGAAAGAAGAAAGAAGAAAAGAAAAAATAAAACACCAAAAAGAAATTATGTTCATAGAAAATCATATTATTGTTTTTGTAAAATTTTTATAATTAAATAAATAGTCCTATTATATATTACGAAAGTTTTTGATCTCACTTTAATTTATTTTATCTTATCGTATACATTTTCACGTCAGTTATAATCTAATTTTGTTAAATATTTATCAATATATATTATTTTCATTAAATAAATATATTATATGAACATGTATCTAAATAAAATAAAACTTATTTGGGGGTACATCCAAGTTAGACTTTCATTTATTAAAATAAGCCAAATCCATAAATTAAGGGTACGCTTTCTCTTTATGCTTTAAAGAATACCCCTACATGTAACCATTAAATTGACTTGTGGTTTAGCCTTAATATTGAATGGTTGGGTTAGGGTTAGGGTTAGGGTTAGGTCAAAATACATTCATCAATAATTCAATTGACCTAAACAAATAAATGCACAATGAACAAGCTAGGGATTTGTTTATAAACAGAAACACTTCTATGCCTATTTCCCTTTGAGATGGGCATGAGAGAGAACTTCTACTTATATTGGGACCCTATTAGGGGAGGTCTCGTTCTATTTAGAATTATTTATGTCTGGACGCAGGAATTGAGTTTGGGAAATATAGAAAGAAAAATGATATAAGTGTTGATAAATATTTAATAAATTGGATTGTGACTAAATGAAAATTTACACTGTAAGATAAAATAAATTAAAATAAGACTCTTCTTAATTAATATATAATAATACTCCTATCACGTCATAATAATAATTGTTGAAAACTTTTCGTAATTATAGTAAAGGCAAATTAACCATTTTTCAATTTTAACCAAATTTTATTTACCAAAGGATGGATTGTTGTCTTGATGCTGTTTTTAAAATTAGATGAAAGTTACATCTTTTAAATAATGTTTCCGGGTGGCCTAATAATAAGATGTTCGAAATTGTTGAGAATATATAATTGAGTTTGGGAAACCTAGAAATAAAAAGTAAGGGAATGGTGATTTTAATAAATTGGTCAAAATATTAATTTAGACTGTAACTTAGATTTTAAATGTGTCTCAAATAATAAATAATATGTCACATTATTTGAGAAATAATTTGAAAATTTGAGACATCATTTGAAATAAAAATTTAAATAATTTTTATCAACTTTCATCTTCCTTTGTAATTTTATTTATATCCCTTATTGATGTGATATTTTTTTATATATAATTCTAAATTGTATAGTAGGTTAAGGTGATAGAGATGAGATTTAAGGACAAAATTACCCCTAGACACGGGTGTGGTTCATGTGACCAAACTTGTCAAATTATTCAACATATCCTATCATGAATAAAAATGAAGACAAATCCAAAATCATAGCAATTGTCCTTTTCCCATCTTAATTAATATAACCCCAGTACTAAGAATGTTGAAGCATTTTGGGATATGTTTTCAAGTGTTTCACCAATTTTTCCCACATGAAGGGTGAGACATTGGAAAATACTATTTTGCCCTTACCATCCTTAAGTTTGTAACACATGGTTGGCTTGGCGGTTAGCCAATAGATGGACAAAAGTGCCCATGACCGCTAAAAGTAATATACTCTGTTTATCCTATAATATATGATATCATGTTTTAGAATTGTGCATAAAAATTAAGAAAATAATTGTATAACATTAAATATAGTATTAATTGTCTATAATATCGTTTACTATACACTTATCTCATATTCTCTTATCTGTAATATTAATTTTCTTAGATTATATAAAACATTAAATAATTTAAAAAAAAAATAAAACCTTCTAAAGAATTATAAATTATGAAAGGGAGGGAGTAATAATTATGATAAACAGAAAAACATTTACTCTTGTTTTATCACCCCAATTTAATGAAATTCAACAACTCTTATTACCCCCCCCCTCCCCCCTCCCCCCTCCCTCCATATATATACACAGCTATATAAAGATAAATATATTCAATTCGTTTTAAATTATTTAATTATTATTGATTTTTAAAAAATAATTTAAAATATTTTTAAACTTAAAATTAATATGACGCATTAAAAATTATGAAATAATAAAACTTACAATGAGTAATATTTTTTAGATAGTTACATTATTTATTATTGTATTGATTGAAATTAAAAAATTATTCCAATCTCGAGTTTAAAAACTTTTAAATTGAGTTTAAAAAGTCAACAATGATCAACCACTATAGAACAAATGTAGTATATGATAAAAGTATATATATATATATATATACTCCCTCTGTCCCATAGTTATAGGCTGATTTTCCATTTTGAGATGTCCCAATATATAGGCTACTTACTATTTATAAAATTTAGTTGGTTCATTATTTTATTTTTATGCCCTTATAATAAATATTCAACCATTACTCTTTTTTTGAAGAAACAACCTTCAATGTCATTATTTTTATCACCACATTTAATGTTGTTGTATTCTCAATAAAAGAATTCAACTTTTTAGGCTTTACTAGTTTAACATATTTTGTGTATAAAAGACAATTGTACCAGCAATCAATGAAGTTAAGAGTTTCAATGTGATAAGTAAGGAGTAATTAATTTATTCATTAATTCTATATTAAGGGGTATATGTGAAAATTTTCTGTTAAAAATTAACTTAAACTGATTTTCTTAAACAATGTGCCAAAAAAAATCAGCCTATAACTATGGGACGGAGGAAGTATAATATATGAGTAAAAGATATCTTAAATCAACCTAAGATAAGATATCTTAAATCGACTTAAGATAAGTTATCTTATGTCACTTCTAATATAACATTACATGATACTGATAAACTTAATAATTTGGTCGTACGGATATAATGAACATTTAAAAATAATAGATTATATAACATTTTGTTTGATTTGAAATTATGTGTATAAACAACTTTATAACAATAGAAGTTAGTGATGTGTTAAAAATATGTACTGCAAGTGCACAACGTCTATTGTAGATTTGGCAAGTACAGGTCGAACCACAGAGACTAGATCAATTCTTTAATATATCCTTAATTAATATTTTAGGCAAATTAGAAACAAAAATAGTGGAGAAGATTTATTAACTAAATTATGCAAACTATTAATTAATAACGAAAACTATTAATGAGAAAAGATACCTAGGAATTAGAATCCACCAAATATTAACATAATAAATAATTTCTTATTTCCTAAATCAATTCCCAAATTATTTTCCCTTCCCTTTAAAAATAATTATTCATATAATTAATATGGGCAAGCATAAGTTATGAAAAATTCACAGATTAACTATAACTTATCAAAACCTCGCAATCAATATAAAAATCATATGCAATTTATGTGGAGGAAAATATGAAGGTGAGAATAATTAGGCATAAATTTTGGAACGGAAAGAAAATATTATTATGAAATACTTAGTTTCATCATAATCCTAGGTATTAGAAATTTAGCTAGTCATGGAATTAAAAACAAAAATAAATAATATTAGTACTACTATTCGCATAAAATAAGAACAATAATTAAAAAGAGAATTTTTATTATATAAATAAAAGAAAGTTACAAATACTCTAGTACCACACGTGATTGAAAATAAGAGAAGGACAAACTGTAAATATCTTACTCCCTCCTACACTAGTGAAAAACTGAGAAAAAGAAAATAACAAGTGGTGCTTTCTCTCTAAAACAAGAGGCCTATTTATAGGGAAAATAACTTTGAACCCTAATTGAACTTGGACACTTTTGTTCCCTTTTCATGTATGATTCAACTTCCTAGTGGCAATCAACTTCTCAGAAAGATCTTCTAGATAGACTTTCCTTTCTCTTGTTGGATTTGACTTGCACACAAAGATTGTTCCACCTCTCTCCTTTTCCTTGTAGGATTCTTCTTGGATATTCCTTATATGAATAAGAGCATTAAATATCCCTTGATTACCAAGATTTTGACTTTATTGCAACAAATATTAAATCCTATAAAATAAAATAAAACATATTAATTTAATAAACTAATATAATTAAAAGGACAAAATTAGGGATAATAAAATGTATGAATTACGTGTCTATCAAATACCCACATACCTAGCTTTTGCTCGTCCTCGAGTAAAACAAATAAAAACAAAAATTACATGTAAGACCCCGGATTTTATGAAATACAAGTATTCAATTTTTCTTATAATTATTATTCAGTAAATGGTTAAATTGATAAAAGTTTAAAGTTAAGGGTGATATATGTAAAATTTTCAAAATACGCAAGTGGTTATAAAATACTCATTTCTGTTGGAGAATATTCGTTTGGTCGTGGAATATTCTTGTTGTTTCGGGAATATTCATACGACTGACGGCCTAGATCATTTGTGGGCCCCATAATGTAGAATAAGCGCCGGATGAAGAAAGCGACAAGTTTGAGTTTTTATAAATAACGGCGTAGTAGTTACTGCTAACATCGTTGGAATACCCGGTGGTTAAAATACGATGTAATATGTGTGGTTCGCACGAAGAAATACACCAGTATTGCACAATATTTTGAATTATTGATTAAATACGTAAGAAGTCACTACTCAATAATTATTACAGTAATTACTGTTCAATATTCTATTTTATTGATTCAATAATTGTTGCGTTGATATTTTATATTATTGTTGTTTCAATAATTGTCATTGCACAGTATTTCCCATTATCAGATCAATAATTCATATTATTTGAATAATATTATTAGATAGCATTATTGACAATGTCTAAAAAGTTCTGTCAAAGAGAGGTTTGGTCACCTAATTGCGCGCCAGTAAGGAGAAATCCTTATTGGAAAGCCCCCTCTTTTCTGAGAACTGCTTGGTTGTCATTATTGTGATTCTGTAATATTATTTGTGAATAATTAATTAGTGATAAGGAAATATTTATTTGATGCGGATATAAATGATGGATTTATTTATTTTATGTGGTTATAATTGAAGGAATTAATGTTGAGGTATTTTAATCAATATTTTTACGATATATTGCGTGAGTTATAATTTTTAATCCGACCGTTGAATCGTTGTGATTTTTGGATATGTTATATATATATAAGTTGAGTATATGTCCACAAATTTTGAACCATTAAAAATGAACGTATGATTTGTTATGAATTTAAGAGGCGACTGATTCAGAAATTAGGTTTATAAATGATTTTGGTGGAAAATTCTAGAATTGAGCGGGCCCCACTTGTGGTTAGCGAAGAAATGTGCTAAATTTTATTTCAAATGCGGTGGGTGGCAATAGTAGCAGGTAAAGCCATCAGTGTAGCAGTCAAAGTCTGCTTGACGTCTTAACATTTTTCTATAAATAGAGGGCTAAGTTAGAATTGAAAATCACACCAGAAACATAAGCTTTCTCTCTTTCTCTCTTTATATTATCAAGCGTATTTAGTGAGTATTTAGATACTTTGAGAGTTGTTGTTCAGTACAAATTTCATTCAGCATCACTTCCGACCTTTCATTCCAAAGTACTGTTTCTTTGAGGAGGTGAGAACATAGCAGGATCGAGTCGGGGTATGGAGTGATGGTTCTAGAAAGATGTTTTAGCAGTCCTCACTATTTCTGTAAAATAGTGTATGAATAATTGTAATAAGGACTTATTTGAGTGTTGATATTGTCTAGAAGACAATATTTGTATTTAAACTCACAATATGTGTTGTCGTATTTTGCACGACAATTGTATTATTGAAGTTGTAGTTTGCTTTCTGTACCATGTATTTGGCGACTCAGAATAGGTGTTGTATACCTATTTTGGGGGCGTCACATTACACTACCCCATTTTCCTAGGAAACACGATTGCTGTAAGACCCCGAATTTTATGAAATGAAAGTATTCAATTTTCTTATAATTATTATTTTATTTCATAAATGGTTAAATTGATAAAAGGTTAAAGTTACGAGTGATATGTGAAATTTTTTACAAAGTAAGCAAGTTGTTATAAAATATTCGTTTGGTCGGGGAATATTCTTTTTGTTGGAGAATATCCGCACGACGGCACAATCATTAGTGGACCTCACAACAGAAGTATTATCATAGTTAGAAAAGCGACATAATTATCTTTTTATAAAAATAACGACGAAAGTGTTACCGTTAAAACCATTGAACTAACTTAGGTAGTAAAAAATACGATGAATGGCTGTGGTTGCATAGTAGCACCACGGTATTGATTATTGATGCTTACGTGAGAAGTCACCAGTTATACTCAATTATTGCTATAGTAATTCTTTGCGATCATATCTCTCATATTATTGATTCGATTATTGTCACTGTATCATCTGCATAAAATGTTATATTATTAAATCAATAATTGAGACGACAAAGTTATTCATATTATTAAATTGCAATATTTACAATGTCTAAAAGTTTTGTCAAGGAGAGGTTTGGTCACCTAATTGCGCGCCAATAAGGAGAAATCCTTATCGGAAAGCCCCCTCTTTCCTGGGAACGACCTGTTGTTAAATATTGTGAATTATAATATTAATGATGAATAAGTTCGTGTTGATTAAAGATGAAATTGATAGTTCTATTGTGTTAGAATTATTAGTGTTAGTGGAAATCAACATTTATTTCGATAATATTTAATGTCTAGAGGTTATATTGATCAATAGGGTAATTAATCGAATAAATGAGGAATTAATTGCTATTAATTCACATGATTATAACTATTTGTTCACATGTGTGTACTATTGATTCACATTCTTTTACTATTAGGGGAGGTGGTACAAGATTGATAATACTTGCATGACTAAGTTAAAATGAAGATATAGATGGAGGTACTATACTGTAATTCGTATTTTCATATGTCTAGAACTATTGATTCACATGATTTACTATTAGGGGAGGTGGTGCAAGTTTGATAATACTTGCAGGACTAAATTACAAATAAAGAAAAAGAGGAAGGTATTATTCTGTAATATTTCGAGCCCCAAAACGTGCAATTATTGAAACTATATTTTCCTATAAATAGAAGCTCATTCTTCCTTCATTTCTCACCAATTCACTAAAGCTATAGAGCAATTATTATAGAGAGAAATTATAGAGAGAAAGAAGAAGAGAAGTCTCCTACCTCACTATTCCAGTATCCAGTTTTTTCTAAGGTAAGGGGTATTATTTCTTTCGTATTCATGAAGAGAGTTATTTCTTTCAATACTCGTAAGGGTTGTTATTCCATTCTTTATTATTATGTTGGAATAACCTGTCTATGCGAACTACCGTATACATGGTGAAATTCTTCTATTATTCCATTCTTTATTATTATGTTGGAATAACCTGTCTGTGCGAACTACCGCATACATGGTCAAATTCTTCTGTTATTCTATTCTTTATTATTCTGTTGGAATAACCTGTCTGTGCGGTCTATCGCATGACTGGTGAATTCTTCTGTTATTCCATTCTTTATTATTCTGTTGGAATAACCTGTCTATGCGGTCTATCGCATACATAGTGAAATTCTTCTATTATTTCATTCTTTATTATTCTATTGGAATAACCTGTCTGTGCAGTCTATCGAATGCCTGGTGAATTCTGTTGTTATTCCATTCTTTATTATTCATTGGAATATCACATGCATGCGGATTATGCATGACTGGTTCCGATTCTTTATTATTTTGTTAGAATATATCACATGCATGCGAATTACGCATGACACTGGTTCCATTCTTTTTATTATTACATTGGAATAACATGTCCGTGTGGATTATTGCATGCATGGTGAATGATCTTTCGTATTCATTCTTTATTAAATTGTGGAAATGATCTGTCTACGTGGATTACCGCACGCGGAGTGAAAATCGATTCTTGATTTCAGTATATTCTATTATACTTGTATGAGATATCATTTCTTTTGTACTCGTCATGGAATATCATTTTCTTTGGTATTTTTTTACGAGTTACTATTTACGGGTTACAATTCACCCAGTTACTATTCATTCTGATATTATTCACTCGGGTATTCGAGGTACTTTTTTTGCCAGAGTACTATTCATGAGTTACTATTCACGGGTTACTATTTTCTTTGAATACTATTCACTCTAGTATCATTCACTCGGGTATTCGGGATACTTTTCGTGTCGGGGTACTATTTACGGGGTACTATTCCTGAAGTACTATTCACCCAAAAAATATATTTCTTTTCTGTCCAAAATATTTTTGGTTCATGAATATTATTCTTGAATTTTACTCTACAAAGCAGTATCATGTTGACAATTTGGACGTTATTGATTGTTGGATAAATTAAATTATAAATCTTTAAAATTTATCCTTGAACTTGTTTTATTGAATTATTATGTCATTGTCATCATCCTCATGCTTATATTGTGATTAAAGTCATCTTTGGCTTACGTGCATAGATGGACTTGGTATGATTATGACTAGGAATTATACGGTATAATCATGACCATAATGTGATGAATGATGTGGTAAAAGTCCTCATTGGCCTGTAGTTCATTGATGAACAGTTGTTGGTATGATTATGACCAGGGATTATTCGGTATAATCATGACCATTGATGATTACATGAATATCCTTGGCCGTAGTGTGGGGATGATTCGATTTTATTTATTGTTTGAGTCTCAAATGATAAAGTTGATGAAAAACTTTTTAAATCATAGAAGATAGTAGATTTATGCTCTACTTGACTCTTTAATAGATTGCTTATTTCTGCTGCAGTTTTTGATCTAAAACTTGTTGTCTATTGTATTCTATCAGTTGTTATACTGTTGAAGGCTAAGGATAATTTATTCTGCATTATCTTAGTCATAATATTTCTTACTAGGCTAGTTGAGCTCACCCTTTCTTTCACTGTTCTCTTCAGGAAATGAGAACGTAATGAGGACTCCATTGACTGTGGATATTGTCTAGATGACAATATTCTTGTTTAAACTCTCAGCTATGTTTTGTCGTATTTTACACGACTGTTGTATAATTAAGTTGTATTTGAATCTATGTACCATGTATCTGGCGACTCAAGGTGGGTGATGTATACCTATTTTGGGGGCGTCACAATTGTACTTAGCATGTGAAACAAGCCTTTAAACTCCAAGGTTACCCCAAGTGGACGAGTTGTGTCTCGTGAGGGTTTGCAGTGAATATACCCACAAAATTCAAAAATATTTTTGGATTCAACAAATTATGAAATTGAAAGAAAGCTTCAAAATATCTATGGGCATTATACATAAGCAAGATTAAATTCAAAATCACACTTTCACTTTATCAAAAATACTCAATCTTTATTTTAGACACCATCCTTCATTAAATCAATTTCATGTGATGCATGCATTGTGTATATGATGTAACTCTTAGTATGGATTTTTACCATGAAAATCAAGCAAACTCTTTTTTTTTCATTTTTTTCCATTTTTTTTCATTTTGAATCTTGACTTGTGCAATGTCTCATTTTCTTAGGCTTTTCAGAGTTACCCATGTAGAGCGAGCGTTGGACCAATAACTCCCAAACCAGATGGCTTTAGGGCACTAGGTGTAGAGACACCCCTAAGAGCTTACTTACTCGAGTAACAAAGGCCACAAAACAAGACTAGTCAAGCTGCTTTTATCCATCACACTTTTTAGCGTGAATATCGATGTTTCCCGAGGCTTAGATACCCAGTTATTTCATTTAATGGACATTGAAGCAGTTATTTATTTCTTTTTTTTCAACTTTTTTTTCTTTCGAAATTACTTGAATCATGGTTCATACCCCATAACTAAGAATTAGTGTAAACGTGAAGTGCAAAAATACTTGTGAAATCAATTTTAATCCAGATGGTGTTTCGAACTAAGATTTCATATCTTATCAAAAATTCAAAAGTTCTAAATCTTTCAATCTCACTCATGAGTTTTGCTCCACAAACACTTATTAGAATTAATTCAATTCATAAAAAGTCAAATAAAATTTTTAATTTTTTTGTGTTTTTTTACTATATTTTCCAAAAAAGAAAAAAAAAATCTAATACAATAATATACAAACAAACTCCCCCCATACCTAAATCATGCATTGTCCTCAGTGTGCAAATGAAAAATAGAGAACAAAGATATGAAAGAATTATACCTTAAACGATGGGGCAGAAATCGAATGACAATATTGTACAAAAGAAAAATATGCGTACAAACTTACAAGTGCAATGTCAGTCATACTGAATCAGGTAGGTCAACAAGGTATACCACCTCCTCTGGTTCGGTCGGCATTTCTAAAAAGGGTTTTAGTCGTTGACCATTCACTTTGAGAATTTCTCCACTAATTGAATTTTCAATATTGACTGCCCCATGAGAGTAAACTACCTTCACTACAAAAGGTCCATCCCATCTAGAACGTAATTTGCCAGGAAATAAATGTAGCCTAGAATTATACAAGAGAACTTTTTGTCCAGGTGAAAATGATTTTCTCAAAATTGATTATCATTAAACACTTTTGTTCTTTCCTTGTAAATTTTAGCATTTTCATAAGCATCGTTCCCAATCTCATCTAACTCAGCTAATTGCAATTGTCTATGACTCCCACCAGTGGACATATCAAAATTCAACTGTTTTATGTCCCACAAAGCACGATGTTCAAGTTCAACAGGTAAGTGACAAGCTTTCCCAAACACAAGCCTATACGGTGACATCCCTAAATTAGTTTTAAAGGCAGTATGGTAAGCCCACAATGCATTTAACAGTTTTAGAGACCAATCTTTTCTATTGGAACTCATTATTTTTTTCAAGATTTGTTTTATTTGCCTATTTGAGACTTCTACCTGACCACTTGTTTGAGGATGATATGATGTTGCAAGCTTGTGGGTGATGGAGTACTTTTTTAGCAAGGATGCAAAAGGCTAATTGCGGAAATATTTTTCTTTATCACTGATTATGGCCCTAGGGGTACCAAAGCGAGAAAAAATGTTCTCTTTCAAAAATTTGACAATAACTTTGTTGTCATTGGTCTTGGTTGGTATAGCTTCTACCCACTTAGACACGTAATCCACCGCAAGTAAAATGTACAGATTTATAAAAGAATTTGGAAATGGGCCCATGAAATCGATTCCCCACACATCAAATAACACTATAAGAAAAAGGTCTATCAGCGGCCAATTATATCAGCGACCGCATATCCGATCACTGATATTCTTAATAGCGACCGATATCAGTGACCATTCCATAATCCAGTCGCTAGGTGATATCAGCGACCGCAGGCAGTCGCTGATCGGTCTCTAGAACAAATTTCCCACCTAAAATTTAGCAGGAAATGTTGGCGTGTAGTTTTTTTGCTACCCCTTATAATCAGCGACCGCATGCGGTCGCTGATGGCAGTCGTGATGGTCTGCCTGATGCTATCCAGATAGTGGTAATAAATTTTAACAATTTGATCTTGTTTATCAATGCTTACAGAATTAATTTATTTTTAACTATTTAATTGTTAACATGATGACAGGATACTTATAAGCGTTTATTGAATGAGCGCTATCCTGAAGGTACTCCACGTCCGCTTATTGATCAATAGTTGTGGGAGAGGGCGTCTGTTGTGAAGAAGAACTATATTAAAGGTCAAGGACAACGACGACGCCCATCCTTGATGGCTCAGCCGCTCTTCTTACCGATCTACATACGATCATCAAGCCATCCAGTTGTTCATACTCCGGCTGACTGTGTGACAACTATATGTCAAGATCGAGATCTTCTGAAGATAATAGGCGGGCATCTGGGGCTCAATCACGAGGAGTTAATTTGAAATAAATAAGCAAGCAGCAAAGATCACAACATGGGGATGACGACGAGGTATAAAATCAATTTGTTGTATATATTATCGTAATATACCAATATTAACATAGTTAGTATATATTTGTAACTTATTTTATTATTTTGTTAATTACAAGGTGATCAAGGAGGCGATGATGCTTGACGTACCTGCTTTAGATCAGTTTTGTAGTTATATTATAAGCTTGTACTTGTATATTCATTCTTTGGATGTTTGTATGTTACTTAAACAAGTTTTGAAATGTTATTATATTTATTTAAATCATATTGGGTTTTAAAGGTTTATATACTAGTTTGGTGTATGTGTTAGTGGACGATGGATGTTTATATTGTTGTGTATGCTGTTTATCTTGTTGTGTATATGTGTTGGGATAAAGCAGGTACAAAACAGGTACATGATTTTGGGAATTCTGCAAAACAGCAAAAATCTGGTTTTCAATTTTTTTCATATCAGCGAACACATGCGGTCGCTGATAGTTATTAGCGACGACTAAATAATTGAGGGTATCAGCGATCGCATGCGGTCATTTGCCACGTCAGACCACGTCGACTTTGTACTGGACCATCTTGACTCATCTGCTAATCGGATTTGTCATTTCGGTCGCTCATATCGGTTGCAGATATGTCGGTCGCTAATAGTGGTCGTTGATGTGCATCCCAAGAATTGATTTTATCGACGACGATTATCGTGACCGCATTCGATCGCGGATAGTTATCTGTGATGACGCCACGGTCATTGATAAGCGATCATTGATAGACCTTTTTCTTGTAGTGTAATTCAATGACCAGAATGGGTTGCATTAGAAAAATATTCCTCCTAGTGATCCTCCCTAATTGTTGACACCTATTGCAATTGGCACAAAATGATGTGGCATCCTTGAATAGACTAGGCCAATAGAAACCACACTGGAGAACTTTGGCTGCCGTCTTTTTGCCTCCAAAATGTCCTCCACAAGCTTGGTCATGACAAAATGACAGAACACTTCTAAACTCGTGGTCGGGGACACACCTCCTAATGATTTGATAAGGGCAATATTTGAACAAATAGGGGTCATCCCAATAAAAGTGTTTAACTTGTGAAAGAAACTTGGATTGGTCTTATTTGGACTAATGGGATGGAATCTCACTAGTCACTAGGTAATTCACAATATCGGTAAACCAAGGTGTAGAAGATATAGAGAAAAGCTGCTCATCTGGGAAAGATTCATTTAAGGGTAGGTCAGCGTTGGACTCCACTACTAAACGTTACAAATGATTAGCTACTATGTTTTCAGACCCTTTTTTGTCTCGTATCTCTAGGTCAAATTCTTGGAGAAATAATACCCAACGAATTAAAAGGGCTTTTGAATCTTTTTTTGGAAAGAAGATGTTTGAGAGCAGCATGGTCAGTGTAAACAATTAGTTTAGAACCAATAAGATAAGATCGAAACTTTTCTAGGGCAAAAACTACAGCTAGAAGTTTTTTTTCAATAGTTGAATAGTTCAATTGTGCATCATTCAAAATCCTACTAGCATAGTATATGACATGGGGAATCTTGTTGATTCTTTGCCCTAGAATAGCACCAACTGCATAGTCAGATGCATCACACATTAATTCAAATGGTTGTCTCCAATCGGGTGATTTGATGATAGGAGCTGAAGTCAACTCCTTTTTGAGTTGTTCAAAGGATTGAAGACATTTTTCATTAAATTCAAAATTTGCATCTTTACCTAGAAGATTGGTCAAGGGTCTTGCTTTCTTACTGAAATCTTTAATGAATCGCCTATAAAAACCTACATGCCCTAGGAAAGAACTAATTTCTTTGACTGTCCTAGGTGGTGGAAGATTGGAAATGAGGTCGATTTTGGCTTTATCTACTTCAATTCCCTTTTCAGATATGATGTGACCAAGAACAATTCCTTCTTTTTTTTACCATGAAATGACATTTTTCCCAATTTAGGATTAAGTTTGTTTCCTTACATCTCCTTAGAACTAAGTCAAGGTGGTGAAGGCACTCATGAAATATAGACCCAAATATGGAAAAATCATCTATGAAAATTTCTAGGAATTTCTCTACCATGTCAGAAAAAATGCTCATCATGCATCTTTGAAAGGTGGCAGGGGCACTACATAGCCCAAAGGGTAGACGACGATATGCAAAGGTTCCATAAGGACAAGTGAATGTGGTCTTTTCTTGGTCTTCTAGGGCTATGGAAATTTGAAATTAGCCCGAGTAACCATCAAGGAAACAATAATAAGCATGACCGACTAATCTTTCTAGAATTTGGTCTATGAAGGGTAAAGGAAAATGATCCTTTCTTGTGGCAGCATTGAGTTTTCTATAGTCTATGCAAACCCTCCAACCAGATTGGACACGAGTGGGAATTAACTCATTAGCTTCATTTTGAACCACCGTTAAGCCAGGCTTTTTAGGTACCACCTGAACAAGACTTACCCATGAGCTATCAGAAATGGGATAAATGATCCCGTTATCTAGACACTTAAGAATTTCTTTCTTAACAACCTCTTTTAGAACCGGGTTTAACCGCCTTTGTGGGTCTCTAACAGGTTTAGCATCATCTATTAAGTGGATCCTATGTTGGACAATGGTTGGACTGATCCTCTTAATATCAGTTATACTCCATCCTATGGCTTCCTTATTTTCTCTCAAGATGGTCAATAACTCTTCCTCATGTGTGTTTGTTAAATCGGAAGCAATGATTACACGAAGA
This sequence comes from Panax ginseng, assembly GCA_020205605.1. NCBI lineage: Eukaryota > Viridiplantae > Streptophyta > Magnoliopsida > Apiales > Araliaceae > Panax > Panax ginseng. The sequence continues at coordinate 17,155,485 of CM035144.1, forward strand.
GTTTTGGAGGGACCTAAATAGGCATATTTAAGATTATCAGGCAGAGGTTTGAGTTCTAACTCTGGTGGACTCTTTTCAAGAGGTTCTGAAGATTGCAAGAATGGTTCAGTCACGAGTTCCCATTTAGAGTAAGACATTGATGTTGATGACTCTAGCATTTCATTAACCTCATTTACATATTCTGATTCATCCCAATTTTGACTAAAATGATTTAGACAAAAATTAAAAATTTTGTCTTCTCCCGTAAGTTCATTGTCGAACATGTCCTGAATCATGTTCACTTCAATGGGTTGGTTAGAAAAATCACAAGGTTGCTTTCCCACATTAAACACATTTAAATCAATTGTCATGTTCCCAAATGTCAATTTCATTAGTCCATTTCTACAGTTGATTAACGCATTAGAAGTTGCTAAAAATGGTCTACCTAAAATTACAGGAATTTGACCCTTGGGATTGACAACAGGCTGGGTTTCAAGGATAACAAAGTCAACAGGGAAGAAAAAATCACTAACCTTAATGAGTACATCTTCAACTATTCCTTTTGGCACTTTAATGGAACGGTCAGCTAGTTGGAGTGTGACACTTGTCTTTTTCAACTCTCCTAAGCCTAAGGTTTCGTACACAGAAAATGGTAACAGGTTCACACTAGCTCCTAAATCAAGCAAAGCTTTTTCAATTAATGCGTCACCTATGATGCATGAAATAGTAGGACAACCGGGGTCCTTATATTTCACAGGGACTTAACATGGCAAGATAGAACTAACAATGGCTGTTAGAAAAGCTTTCTTAGGAACATGAGTGGTTCTTTTATGTGTGCACAAAGCTTTTAGACATTTAGCATATGAGGGAACTTGTTGAATGGCATCTAGAAGGGGAATATTAATTTTCACTTGTTTGAACACTTCTAGAATTTTGTCCAACTGGGATGACTGCTTGTTTGAAATAAGTCTTTGAGGGAATGGGGCTTTTGGTTTGAAGACTTTTTCAATTGAATCATAAGGTGTGGTTTGATCATCTTTTGACACAAGCTTAGTAGATGGGCCTACTAACTCAGAGTTCGTGGGATTTTCAAGCTGGGTTAACTTTGAAGATCGATCATTAGATTCAATATTTAATTTTTTCTCTTCTTCATTATCAATGACAGCATGATCGTTAAAATAATTTCCAGACCTTAAAGATGTGAGATCCCAAATTTTATGAATAAAGATTTACATTTCTCGAAATATTTTTTTTTTATATTATGGTGTGAATTTGATATAATGTTATAATTGTGGATAATATTTACAAATTTTACAAAGCAAGTGGTTATATAATATTCGATTAGTTGGGAAATATTCGTTTTAATAGGGAATATTCGTATGACGGCACAATCATTGGTGGACCCCACAACGAAAGTATTGTCGTAGTAAGAAAAAGATGAGTTATCTTTTATTAAAAATAACTACGAAAGTGTTACCGAATTAAAAGCTGTTGAACTACCCGGTAGTAAAAGTACAGTAATACGTGTGGTTGCATAGTAGCACACAGTATTGATTATTGATGCTTACGTGAGAAGTCACTCAGTTATACTCAATTATTGCTACAGTAATTGCTGCATCATATCTCTCATATTATTGATTCGATTATTGTCACGATTGTCATACGCATAAAATGTTATATTATTAAATCAATAATTGAGACGACAAAGTTATTCATATTATTAAATTTCAATATTTATAATGTCTAGAAGTTCTGTCAAGGAGAGGTTTGGTCATCTAATTGCGCGCCAATAAGGAGAAATCCTTATCGGAAAGCCCCCTCTTTCTTGGGAACGACCTAATTGTTAAATATTGTGAGTTATAATATTAATGATGAATAAGTTCGTGTTGATTAAAGATGAATTTGATAGTTCTATTGTGTTGGGATTATTAGTGTTAATGGAAATCGACATCTATTCCAATGATAATTGATGTCTGGGGGTTATATTGATAAATCGGGTAATTAATCGGATAAATGAACAATTAATTGCTACTAATTCATATGCTTATATAACTATTTGTTCACATGTGTGTACTATTGAGTCACATTCACTTACTATTAGGGGAGTTGGTGCAAGATTGATAATACTTGCATGACTAAGTTAAAAATGGAGGTATAGATGGAGGTACTATACTGTAATTCGTATTTTTACATGATTATAATTATTGATTCACATGATTGAACTATTGAATTACATTATTTACTATTAGGGGAGGTGGTGCAAGTTTGATAATACTTGCAGGACTAAATTAAAAATGAAAAAAAAGAGGGAGGCATTGTACTCTAATATTTCGAGCCCCAAAACGTGCAATTATTGAAACTATATTTTCCTATAAATAGAAGCTCATCTTCCTTCATTTCTCACCAATTCACTAAAGCTATAGAGCAATTATTATAGAGAGAAATTATAGAGAGAAAGAAGAAGAGAAGTCTGCTACCTCACTATTCCAATATCCAGTTCCTTCTAAAGTAATGGGTATTATTTCTTTCGTATTCATGAAGAGAGCTATTGTTATTCCATTATTTATTATTATGTTGAAATAATCTGTCTATGCGAAGTACCGCATACATGGTGAAATTCTTCTATTATTCCATTCTTTATTATCCTGTCGGAATATCCTGTTTGTGCGGGTTACGCATGACCTGGTTTCATTCTTTATTATTATGTCAGAATATCTTGTCTGTGCGTTTACGCATGACCTGGTTCCATTCTTTATTATTCTGTCAAAATATCCTATCTGTGCGTTTACGCATGACTTGGTTCCATTATTTATTAATGCATTGGAAATAACTTTTATGCATGCGATCTATCGCATGCATGGTGAATTCTTACATTATTCCATTCTTTATTATTACATTGGAATAACTCGTCTATGTGGATTACCACATGCATGGTGAATGATCCTTTGTATTCATTCCTTATTAAATTGTGGAAATGATCTGTTTACGTGGATTACCGCATAGCGAGTGAAAATTCATTTGCAGTTTCGTAATTTTTCTGACCCTCAAAAATTATGGAAAAATTTTAAATGATAATTTGATGAGTTTTATATATTGTGTCCAAAGATGGCGATTTTTGGATGTATAGATTAAGAGTTATGGATTTTATGGGAAAAGACTATTTTAAAAGTAAACCCTTATAACTCTTTGTAGTTAACTCCAAAATTGGTGAAATCTTTATTGGTAGTACATGTATATAACAAGAGTATACCCTGTAAATTTCGGAATTTTTGGACAAAAGTTCAATTTATGATAAATGTCTAAATATTCGACAATTTTGGCCATATGAAAAATAGTAAATGAATTTTAAAAATTCCGAGAAAAATATATGTTCAATATGGGACTATATTCTGCTAAATCCCAGAAAAGAAATATTTTTGGGACTGATTTGGTATTTTTCATGAAAATGAACAAGTTATGAGTAAATGAATTAAATATGTTATATGAAGCAACAAATTGAAAAATAGGATTTTATGGGGTATATACAGATTTTTGATAAGAGATTTGATCATTGGTGATGAAATCTTATGAGTATGGCATTTTTGAATGATTAAATGCATTATTTGGTAAAGTGTAAACAATTGAAATAAACTATTTATAAGTTTAAGAAGTGATTAAAATATTATTATAATATTAATAATATTAGATTATGAGTTTATTAAGTGGTTGATAATTTTTGGATAAATTTAAAGTCTTTAATATTTATCCTTGTTTTCGTTTGATTCATGCTTATATCATTGTCATCATCCTCATGCTTATATGGTGATGAAAGTTATCTTTGGCTTACGTGCAAAGATGGACTGTTGATTATTAAATTGTATATCTTTGACTTATGTGCAAAGATGGACTGTTGATTATTGGTTTTATAGGTGTATATCTTTGGCTTACGTGCAGAGATGGACTTGGTATGATTATGACCAGAGATCATTCGGTATAATCATGACCTGTAATGTTATAAATGATGTGGTAAAAGTCCTCAGTGGCCTGTAGTGCATTGATGGATAATTTTTGGTATGATTATGACCAGGGATTATTCGGTATAGTCATGACCATTGATGATTTAATGAATATCCTTAGCCCGAAGTGCATGGATGATTCGATGATGTGGTTTATTTATTAAGCTGAGTCTCAGCGATAAAAATTGATGAAAACATTTAAATCATAGAAGATAGTAGATATCATGCTCTATTTGACCCTTCTAATGGATAGCTTATTTCGCGCAGTTAAACTTGATGTCTATTGTATTTTATCAGTTTAACATTGTTGAGACTAATGATAATTTATTCTGCATTATCTTAGTCATAATATTCTTTACTGGGCTAGTTGAGCTCACCCTTTGCTTTTATTGTTCTCTTCAGGAAATGAGAACGTAGCCGGGATTAGTCGGGGAACGGAGTGACGGTCCAGATGATAACATTAGTAGTCCTCACTATTCTGTTAAATAGTGTGACAATAAATATAATGGGGACTCCATTGAGTGTGGATATTGTCTAGATGACAATATTCTTATTAAAACTCTTAGATTATATTTTGTCCTATTTTACACGAGTGTTGTATAATTAAGTTGTATTTGAATTTTTTACCATGTATTTGGCGACTCAAGATGGGTGATGTATACCTATTTTGGGGGCGTCACAGTTGGTATCAAAGCTTAGGGATATGATCCCTGGCTGAGATATGAGACAAGAACTAGGAGGGGAGAGATGGGGAATTCCTTCGCTAGTATGACCTACCTAAGTTTATTTGGTATTTAATTGGTCGGTTAGGGTATAGGGATAATATGGAACATGTCAATTAACCCTTGTTTTGTGACAGTGTTTGAAAATGGCATCTGAAAATGTTGAGATCAGCAATGAAGTACATGAGACCATTAAGTTACCAACGATCAATACCTAGGATAATGTGCAACAGGAAGACAATAATCCTCAGGTAAATAACAACACCGATCAAATGATGAACGATGGGATGTTCAGAGGCCTTATGCAATTCATGCAACATCAGGTAAGAGAGACTCCTGTTCAAAATATAGGTGGAAATAATGGCAACCCACGGTCGGTCACCGCTAAGCAATTCAAGGAGCTGGGACCACCGGAGTTTTTGGGAAAGCCATAACCACTTAAGGCGGAGACGTGGTTAAAGTAGATCACCAAGATATTTGATGTCTTGGGATGCTCAGAGGAGCAAAAGGTTCCCTTCGCCACCTTTATGCTGCGTGAAGAGGCAGATTACTGGTGGAAATTTGTAAAACGTACCCAGCCTGACGCACTCAAGATGTCTTGGGAGAAGTTCCAAGAGCTGTTCAATGACAAGTACTTTCCCGAAAGTATTCGTCACATAAAGGAGGTGAAGTTTATCAAGTTGGAGCAAAACAATATGACCGTGTCGCAATACGAGGCTAAATTTGCGGAGTTTTCTCGGTTTGCATCCCATTTGGTCGATAATAAGGAGCGAATGACGCGAATATTTCTAAGAGGTTTGAAACCCGATATACGTTAATACCTCATTTCTCACAAATTATGTTTGTATTCAAATGTAGTGAATAGGGCTCAGTTATTGGAGTGCGATAATGAACCAGCCCAACCAAAAGGCAACGATAATAATCGTACCGATGGCAACGACCATCGGAACAATGATAACCATCGTGGGGGAAATTATCATGCCAAGAATGGTAACCACTTTGGTGGTAATCATGGCCAAGATAATAGGAGTGGAAATTTTAAGAAGAGGAGATTCAACAATGATGGAAAGATGTCAGCACCAGCACCTGTTGTTAAGGAAGGAGAATAACCGCCGGTCGTATGTTATAAATACGGAGGGGAGGGACATATCAGTCCAAACTGCGTGATGCAGTCCAAAGCATGTTATAATTGTGGAAAAGAAGGTCACCTAACCCGATTTTATCGTGCACCAAAGTCAAGTCCAGCTGGGACGGTGGCACCAAAGGCGGATACGGACAAAACAAAGTCGGTGGTTTTAGGAAGAGCATTTTTCGTGACTTCTCAAAAAGTGAGTAACCCGAACGAAGTTAGCACGGGTTAGTTAATTATAAATTCTTGCGAAGTCTATAACTTATTAAATACCGGTTTTTACCCATTATTTTATCTTTCTTGCTTGCACTCGATGTTTAAATTTAACTCTAGAGAAGTTAGACTTTGACTTATCGATTGAAACTTTGTTAGGAGAAACCTTCGTTACATCCACTGCTTATAAGTCTTGTTTGATTCAAATCGACACTTTCACGTTACCTGTCGATCTTATCTCTTTGATAATACTTGCCTTTGATGTGATTTTAGGAATCAATTGGTTAACTACTCATCATGCTTTTCGTAAAGTTGTTAGCTTTCATATTCCTAACCAACTTGTTATGCGAATTCAAGCAACCAAACCACTAAAGTCAATAATTGTCATATCAAGCCATAAGTAAAGAGCCCCGATCCTTTCGTTGTTGACTTCCTTGTGTGGAATGCACCGAAGCTAGATTATCCGTAGGGGACGTCGTGAATAACGGTGGCAAGTTTATAGATATCAATGTGACGTGTTATCCATGTCTTGGATGAGGGTCACAGTTTTGAATGATATTTCTATTGTTAATAAATTTCTTGACGTATTCCTGAAGACTTCTTAGCTTACCCTAGGCGTGAAATCGAATTTTGTATTTGACCCCAGTACAAAACCCATTTCTAAAACCCTCAAATATTTCTTCAACTAAAATGGGCGTAATACGCGCCAAAAGCGTTGGCTCGGTTTGTTGAAGATTACGATCATACCATTCAATATCATTGTGGAAGAAGCGAACGTGGTGGTAGACGCGCGTTGAATAGAAGATCGATATATCGTTTACGAGTGCGATGTTGTTAACACAAAAACCCATTTCAGTATAACTTACAAATGATGAAGATAGAGTTAAAGACTCTAGGGACCCACGTGAAGATAACGAATATACAAGTAGAATCGACTTTAATTGATAAAGTTAAAGTCGCTCAAGCTATACACCCGAATCTGATGAATGAGAAGAAGAAGGTTCAAGAAGGCGTTATCTCAACCCTCGATTTAATTGGCCCATTTGAAATCCTCGATGGAGTAGGAATTGTGGCCTATAGACTCGTTTTACCGCCAAGTATGTCGCGTGTTCATAACATTTTTCACGTATCGATGTTACGTAAATATATGGATGACCCGAACCACGTTATTAAATTAGAACTAGACGACATAACAGAAGATTTAACGTATGAGGAGATACGTGTTAAAATCTTGGATAAGAAGGATCGTATTCAATACTCAAAGGTTATACCTCAAGAGTTGGAATATGAAATGAAGTCAAGGTATCCTCACCTCTTCGGCATACCAGGTACGTACGTAAATTTCGAGGGCGAAATTTTATAAGGAGGGGAGATTGTGAGACCCCAAATTTTATGAATAAAGATTTAAATTTCTCGAAATATTTTTTTTTATATTATGGTGTGGATTTGATATAATGTTATAGTTGTGGGTAATATTTACAAATTTTGCAAAGTAAGCAAGTGGTTATATAATATTCGATTGGTCGGGGAATATTCATTTTATTGGAGAATATTAAATGCGATGGCACAATCATTAGTGGACCCCACAACGTAAGTATTATCGTAGTAAAGAAAACGATGAGTTATCTTTTATTAAAAATAACAATGAAAGTGTTACCGAATTAAAAGCTGTTGAACTACCCGGTAGTAAAAGAAACAAGAATGTCTGGCGTGGTTGCATAGTAGACACGGTATTGATTATTGATGCTTACGTGAGAAGTCACTCAGTTATACTCAATTATTGCTACAGTAATTGCTGCATCACATCTCTCATATTATTGATTCGATTATTGTCACAGTATCATCTGCATAAAATATTATATTATTAAATCAATAATTGAGACGACAAAGTTATTCATATTATTAAATTGCAATATTTACAATGTCTAGAAGTTCTGTCAAGGAGAGGTTTGGTCATCTAATTGCTTGCCAATAAGGATAATTCCTTATCGGAAAGCCCCCTCTTTCCTGGGAACGACCTAGTTGTTAAATATTGTGAGTTATAATATTAATGATGAATAAGTTCGTGTTGATTAAAGATGAATTTGATAGTTCTATTGTGTTGAGATTATTAGTGTTAGTGGAAATCGACATCTATTCCGATGATAATTGATGTCTGGGGGTTATATTGATAAATTGGGTAATTAATCGGATAAATGAACAATTAATTGCTACTAATTCACATGCTTATATAACTATTTGTTCACATGTGTGTACTATTGAGTCACATTCACTTACTATTAGGGGAGTTGGTGCAAGTTTGATAATACTTGCACGACTAAGTTAAAAATAGAGTTATAGATGGAGGTACTATACTGTAATTCGTATTTTCACATGATTATAACTATTTATTCACATGATTAAACTATTGAATTACATTATTTACTATTAGGGGAGGTGGTGCAAGTTTGATAATACTTGCAGGACTAAATTAAAAATGAAGAAAAAGAAGGAGGTATTGTACTGTAATATTTCGAGCCCCAAAATGTGCAATTATCGAAACTATATTTTTCTAAAAATAGAAGCTCATTCTTCCTTCATTTCTCACCAATTCACTAAAGCTATAGAACAATTATTATAGAGAGAAATTATAGAGACAAAGAAGAAGAGAAGTCTGCTACCTCACTATTCCAATATCCAGTTCCTTCTAAGGTAAGGGGTATTATTTCTTTCGTATTCATGAAGAGAGTTATTGTTATTCCATTTCTTATTATTATGTTGGAATAACTTTATACATCTAAGCAATCGCATATATGGTGAAATTCTTCTATTATTCCATTCTTTATTATTCTGTAGGAATATCATGTATGTGCGGATTACGCATGACCTGGTTCCATTCTTTATTATTCTGTCAGAATATCCTGTCTGTGCGTTTACGCATGACCTGTAACGATCCGGAATTTCAAATTGTAATATTAAATATTTATTTGATGTGTTTATTGTTGAAATTGATGAGATAAATATTTTATTGATGTAATGGTTGCTAGTAAATATTTATGAATCTAAATTCATTAGATAATATTCTAAATTAAATTAATTTATAATTTAGAGAGTTGTAATATAACATGAGATGTTATATTGTTGTTTTAATTTAATAATTTAAGGTGGTATATTAAGTTATTAAATAAAATTATAATGAAATTATAATTTTGTGATATTTGGTTAAGTTGGAAAATTATTTAGTATGTGGTAATTAGTTTATTTAATTAAGATTGGATATGGAAATCCAAGTAAAAATGCGGGACAATAAACTATATTATAAATGACTTATAAAAATAAATTAAAAGAGTTTTAATTTGGTTTTACCAAACAAATCCTTAGAGCTTTTAAAATTCTTATTTTAATCTTGTTTTGCCAAACAAGGTTTAAGGAATGATTAAGTCATTATTTTAAGTGGTTTTACCAAACAAGATATAAGGATTAATTGATTAATTTTAATTATGTTACCCAAACAAGCCTTATGGCTTTTGATTTTCAAAATTTGATAACTGATTAAAGTTATATACTTAATATCTATATTATTATTATTATACATTATATTTTTGTTAGTGCGTAAGTTAGAAGTTAGGGAGAAACTCAGAAGAAAGAAAAAGAAGAAAAGAAGAAATTGAGAGAAAACTTGAGAGAATCCTAGAGAGATTTTGAGAAAAGAATTGGGGAAAAGAAGTCTTGTTGATCAAAGGAAGAAAATTTTCACCTTCTAGCATACAAGGTATCCTCTTACCCTTTTAAAATTCTAAAAGTTGTGGTTGTCTTCTCTTCTAAAATTCTCTGTAAAATCTTTATAGAGGTTGAATTAATTGTTATATATAGTTTATATGATAAATTAGTTGTTGTGAAACTGTTTTCATAAGTTTATATATGAGTATAGTCAATGAATTTATGTTATGTATTTATGGCTTAGTTGCAGTCAAAGTTTAGTTATGAAATCATGATGAACACCTTAAATTGATGATGTATTCTGATAGTGCTTGGAAAAACGAAAAACAACCAAAGTTGAACGAGTCAAAACGGATGTAAAACGAATTCACAATGAAGAATTTCGCTATGAATGTCAAAAGAAGAGGTAATAAGAGAAATAGTAAAATTAAAGGTTGTAATATTTGATGTTTATGTTGTTTATGTGGTTAGAAACGTGTTAAAAACATTAGTTGATGTTTCTGTAAACATATTACACCTTGGGTAGGTTGGTATGGTTGTTAGAAAGGAGTTTGTAGGCCTAATTTGGCTTTCTGTAGTGTTCGGGATCAAAATTCGTGAGTTAGCAGAAGGGACCCCCGCCCTGATGGGCCCCTCTAGTGTAAAAACCTCCACCCCGGGGGGTAGTTTTCCTAGCCAATTTTGGAAAAAGAAATCTGACAGGACATGTTTTACTAAAACAGCCATAACGTTTTCATACAAACTCCGATTGAGGTGATTCAAGATGATCCGGAACGAGAACGAATAGGCCTACAACTTTTGTTCTTTAAGGTTTTCAATTTGAGGTCATGAACAGGGGTCAAAATGGTCAGTTGTGGGACTGATATGTATTAGGAGGCAAGCGGAGGGCGTCGGGAATGCACACATGCAAGTGTAGTGCTCTTGACGATTAAAGATGATGTCCTAAGTTATAAAACATGAATATTAGTAAATATAATGATACTTAATATTAATAAATGATGTATTAGATAAGTTGTATAAGCATACTAAGCACACAAATGAGAGACGAATCAGGCGTGTGACGAATGAACGTCGAAACGCCATGCCAAGTGTAAATAAACTTAAAAAGTGTTTTAATTCAATTGAAATAAATATTATAATATATGGAATGAATTTAATATAAAACCAATAAGTAGTCCTAGCAAGACTTAAGCACTTGAATGAACTTCGAACATGAAATATAGGGAGTTATAAGTCTAAAGTTAACACAATCAAATTGAACATTGTGTATTGATTAATAGGAAGGGTTATAGGATGTAGATTAAAGTTTACATTACAACTACTATGCGTTGCTATGTGACTAATAGTTGATGTGAATGATTATATAATTGTGTATGCGACGTGCGTGCAATACTGAGATAACCATAAGTCGTTAAACCGTTATTGGTAAACAACGATCAAGGCAAGTCTTTCGGTTCCTATTTGCTATGTGAAATTGATGATTAACTGTTTTAAATCTTTATTGCAAAGAGCATGATATGTTATATATATGTTGAATGTATGAAATGTTAAAGTCAATTTATGACTACGTTGTTTGACTAAAGTATGTTGATTGAGTAAGGAACTCAATCTTTATACTTGTTATATGAATGGTAACATGTATGTTATGTTAATCCGATGTTTATGAGATATATGTTGAGCATGTTATTATATGCTACGTGATGCATGTAAACTGTTAGATTTTGCTGGGCTGTCGAGCTCAACCTTGTAAATAACCACTTTTGCAGGTTCAAGATTCAAGGTAAAGTTATGTCTTACTTGAAAGACATGAGTCAGATGTGATGCTTGAAGATTTATACACTTTGGTTCTGTTATTATTATTTGAAGCATATTTAAGGTTTCGAATAATGTATTAATGTCGAATTGTAATATCGTTTTGAGATGTAAACTATTGTAGTATTAAAATGATTCTGAGGTATTTAGATGTAAAGGTTGAAGGTTTTGGGAACGAGGATAGTTTGTAATAGAAAATTTTAATTATTTCGCAAATGTCAATGGTTGAATTATCGTTTAATGATGTAAAATTAGAGGTTGAACGTATTATTAACGACCGAAGTCGAGAATTAAATTATATGAATTTTGGGGTCGTTAGATTTATAATTTGGTATCAAAGTCAGAGGTTATAAACCTTAGGTAGGTGTACCGTAGGCTATAACCTTAGAGAATGAATATGAAGATAATGAAAGAATACGCTCAAATAAAGTTTGAACAATAAGAAATAATTTTAAAAAAAAATTTATAAAGGAGGGATTAAAACATGCGTGAAAGGATTCAAAGAAGAATCTCGCAAAGTTATAAGGAGTATGAATGTGGGGTTACCCAACTCCAATAATAAGGATGTAAGGTGATAATAAATAGACAATGTCTATAAGAAGAGAATGATAAAGAAGTAAGAATCAAAAAGTTATATTTAAGTATGGTACAATTGTACTCTTTAATAGTTGATGTATGGTATCTGGGCTAAACGATTCCTTCATAGAGCGGAGGTATATACGAACTAGCAACTCAGAACCTAGTTTGTTGGTTTTTTGTGGAAAACCACTTAGCGTACCATATTGAAACTATTAGAGACTCGATGTGTACCAAGTATAGAAATGGATACATATGATGAAAAAGGAAAGAAAAAGGATCGTAAAACAAAATGATCACGAGTTAAGAAAAGAAATTTAAGGGAGATGATTATAGAATATGATCATGACGTGATCTGTTTAAGTTATAAAAGAAAGATGGTCTGCAATATTTCAATAATTATAGTTTGATGCTATGAAGTTAATGTACTATGATATAGTACAAGAAAAACTCACGAGGAGTTATAGATAATGTGATATGAGGAATTCGTATTGAGCAAGTTATGAGCAAGATAGAGTTAAGTGGGATTTCAATTGAGGACTCATGTGATGGTTGAGTTGTCCAAATCTTTGTATGGGCGAGGGTTTCATGCTTGCACTCAGTTTATCACATTGATAATCATTGAAATGTTGGTGTCACGCTATCAATGTATATGTGGTGAAAAGGTGATTCTTTTCTCATGTGTATATTTAATAGTTAGAAACTATTAAGATTAGTCAGATATTATTAGGATTAGGTGAGGTTCTTAAAACTAATGTATATAGTAAGTTCGTGACTCACAATAATATGATATGTTTTGAACCCCTCAGCGAATGGACGCCTATGGTCTGACTAGGATTAGTTCATAAACTCATATTATTGTGGCAAGTTCCAGAACTTCTAATGTGCGATAAGTTTGATGAACTATATTGGGTAGGAAAAGGCTATAGAATAGAGAGCATTGATGAAGTTGAAGATTGATAGAATGGTTAAGTAATGAATAAATAGAGTAATGATTGAAGTTGATGGATACCTGGATATTCTAAACCTACTAGTTATGCTAGACTTTCAAAATTTATTGACTTCGTGCCGATGGTTATACTTTTGATTTTTTGGAAAAATAAATGTTAGGTCACACTAGTGAACAAAAGAATTTTTAAAAACAGTGCTATTATTCGTATGTCTATGCTAATTGATTTGGCAAGACAAAAATAATTTGAAATATATCAAAATGTATTTTTTTATATCATCAATGCATCATGGAACCTGGTGCAGAGATGATATAAACGATGGAGTCATCAATGCAGTATTACTTAGTGTTGGATGTGATCTAAGGATCGTTAGCCCACTATGGTATGATGTAGTATGATAAAATCACCAAAGGACGGAATCCTCAATCTGACCGTAAATAAAGTCTTGATATATCATGACGTCATAAAAATATTTTGAGATTTCTTTAAGATATGATATATATATATATATATATATATATATATATATATATATATGTATATTTCGATTGATGTACGAATTATTGTAGAAGTCTATGCTTTATTTGATTCAATTTAGACTTAATATTGGAAGATGTTCATTAAATTCAAGCGTTTCTTGAAAAGTTATGCCAAACCAAATTATTTTGGTGCGGATTCGGATGTTGAAAAGCTGAGATGAATAACCCTTTTATAGGGGATTACGCGGAGGCGTTTAGATGTTTGTTCACAATACATTGTACGAAGGGCTGATCACCCTAAGTACGAGGTGTCCCTATAGTCTTATGACTATTAAAGTTTAAGTTGAAAGATTACTTATAACTATGGACATACGCATAACGTTTAAATATTTGTGCACAATACATCGTACAAAGGGCTTAACACCCTAAGTACGGGAGTTCTTATAGTCTAATGACTGTTAACGTTTAAGTTGAAAGAGTACTTATAACCGTTGACGTAGTTCAAGGTCTTATGACCCTTAGCATGATTTGGAATCTTTTAAATTCCTATTGTTCATATCGCTTCCCAATTATTGAGCAATTGTGGAAGATTCTTGTTATTCTGAAAGGTAAAAGTGGAAAGGATGAGAAAATTAAGCAAAACATAATAATTTCAAGAAGGAATTGAAACTCCAGAAAGAGAAAAAATGTGAAACTCTTAGAAGAGGAAGAGGTGAGGAATATGATGATCTTAGAAAGATCCTTAGAGAAAGAATTTGGTTGCAGAACCTAATAAACAAATAGATATCAACATAAAATCTATTTTATAGATTGAATGAATGAAGAGTAATAAATAAAATTTCGAGAATGAAATTCTTAGAAGAATGGGTGAATATAATATCCCGAGTGTTCATGATAACGATCCTTAGAGAAGGAAATGAACGGGTTAAAGAATATGTAATACTCAAATATAATTGAGTCTAAGTAAAGGTTATGAAATAAAACATACAAGAATTTATTATGAAGAATGGAGGGAGTAGGAAATATAAAACCTATATTAAGGTAATGAGTTGAAGTTATTCAACGAAGAGATTTGGTAAGAAGCCTGAGGAAGGTGGGGTTTCGGTGATTCCGAGGATGGAATCCTTATAAGGTGTCATAATTTTAGCAGTTTTAGGATTTGGAAAATAATTTTTTAGAAATGTAACTACAAATCCCTCCCAGGTTGATATGGAATTATTTGGTAGGCTATATAACCATTTTTTAGCATTATCTTTTAAAGCAAATGTTATAAATCATAGCCTAATTGAGTCATCATACAATTGTTGAATTTTCATTAAGGCACAAACTTCCTCAAATTCCTGAATAAATAAATATGCATCTTCTATCCCCGTAAACCAAGGTAACAGATTTATAAAATGTGGCTTAAGTTCAAAATTGTTACGATTCACGGTGGTAGACTAATACATGAAGGTGAAGGCAGAGGCGGGAAGGATAAAATCGATCCCTTAAAAAAACAGTTTGGGCGCCCTCCATTTTTGTTAAAGTGAGATCTTTTAAAGTGAAATCCGAAAAATCAAGTTTTCTCACTAATCGGGATGTTTCGTCCCTAATCCACACTTTTTGCATATACTAATTAACAAATAATCAGATAAGCACAAAAAAATAAAAAATAAATAATAAATAATAATAATAAAATTACTTCTAAGGTTAACCTAAATAAAATCTAGACAGGTCATAACTGTTCCAAGTTACACCGCAAGGTCCACCAAATTCGAAATTAATCATACCACTAGCCAGGTAAGTGTAAGAAAGGTGGGAGTCTCTCCGTAGATACGATGACTAATTGAATAACCACACAATCTTTAGGCGTATACCTTTTGAACCACTTGCCTAGACACAAAGAGTTTGATTAATTTAAAATTGAACTCTCTTGGAGTTTCTTGTCCTAATTGAGCTCGAGAGTCCTAGGGGCCAACGTCTACTTGATTTTATTAGGTCATGGTTATGCAAAATGCAAATTGGGTTATTTGTGGGCCAAGGAAGGGTGATGAAATCCCCACCTTATCTTGTTACAGGTTGTGCCCTTAATGTTAGATTATAGATGAAAATGCACAAATAAAAAAATAACTATGAGACCCCAGATTTTATAAATAAAGATTTAAATTTCTCGAAATATTTTTTTGAAAATTATGGTGTGGATTTGATATAATGTTATATGTTGTGGGTGATATTTACAAATTTTGCAAAGTATGCTAGTTGTTATAAAATATTTGTTTGGTCGGGGAATATTCTTTTTGTCGGGGAATATCCGTACGACTGCACAATCATTGGTGGACCCCACAACGGAAGTATTGTCGTAGTTAGAAAATGACATAATTATCTTTTTATAAAAATAACGGCGAAAGTGTTACCGTTAAAAGCATTGAACTACCCAAAGTAGTAAAAGTACGATGAATACGCATGGTTGCATAAGAAGACACGGTATTGATTATTGATGCTTACGTAAGAAGTCACTCAGTTATACTCAATTATTGCTCTGAAGAATTGCCGCATCATATCTCTTATATTATTGATTCGATTATCACGTAGTATCATCTGCATAATATGATATATTATTAAAATCAATAATTGAGACGACAAAGTTGTTCATATTATTAAATTGCAATATTTATAATGTCTAGAAGTTCTGTCAAGGAGAGGTTTGGTCATCTAATTGCGCGCCAATAAGGAGAAATCCTTATTAGAAACCTCCTCTTTCCTGGAAACGACTTGGTTGTTAAATATTGTGAGTTGTAATATTAATGATGAATAAGTTCGTGTTGATTAAAGATGAATTTGATAGTTCCATTGTGTTAAAATTATTTGTGTTAGTGGAAATCGACATTTATTTCGATAATAATTGATGTCTAGAGGTATATTGTTCAATCGGGTATTCGGGGCACTTTTTGTGTCAGAGTACTATTCACGGGTTACTATTCACCCGATTACTATTCACTATAGTATTTTTCATTCTGGTATTTGGGACACTTTTTGTCTCGGGGTGCTATTCCCAAAGTACTATTCATGGGGTACTATTCACCCAAAAAATATATTTTTTTTCGGTCCAAATCATTTTTGGGTACAATATTATTTCATGAGGAGATGTGCTAATTTTTCAGACTGTTGGTTGAAATTATAATAGTAAATCAATATGGATCGTTGGTTTAAAGTAAAGTTTTAATAGTGAATCAATATGGATCGCTGGTTTAAAGTTTTAATAGTGAATTAATATGGATTGCTGGTTTAAAGTTTTTATAGTGAATCAATATGGACCGTTGATTTAAGTTTTAATAGTAAATCAATATGGACCGTTCGTTTAAAAGTAAATCAATCTGGACCGTTCATGAATTAGTTACTATTCAGTCCATTCTCCTATAAATAGAAGTTCATTCCTTCATTATTTCTTACGAATTCACTGAAACTCTAGAGAGAGAAATTATAGAGAGAAAGAAGAAGAGAGTCTGCTACCTCACTTTTCCAATATCCAGTTTCTTCTAAGGTAAGGGATATTATCTGTTGTATTTGTAAGGGGTATTATTTATTTCATATTCATGAAGAGAATTATTTTCTTTCAATACTCGTAAGGGATATTATTTGTTGTACTCGTAAGGGGTATTATTTCTTTTGTATTCATGAAGAGAACTTCTGTTATGCCATTCTTTATTATTCTATTGGAATAACCTGTATACGCGGACTACCCTATACTTGGTAAAATTCTTTTGTTATTCCATTCTTTATTATTATGTTGGAATAACCTATCTATGCGAAGTACCGCATACATGGTGAAATTCTTCTATTATTCCATTCTTTATTATTCATTGGAATATATCACATGCAATGCGTTTACACATGACTGGTTCCATTATTTATTATTCATTGGAATAACTTGTCTGCATGCGATTCTATCGCATGCATGGTGAATTTTGTTGTTATTCCATTATTTATTATTCATTTGGAATATCCGCTTGCGGTCGGATTACGCTTTGACACGGGTTCCGATTCTTTATTATTACTCGTTGGAATATCCTCGTTCATGATTACGCTGACTGGGTTACATTCTTTATTATTCTGTTGAGAATAACATGTCTGTGCGGACTATCGCATGCATGATGAATTCTTTTGTTATTCCATTCTTTATTATTCTGTTGGAATAACCCGTATATGTGGATTACCACATGCATGGTGAATGATCCTTTGTATTCATTCCTTATTAAATTGTGGAAATGATATATTTACGTGGATTATGATGAAAGTCATAATAAAAGCATTGGACTGATGAAAATCATGGGTATATGTAGTATTGGTAAGTGTTATGATGAGTTATGTTGGTTATTATGTGAAAACATGAAAGTTTTTTAGAAATCACAAAGGGATGAAAATCAGATTTTGGTGAAAATGGAACATGAAATTCAATTGACCATATCTCCTATTATATTTCGAATTTTTGAGTGTGGTCAAGTTCTAGAGTTAGATCTATGAGTTTTCTAACTTATCCAAGTGGAACCACTGGAAAAGGTGTTGTAGATTTTTGTGTGGACTGATTTTAGCAAATGAGTCAAAAATTGCAAAGTACTAAAAAGCTACTGCCCAAAAATTTAAAAGGGCATTTTCGGCCACTTAGTTTATGAAATAAATTCCGGCCTTTTGGGACAAGAAAATATATGGTATAAAGTACCTACTGTCCAAAAATGAGCTCATTCCGACTTAAAATGACCAAGTTATGACCATTTTAATTTTTGTGATTTTTTGACTAAAACGGCTATAACTGGAGTTCTATAACTCTGATGGCCACGAAATTTAAACTGGAGGCTCACGTTAACATGTATAAGATTGTGTCAAAATATTAGAATTTTTGGAGTTAAGCATGATAGGGCTAATTTTTTTAGCTACACACTAAAAATAATTTTACAGTTGAATATCTTTGGCTTACGTGCAAGATGTACTATTGATTATTGGATTACAGTTGTATATCTTTGGCTTACGTGCAATATGTACTGTTGATTATTAGTTTTACAATTGTATATCTTTGGCTTACGTGCATAGATGGACTTAGTATGATTATGACCAGGAATCATTCGGTATAATAATGACCTGTAATGTTACAAATGATATGGTAAAAGTCCTCAGTGGCCTGTAATGCATTGATGGACAGTTTTTGGTATGATTATGACCAGGAATTGTTCGGTATAGTCATGACCATTGATGATTTAATGAATATCCTTGGCCCATAGTATAGGGATGATTAGATAATGTGTTTTATTTATTAAGCTGAGTCTCAGCGATAAAAATTGATGAAAATATTTTAAACCATAGAAGATAGTAGATATCATGCTCTACTTGACTCTTCTAATGGATTGCTTATTCCACTGCAGTTAAACTTGATGTCTATTGTATTTTATCAGTTTAACATTGTTAAAGACTAATGATAATTTATTCTACATTATCTTAGTCATAATATTTCTTACTGGGCTAGTTGAGCTCACCCTTTCTTTCTTTGTTCTCTTGTGAAATGAGAGCGTAGCGAGGACTAGTCGGGGAGCGAAGTAGCGGTCCGATGATAGCATTAGTAGTCCTCACTATTCTATGAAATAGTGTGATAATAAATGTATTGAGGACTTATTTTGATTTTGAATACTGTCTAGAAAATAATATTTGTATTAAAACTCACAGCTCATGTTGTATATTTAAGATTATATTTATATTCTGTACCATGTATTTGGTGACTCAGAATAGGTGATGTATAACTATTTTGGGGGCGTCACAATAACTATAAACAAATAAAATGTCCTAAAACTATGTGAATTACGAAAAAAGGAGAAATTTTGACGTACCTCAATCCTCCAGCAATCACCAGAATTTATATTTGACAAAAAATAAAAAATAAAAAATAAAAACCTAACAGGATGTGCTCTACGTGAGTGAATGCATGAATGCGGCAAATAAAAAAAAACTAAATTTTATTTTTTTAAAAAAAAAGAAAAAGAAAATTGGAGATACAAAGTACCGAAGAAAGCGCAGCAACAAAATCTTTATCTTTTCGCTCCTTCGATCCACTTCAATACCCTGAAAAATAAAAAAAATATTTAAACATAAAATAAAATTAAAGTTAAAACTAATTCGAATAAATACAAATTAAGGAATAAAAAAAATTAATTCTAGTCCCCGGCAACGGCGGCAAAAACTTGATGTGTTAAAAATATGCATTGCAAGTGCACAGCGTTTATTGTAGATTTGGCAAGTGCAGGTCGAACCACAAAGAATAGATCAATTCTTTAATATATCCTTAATTAATATTTTAGGCAAATTAGAAACAAAAATGGTGGAGAAGATTTATTAACTAAATTATGCAAACTATTAATTAATAACGGAAACTATTAATGAGAAAAGATACGTAGGAATTAGAATCCACCAAATATTAACATAATAAATAATTTCTTATTTCCTAAATCAATTCCCAAATTATTTTTCCTTCCCTTTAAAAATAATTATTCATATAATTAATATGGGCAAGCATAAGTTATGAAAAATTCACAGATTAACTATAACTTATCAAAACCTCGCAATCAATATGAAAATCATATGCAATTTATGCGGAGGAATATATGAAGGTGAGAATAATTAGGCATAAATTTTGGAACGGAAAGAAAATATTATTATAAAATACTTAGTTTCATCATAATCCTAGGTATTAGAAATTTAGCTAGCCATGGAATTAAAAACAAAAACAAATAATATTAGTACTACTATTCGCATGAAATAAGAACAATAATTAAAAAGAGAATTTCTATTATATAAATAAAAGAAAGTTACAAATACTCCCTGACAGTAGTACCACACGTGATTGAAAATAAGAGAAAGGACAAACTGTAAATATCTTACTCCCTCCTACACTAGTGAAAAACTGAGAAAAAAAAAATAACAAGTGGTGCTTTCTCTCTAAAACAAGAAGCCTATTTATAGGAAAAATAACTTTGAACCCTAATTGAACTTGGATACTTTTGTTCCCTTTCCATGTAGGATTCAACTTCCTAGTGGCAATCAATTTCTCAGAAAGATCTTCTAGATAGACTTTCCTTTCTCTTGTTGAATTTGACTTGTACACCAAGATTGTTCCACCTCTCTCCTTCTCCTTGTAGGATTCTTCTTGGATATTCCTTATATGAATAAGAGCATTAAATATCCCTTGATCACCAAGATTTTGACTTTATTGCAACAAATATTAAATCCTATAAAATAAAATAAAACATATTAATTTAATAAACTAATATAATTAAAAGGACAAAATTAGGGATAATAAAATGTATGAATTACGTGTCTATCAGTTACTAAAATTCGAGATGTCGAAATATATAGTCTTGTTTACACTATTATATCCGTACGGTCAAATTATTAAATTGACGATCAAATGATGATAATTAAAATTGATATAAGATAATTTATCTTAAGTCGATATAAAATGTCTTTTACTATATATATGTCTTTTACTATATATATATATATATATATATATATATATATATATATATTTGGCCTGTTGAAATTTCGGCTGGAGCAAAAAAAATAAAAAAAAAATCAATCGGTTAAAAAAGGGGTTGCTCCACAGCAACCGATTATTGTGGATGGAACCCGTATATATATATATATATATATATATATATATATATATATATATATATATATGACATGTATTTGTTATAAATCCTTATAGCTCATAGACTATTTATGTGACGCCCCCAAAAATAGGTATACATCACCCATTTTGAGTTGCCAAATAAATTGTATAAAAATCAAATACAACATAATAATACAACTGTCGTGTACAATACGATGAAACATAACTGAGAGTTTAAACAGAAATATTGTCTTCTAGACAATATCCACTCTCAAATAGAGCCCTCATTACATTTATTATCATACTATTTTACAGAATAGTGAGGACTACTAATACTATCGTCTGGACCGTCACTCCATTCCCCGACTCGTCCCAGCTATATTCTCATTTTCTGAAGAGAACAGTGAAGGAAATGGTGAGCTCAACAAGCCCAGTAAGAAATATTATGACTAAGATAATACAGAATAAATTATCATTAGTCTTCAACAATGTTAAACTGATAATATATAATAGACATCAAGTTTAACTGCAGCGGAATATGCAATTCATTAAAAGAGTCAAGTGGAGAAT
This sequence comes from Panax ginseng, assembly GCA_020205605.1. Taxonomy (NCBI): domain Eukaryota; kingdom Viridiplantae; phylum Streptophyta; class Magnoliopsida; order Apiales; family Araliaceae; genus Panax; species Panax ginseng. The sequence continues at coordinate 17,177,242 of CM035144.1, forward strand.
AAAGTCTACTATCTTTTATGTTTTAAATGATTTTCATCAATTTTTATCGCTGAGACTCAGCTTAATAAATAAACCACCACATCTAACCATCCCTGTACCACGATCAAGGATTTTTATTAAATCATCAATGGTCATGACTATACCGAATAAACCTCGGTCATAATCATACCAAAAACTATTCATCAATGCATTATAAAGCCCTTCGAGGACTTTTATCACATTATTTATAACAGTCATGATTATCTTTGAATGATCCCTAGTCATAATCATACTAAGTCCATCTACGCACGTAAGCCAAAGATGACTTTCAACATAATATAACATGAGGATGATGACAATGACATAATAATTCAATAAAACAAGTTCAAGAATTAATTTATCCAAGAACCAATAACGCCCAAATTGTCAACATGATACTTCTTTGTAGAGTAAAATTCAAGAATGCTCAGAAGAATATTTCCATGAAAAGATACTGGATGAAGCGCAAATATCAAGGATATTCCACTAATTTCATGGACTGAGTATAATACCGAATGGAATAACAAAAGATATCACCATGCATGCAGTATTGATGATAGACAAAAGTTATTTCAACAGAATAATAATAACGGAACTGTGTCGGTGAAATTCACACCCAACAGGATGTTCCAACAGAATAATAAGGAATGGAATAACAACAGAAATCTCCATGCATGCGGTGCTTCGCATTGACAGGTTATTCCAACAGAATAATAATAACGGAACCAGGTCAGATGAAATTCACACCAACAGGATGTTCTAACAAAATAATAAATGCGGAATAATAAACAATGGAACTGAATTAAATTGTAAAAACACGAACATGAGAATAATAAATGCGGAATAATAAACAATGGAACCAGGTCCGGTGTAAAACACATGCATGTGATATTCCAATGAATAATAAAGAATGGAATAATGAGAAGAAGATCACCAAGTATAGGGATTAAGCGTACAAAAGTTATTCCAACAAAATAAATAAGAATGGAATAACATAAGGATTTCACCAAGTATAGGGTATGCCACTTTTACAAAAGTTATTCCAAATGTAATAATAAAGAATGGAATAATGAAGTTCTCTTCATGAATAAGAAAGAATAACACCCTCACCAGTAAAAGAAATTGGATATAGAAGTAGTAAAGTAAGTAGAATACTCTTCTTCTTTCTCTCTATAATTTCTCTCTAGAGTTTCAATTGAATTAAGTAAGAAATAATGAAGGAATGAGCTTCTATTTATAGAAAAACCGAGAGTGGCTTTTGGTCTTAATGAAGGGTCAAAATGACTCTTGGTAATATTGAAGAGGCAACTACTATTCGCGAAGGGGTAATTAACTCTTGAAACACCGAAGAGGCAAATAACTCTTGAAAAATTGAAAGGACAAGTTACTATTAAAACTCGTGAATAGTAACTCGTGAATAGTAACTCATGAATAGTAACTCGTGAATAGTAACTTCTGACACAAAAAGTTCCCCAAATACCCGATTGAACAATATAACCTCCAGACATCAATTATTATCGAAATAAATGTCAATTTTCACTAACACAAATAATTTCAACACAATGGAACTATCAAATTCATCTTTAATCAACACGAACTTATCCATCATTAATATCATAACTCACAATATTTAACAACCAGGTCGTTCCCAGGAAAGAGGGGGCTTTCCAATAAGGATTTCTCCCTATTGGCGCGCAATTAGGTGACCAAACCTCTCCTCGATGTAACTTCAGACATTATAAATATTGCAATTTAATAATATGAATAACTTTGTCATCTCAATTATTGATTTAATAAAATAACATATTATGCACATGATCTTCGTGACAATAATTGAATCAATAATATGAGAGATATGATGCAAGAATTCATGTAATAATAATGCAAGATAACCGAAAGTGACTTATCACGTAAGCATCAATAATCAATACTGTGTGCTATTATGCAACCACGCAGTATTATTGTACTTTTACTACTAGGGTAGTTCAACAGCTTTTAACAATAACACCTCCGAAGTTATCTATAAAATATTTTTTGTCGTTTTCTCAATCTGACAATAATTCATTTGTGGGGTCCACCAATGATTGTGTCATTGTACGAATATTCCCTGCAAAAAGAATATTCCCCGACCAATCGAATATTTATAAGACAACTTGCGTACTTTGCAAAATTTATAAATACTACCCACAACTATAACATTATATCAAATTCATTCCATAATACTCAAAAATAATATTCATCGAAAAATCATCTTTATTCATAAAAGTTGGGGTCTTACAATTTATATCATTAAGAATAAGAAGGAATGAATAGAATTAAAAAACAGAAAATTGATGTATGACGGTAAAAAAACATTTAGCGCTCACTACTATTAATAGGGAACGTTAATCAGGATAAGGGTTTGACTTATTAATAAGGGTTTATTAACTAAGGGCTATGATTTATTAACTAGAGCCTATAAACTAGGGTTTATGGTTTATGTTTTATTAATAAGGGTTTAGGGATAATTAAAGTTGAGAAAGTACATGTTGTGGATATATAATTGTAAACCTTAAACCCTAGTTAATAAAACTCTAAATAATAATTTATAAATCATGTTTTATAAATCCTAAACTATGATTAATAAACCCTAAGTATTTATTGGTTAAGTCAAACTTATTCTGATAAGCGGACGCTAATACTGTAATAGCCTAAATTTTTTTAATAATTAAATAGTAATTGATTTTATTTTATAAAATCATAATTAAAATAGAAAAGGTAAGTTATAAAAAATAAAATTCATTGTTTCGTTTGGAAAGTTAAATTCTTTTAATAAAAAATTTAATAATTGATTTAATTAAAATTAAAGAGTCCACTAGGTTTTGGTAACTCCTAGTTTTTTTCCTTGTTATATTTAAAGAGTGGAGATGTAACCTTAATTCTATTATAATTTGATTAGTTAAATTCCCGAGTAGAATACTTATACACACTGCAGCCCTTTAAAATAATTATAATTAATTCATCCGATGTTAGAATTGAGTAAATCCAAATCATATTTCTTTAGTTTTTTGTCCTCTACAATTGTGAAGAAGGAATAAAAGTTATTTTACGTCATCTTCATGTCTTAAATTGTTAAAAAATGCAACATGTCCTAATTTTGGTCAGTATTTTTAGCCCTAATTTTGAAAATTCATAACTCAATCAAATTAAATCCAAATCGATTGATTCTTGAGCATACTTTATATATCTTTTCGAGAGCTAGAGTTTTTGTGAAAACATGAAGAGATTTTGAATACTCTAAAAGATCCAAAAGTCAGATTCGTTACTGTTGCGTATTGAAGAAAACTGAACAATGAAGGTAAATATTGTTTTATACTTTAATTTTAAGTTTGGTTATGAGGATTTTTAAATTAGAGGTTATTTTTAAATAAAATATAGATATGAAATTAGATATCATGATCATCGAAAAGAGTAGATAAATTTATATTAAGCAATATAATTTGATTGAATGTAAACGTTAAAATATGAAAATCAGTTTCGATATTTTAAGGTCTATTGTGTGAGTTATATCTCTTAATCCGACCGTTGGATCGTTATAATTTTTGGATATGTTATACATATATAAGCCGAGAATATGTTCACCAATTTTGAACCGTTAATGATTAATGTACGAGATGTTATGAATTTTAAGAAATGTCTGATTTGGAATTTTTGTAACAGAATTTTAAGCAACAAGTTCTAATATTTAAAAATGCAAACTTAATGATTATACATCCGATTTGGGTGATTCTTAAGGCTAAATTGGATTATTTGAATTCTAGTTTCTGTTAAATTAATTAACTTGAAAAATAAGTTTTAACTAATGTTGATAAGATAATAAGAGTGAACTAGCGTCTTAAAAATAATTTATCATATTAGGCTTTTAAGATTTATTAAGTTTTGTTATTGACTTTTAAGTTTTAGAGTATTAATAGTGATATAAGGTGATAATTAAAAGCATATTGAATGGATTACGAATTATTACGAAATTATGAGTTTGGATTATATTTAATTCGATGTGAATATATTTGTGACGCCCCCAAAATAGGTCTACACAACCCATTCTGTGTCGCCAAATACATGGTACATAATTTAAATACAAACTTTATTTATACAACTATTGAATTGTCGTATAAAATACGACAAAACATAAACTGTGAGTTTTAATACAAATATTGTCTCGTAGACAATATCCAAACTCAAAATAAGTTCTCATTAAAATTATTATTGTGACGCCCCCAAAATAGGTATACATCACCCATCTTGAGTCGCCAAATACATGGTACAAAATTCAAATACAACTTAATAATACAACTGTCGTGTAAAATATGTCAAAACATAAACTGAGAGTTTTAATACGAATATTGTCTTCTAGACAGTATTCAAACTCAAATGGAGTCCTCAATACATTTATTATCACACTATTTCATAGAATAGTGTGGACTACTAATGCAAACATCTGGACCGTCACTCCGTTCCCCGACTAGTCCCGGCTACGTTCTCATTTCTTGAAGAGAACAACGAAAGCAAAAGGGTGAGCTCAACTAGCCCAGTAAGAAATATTATGACTAAGATAATGCAGAATAATTTATCGTTAGCCTTCAACAGTGTTAAACTGATAAAATATAACAAGCATCAAGTTTAACTGCAGCGAAACAAGCAATCCATTAGAAGAGTCAAGTAGAGCATGTTATCTACTATCTTCTATGATGTAAAATATTTTTTCATCACTTTTATCGCTGAGACTCAACTTAATAAATAATCCACATCATCGAATCACCCCTGCACTACGGCCAAGGATATTCATTAGTATCACGACCATGAATTATCCATGCACTACGGGCCACGGATATTCGTGTATTCATCAATTGTCATGATCATGCCAACAACTGTCCATCAATGCACTACGGGCCAATGAGGACTTTTACCACATCATTTGTAACATTACGGTCATGATTATACCGAATCATCCCTAGTCATAATCATACCAAGTCCATCTATGCACTACGGGCCAAAGATGACTTTCATAACAATATAAGCATGAGAATGATGACAATGATATAAGAATTCAATTAAATGAAAGCAAATGATAAATTTTTAAAGATTTATAATTTAATTTATCCAGAAATCAATAACGTCCAAATTGACAACATGATACTGCTTTGTGGAGTAAAATTCAAGAATAATATTCTACCAAAAATGATTTGGACCGAAAATGAATCAATTTTTATCATGAATAGTACCCCGGGTGAATAGTACTCGAGTGAATAGTATCCCGTGAATAGTATTTCATAAATAGTAACCCGTGAATAGTACTCCGGCATGAATAAGTTAAAACTTGTCAAGAATGCTCAAAATAATATTTTCATGAAAAGATACTGGATGAAACGCAAATTTTAAGGATATTCTACTAATTTTAAGGAGTATAGAAGCCAAAACTTTAACCAAATGAGTATAGAATTCAAAATCTGAAACGAAATAATATTACTTACATACTACAGAGTATGGAAGAAAATATTATTTCAAGCGAATATTGAATAAAAAAAACATCCCTTACCTTGAAAAAAAGAGTATTCCAGCTGGTATAGCGGGGATATTCTTGAAGAAAACTTATACTGTTTTCTACGCTCAAAGTTTTCTAAAAGTCGAAAGAAATACACTCAATATTATAGAAGAATAATTCTCTGATTCTGGTGTGATTTTCAATTCTAACTAAGCATCCTATTTATAGAAGAATGGAAAGGATACTATTTGGATGCATAGTGAAGAAAAAGTCACGGGCGACGTTCGGTCGAATTTTCTAAATTTTTTTTATTTTACTATGCTGCACTATGCAATAAAATATTCTAATTAAACGAAAACTTTTAAATAAAATATATTATATATATATTATATATTATATATTATATATTATATAATATATATTATATATATAACATATGTCTAAAAAAAACTCATGGGATACACTCTCGTGATTTACAGGCTTAATAATCATCATTACATATATATATATATATATATATATATATATATGTATACCATTCATAATCAGTACCTTTATATATATATATAATAATACTGTTGGAAGAATGCATATCTTGATTTGATGTTTAGAGTAAACGTTCATGATTATATGTGAAGTCCTTCAAGGAATATATGTACAAGGACTTAGTAATAGATCAAATTGTTAGGTAGATCCAACCTTTCAATGTTCATCATTCGGTAAATAAATGTATAGATAAAGAGATCAAAGATGTTAGGTTGATCTTTATCCTAAAATGTAATAGATAAGCTTCAAACAGATTTGCTGTCTAATGAGCTGAGCAAGAGTCTGCAAAAGCCAAGGTAAAATCGTAGAGCATCAAGGATCGTAGTGTGACTACCTTGAAGGGCCTCTCCAGAGATCGTAGAGTGGTCCAGATGTTTGCCGAAGCCAACTCAGAGATCATAGTGTGCTCTCGGAAACATAGAGTCTGCAAGACAAGCAAGTGAAGATCGTTGTGTGCCAGCCCTTAAGAGAAATAGTAGTTTTCTCGTTTGGATCCATCAAGCACCAAGGTGGCAAGACATCACGATAAGAATCGTAGAGTATCATCTGTCTGTGTCAGAAGTTATGGGCCTTGGCCATTTGTTCAAAGATAAAATCTTAACAAATGTGGAATGGGTTACAAACGTTGAAGTAATCACCAGTCCCAATGGCATAAAAGTATCCTTAGTATGCAACAGAGAGACGTATTATAGAAGCTAAGGAAAGGACCATGGGACAGAGGAAAACAACTTTTCAGGTGTTAGGTGAGAAAGTAGTCTACTATGTCAGTGGGCCAGAATGCAATTCAGAAGAAATGCAGAAAAGTCTCCATCAAAGATCAGAAACGTCAAACACATTAAATGCTTCAACAGATGGATTCAACGGGCAGATTTCAAAGATCACATATATGCAAGACATCTGCAGATCATTCAACTAAGCAAGCAATTAAACAAAAATAAAGTATACCCAACACTCAACTCTACGATTTGAGAAAAAGAGAAAGCTTGCACAGTTACTCAGTTCTTTCTAACAAGAGCTTAATGGCAAGTGAGTAGCACCAATCAAGAACTTAACAATAGCGAAACAAGTGAAGTAAGAAGTTCCAAGTCAGAAGGACTTGAAGAGTTCTAAAGTGAACTGTGAAGAACCAAGTCTGCTGGACTTGAAGAGTTCAAGAGTGAACTAAGAAGTTCCTAGACTACTGGTCTAGAAGGAATCTGTGAGATTCAGAAAGTGTAAATGACGTCCTTAGTGGATTTCCTACTCGAGGAGTAGAAGAGTGAACTAGGAGCTTTAAGTGCTCCGAACCACTTGAAACAACTGTGTCTATTTCATTCTTGCTATAACTGTTATAATTGTCTCACTCTCATTAACTCACTTTATCTAAAAGGGAGATCAAACAAACCTTAATTCTGCTGTGTTTAAATCATTATCAAAACTGACAAAGAAAAATGAAAAGAATTTTAATTATCTATTCAACCCCCCTTCTAGATAACTATTGTGCCTCCGAGAACTAACAATTGGTATCAGAACAGGTTCTTCTATAGCCTACAAAGCTTAAGTAGATCCAATGGCACACTTACCAAGCGAATCAAAGACTGGAGGAGGCAACAATACACCTATGTGCAACAAAGACAAATTCTCCAACTGGAAAGTTTGGATGCAAGCATACATGGATTCAATAGATGAAGATCTATTTGAAACTGTTCAGAATGGGCCCTACGTTCCTACAAATCTTGCACCAACTCTAGATGATCCAAACAGAATACAAATCAAGGTCAAAGAAGAATGGACAGGCAACGAAAAGAGAGCTGTTCAACTCGACAAAAAGGCCAAGAACATTTTGTTCCAATCCTTAGAAGATGATCTATTCAAAAATGTGGTCAACAACAGAACAGCAAAGGAGGTTTGGGAAGCATTGCTCATCATGCATGCAGGAACAGAAGAAGTCGGAGAAAACAAACAATCTCTCTTGACTCAGCAATATGAGATGTTTGCACACGTTTAAGGAGAAAACGTCACTGCCACCTACGAGAGATTTAATATTCTACTCAACTCTCTACGAGCCTATGGAAAGATCTATCCAAACAAAGATCTAATTATAAAGTTCATGAGAGCCTTACCAAGTAAGTGGGATGCCAAAACCACTGCCATTAGAGAGTCAAAGAATCTGCATGAAATGATTGTTCAACAGTTATATGGCAACCTTCTTACATACGAACTGGAGCTAACTTAACGAGCAGAAACTCTATCTAAAGGAAGAAAGAAGGATAAAGGTGTTGCTCTCAAAGTAACTGAAAACACCTCCAAAGTCAACACTGAAGTTGACTTTGACTATGATGAAGATGACGATGAGGACTTTGCAATGATGGTGAAAAGACTTAGAAGGTTCATGCGTCAAGGCAAAATCAGCAAGCCAAAGAAAGTCAATAACTACAGCAGCCAGGAGCAGATAAATGATCTATGCTACAACTGCAAGAAGCCTGGCCATTTCATTGCTAACTGCAACAAACCTCTCAGAGAAGAACTAAAGAAGAAATCACATCTAAAGAAGGAATTCAAAGGCAACAAAAGACCTCAGAAGAGAGATAAAGGCCTTGTAGCTGGAGGATCGTGGAGTGACTCAGACAATGATTCAACTCCTGAATCTGGAGATGATGAAGATCCTCAAATGGAAAATCTTTGCCTGATGGCCAAGAATGCAAAGGACAAACAGAACTCCAACATACATGAAGTAAGTATAGATGAGGTATTTGACTTCAACTCTCCTGATGTAGACATTGATGATTTAAGAACTGCACTGCATGGCATAACATCTGATCTGCATCAATATATGAAATGGTTTAGAGTTCTGTCTAAGGACTATTCACTTCTTCAAAAGGAGAAAAAGAAAGTTCAAGAAGAACTGGAAACAACCCTTTTAAGTACTAACTTGCTCTCCAAGTTTGAAGCTGAGAATAAGCTCTTAAAATAAACCAATGAGTTCAATGCACAAAGAGAGTCAAGTTTAACCTCTAAAATTGAAGAACTAGAGAAGACAATCTTTACATGGAATAAATCCTCTTCATCCATGGACTCCCTGATCTCTAGTCAGAGAAGCATCACTGACAGAACAGGTTTAGGCTTTGAGGAATCCACCTCAGAGCCATGTGTGGAAAAGGTAAAGAAAACTAGCACCAGTAATGCTTCAAGTTTTAGTATAGGCATTATATTTGTGAAATCCTCACAGAAAGATGAGCCAGTCCAACTCTGCTCTATGATTCAATTCACATTCCAAGGAGCAAAGGATCTTATGCTAGCCTGGGTTTCAGAAAAGAGAAGAGTAACCCAGCCACTGCTCACCAACCTTGAAGGATCGTAGAGTCGAGTAAAATAAACTCCACGAACCAACTGGGAAAGAACAATAGAGGTAAGGTACACTCCTCACAAATCTTGAAATACAAAGACACATGGAAAAAGGAGAATCGTTTTAACAGAAAGATGATTAAAGAACCACAAAAGTTCAAATGGAAGAAGAATTCTCTCACACACACAAGCATGCATCATATTAGATGTTTTATGTGCAATAAGGTTGGTCACAAGGCTGCAATGTGCTATTATAATCCTACTCATGAGAAACCCAAAATCAAGCAGATTTGGGTTCCTAAGGGTACTAACAAAGTAGGACCACACAAGTATGGGTACCAAAATGAGAGTTTCATCTTACCACAGGAACCAAGCTCCACGATCACAACCTAGTATTTGGACAGTGGATGCTCAAGGCACATGAAAGGAAACAAATCCCTTCTGTCTAACTATATAGAGAAGGAGGGTCCTACAGTCATTTTTGGAGATAATGGCTCTAGAAAGACAATATGATATAGCTCAGATGGAAATGGTGCAGTGTCTTTCAGTAAAGTAGCCTATGTGGAAGGACTACAACACAATCTCCTGAGCATTAGTCAACTCTGTGACAAGGGTCATCAAGTAACATTCCTCAACAATCAATGTCAAGTCAGAGATTTGAAGACATCTGTCATAAAGCTAACTGGAATAAAAGAAGGAAATGTCTACACAATAAATCTTGGACAACTAAGCTCAGACGAGACAATATGCTTTCTGGCTAAAGCATCTGAAGAAATGAGTTAGCTATGGAATAGGAGACTGTCTCATCTCAACTTCAAGAGCATGTCCAAACTGGCCTCAAAAGATCTAGTTGCAGGCTTACCCAAGTTCAACTTCGTCAAAGAAAGGTCGTGCAATGCCTGTCAGCTTGGAAAGCAGACCAGAAGCTCATTCAAAAGCAAAACTACCAACTCAATTGACAAGCCCTTGCAGCTGCTTCACATGGATCTATTTGGGCCAATTCCAACAACGAGCCTTGAAGGGAAGAGATACTCACTAGTCGTTGTGGACGATTACACCAGATTCACATGGGTATTCTTTCTGACCTCAAAAGATGAAACAAGCTCTCAACTGATCAAGATGTTCAAATTAGTGATGAACGAGAAGGAGGAGAAAATCAAGGCTATAAGAAGTGATCATGGCAGAGAATTCAACTTCTCAGAAATTGACCAGTTCTGCACAGACAATGGCATCAGTCATAACTTCTCAGCTCCACGAACTCCTCAACAAAATGGAGTAGCTAAGAGAAAGAACAGGACGTTAATAGAGGGTGAAAGAACTCTACTTAAGTAGCACCCATCTACCTGAATACTTCAAGCGTAAGTCATCAACACTGCATGCTACACTCAGAACAGATCACTCACACACTCTACGATTAAGAAGACCCCCTACGAACTGTGGAAAGGAAGAAAGCCAAGTGTTAGCTACTTTCATGTATTCGACTGTGCATGCTACATTCTTAACAATGGAAAGCAGTATTTGACAAAGTTTCAGCCCAAGTCAGATGAAGGAATCTTTCTTGGATATGCCACAAACAGTAAAGCCTACAGAGTGTTCAAAAAGAAGACACTAAGTGTTGAAGTCTCGATTCACATCATCTTTGATGAGACAGACTTAGACAAAACAGTACTGCAAGACACTATGACCGACAGTTCAGACACTACGAACTATGTCGTCGAGCTCAACACTACAGTCGTAGTTCCAGATAGTGAAATCGTTGAGCAAGGAAATGAGATCGTAGAGAGGCCTATACAAGACAACGAACCTCCATACCAAGAAGCAGATATAGATCTTGAAGACCTCAGACAAGAAGGCATCAGGACAGATGTCCCAATAGAAAGCAGATGGGCAATAGATCACACTCAAGACTTAATCATTGGAGATCCGAGTGCAAGAGTCAAAACAAGAGCTGCCACCCAAAATGAATGTTTCTATTTAAGCTTCCTGTCACAAATGGAACCTAAAAAGATAGAGGATGCTTTGGAAGACTCTAGCTGGATAGAAGCCATGCAGGAAGAACTTAATCAGTTCGAAAGAAGTAAAGTATGGAGATTGGTACCAAGACCAAAGAATCATCCTATCATTGGAACCAAGTGGGTTTTCAGAAACAAGATGGATGAAGATGGAGTAATAACCAGGAATAAGGCAAGACTAGTGGCCAAGGTCTACTCTCAGGAAGAAGACATTGACTATGATGAGACATTTGCACTTGTTTCCAGACTAGAAGCCATCAGAATATTCCTTGCCTTTATTGCTCACATAAACTTTAAGGTCTTTCAGATGGATGTCAAAAGTGCATTCTTGAATGGTGAACTTCAAGAAGAAGTCTATGTAGAACAACCTCCAGGTTTCATCAATCCATCTCTTTCTAATTATGTCTACAGATTAGACAAAGCCTTATACGGTCTTAAACAAGCACCTAGAGCATTGTATGAAACACTAACTAACTTTCTTATTCAAAATGGGTTCACTAGAGGTAGAGTAGATACCACACTATTTCTTAGAAAGCATAAAGACAAAGTCTTATTAGTTAAAATATACGTTGATGACATAATTTTTTGATCTACTAATGAAAAGTTATGCAAGAGATTCTCCAAGCTTATGCAGAGCAAGTTTGAAATGCGCATGATGGGTGAGCTGAATTTCTTCCTTGGACTACAAGTAAAGAAAAATGATGAAGGAATCTTCATAAACCAAGCCAAGTACATTAAAGATTTACTTAAGAAGTATGGCATGGAATCAGCCTCTCCCATGAAAACCCCAATTGATCCTGCAACCAAGCTTGACAAGGATGAAAAAGGTAAAAGTATTGATATAACTCAATACCGAGGTATGATAGGCTCCCTTTTATATCTAACTACTAGTAGACCAGACATAATATTTGTAACATGCGTATGTGCTAGATTCCAGGCTAATCTTAAAGAATCACATTTAACTGCTATAAAGAGGATTTTCAGGTATCTCAAAGGTACACCACACTTAGGACTTTGGTATCCCAAGGAGTCCTCATATGAACTAACAATTTATCTGAGATAATCGATTTTGCAAGTCAAAAAGATAGAAAAAAGAGTACCGTGGCACTTTTGTCCATTCTTGAAGCAGACTTGTGTCCCGGTTCAAGAAGAAAACAAAACTTCTCAGATCTACTTCAATTGCGAAGTTTGAATACATTCTTTCTTTGGGAAATTTGCTTTCCGAGATCCTATAGATGAAAAATCAGCTAGCAGACTATGGGTTTGAATTCAAATCCATACCTGTTCACTGTGATAACACAAGTGCCATAACAATAACTCATAATCCTATCATGTATTCTAGAACTAAACATATAGAAATAAGGTATCATTTCATTAGGGATCATGTACAAAATGGAACCATATCCTTACAATATATCCCTACTGAAAATTAACTTGCTGATGTCTTTACAAAGCCTTTAGATGAATCTAGGTTTAATAAATTAATAAGTGAGCTAGGCATGCTTAATTTACAACCACGAAATCTATGCTCTAGTTTGTGCTAACCATGCAGATATAAAAGGGTATGTTCGAAATTGTAGACATGATAAAAGGAAGTCCACGATCGTAGAGCTGCAGTGACATAAAAGACAACGATCGCAGTGCAAACTCAATGATCGCAGCACAGCCTCAACAATGGTAGAATAAAGGAGCTTCCTGTGATGACAAAAGTTTAACAAAACAAAGCAATCTCTCTGATAAGTGCCTCAGGAACAAACCTAACCCTTGATTCATTCTATGAGGTTAGACCTTCTTGAGCTACCTTAAACCGAGAAGAATACCAAGTCAAAAGTACATCGCAAGGATCCGGACAGACTCGACGATCGAAGTTCAGACTCAACGATTGTTGAACAGACTCGACAATTGCTGAGCAGACTCAACGATTGCAGTTTAGACTCGACGATTGCTGAACAGACTCGACGAACATAGAACAGACTCGACAATCATAAAGGCTACCTCAACGATCGTAGTCCTCCTAAAGGACACGTCAGATGTTAAGGGCAAATCAGTATAATCCGCCTCAGTCAAATTCATAGAAGCCAAGCAGAATTTGACACCTATCCCACTAAGCAAAATGGAGAGAGGGAAGTTACAAGTACAATTTAAAAATGCCTTTACTTGAAATCAAAAGCTCAAAAGCTTATTTCTCTCTTTCTCTCTGCAAGCAGAAACCCTAACTCTCAAGAAAGCTCAATCAAACATACTCCTTGTAAAGAAATCAATGGCAGCCTCCAACGTCATCTCAGGCTACAGACTCTGTTTCGATGAGTTCAAAATAACTAAACCCAAATTTCACAAAACTCTGTCATTAATAAAGAAGACTGGTCTCGAAGAGGCTCTGGGTACGGCCACATTGATTTACCCTAAGCTAGTAAAAGAATTCTACAAAAATGGTGTGTTCAAAAACGATGTTATCTCTACGAAAGTCAAGGACGTGGAAATCAAGTTGAAGGCTGAGGACATCAACCTAGCCCTAGGTTTCAAATCTGAAGGGTTTTTGTTCATAAATGGCATAGATTTCCATGAGGGACTTAAAAGGATGCATCACAAGAAATTCCCCACTGTCAAAGGATACAAGAAAAAGGAGTTTCCTCAAAGGTACGAATTTTTGGCTGACATTGTTGGAAAATATATATGCTGCAAGAGCTCAGGCCACGATTCTCAGAAGCGAAGCACAGTACTCAAGCTCATGATGACCATCGGTTGTGGGATACTGACTTAACTATGGAGCCCCTATTTGCTTGAATGGATTGGAAAGTGGATTATCAGCTCGAAGAAATCAAAAAGCTCTGGGAAGATGCTCTACGGGCGATTCATTAGTATCATCCTACAGACTGCTTTGGGCGATAAAATTGAGGATGATAAAGGTGAACAAATAAATCCAAACAGAAGAATGACCCAGCAACGGTTCAAGAACTAGAAAAGGAATCCAGCTAAAAACGTACGAATGATGTCTGAGTCCAGTAGTAGGACTGCTGATGCAAAGGAGTCAGGGATTCTAGGGAATATGTTTGTTGTTAGGGAGACTAAAGAAGATGAAGAAGAAACTAATAAGGAAGAACTCTCTGCCCTGGTCAGAAAAAGCAAGGGCAAGAGGAAGCTAAAGGCTCGAATGGCAGAAGAACCCCAAGGATCTACCACTGATAAACCTATCGATTCCTCTGACATTGAGACTCTAAGAATCATAAGAAGAAAAGAACAGCGAGCTGAGGCAGATGAAGACAGAGCCACCATCTCACAGCTGCTGAAAAAGAATAAAAACTATCACAAATCTAAGAGACCATCTGTCTCCTCGATCGTAGAGTCTCTACCGATCGTAGAAACCAGACTGGACGCCTCTCCTATAGAACATGCTACACCAGACACTGGCTGATCAACAGTTCAGAGTTGAAACTGAAGAAAATCCTAAGGCTGTGACTCAACCTAGGAAAACAAAAAGAAAGTTGGTCAAAAAGTACATCCTTATCAATAAAGGAGTACTTAAAGAAGAAGACAAAAAGATAGCCACTGAGAAGGAGCTATCCGAAGCTGGACAAGAAAACACTGCTCAAGCTGAGGGGGAGCTACCTAAAGCTCTCACTCTAGAAAGTGCTCGAGCTGAGGGGGAGCCACTGGCAATAAAAATGGATGATCACGTTGAGGGGGAGCCTCATGAAATCCCCATGACAGAAGCAGCTGCTCCTACAATAAATGAGAAAAAACCAGAGCAAGAACAAAGAGAAGTCATTGATGTAGTGGAATCCTTGAATAAAGACAGAGAAGAGGACGAAGATGACGAGGTAGAAATCATCGTTGTGGGCTATGATGGGTACATGAAAGCTATCTACGATCAACTGTTCTCTTATCTACCTATGATGCCTTTTCATCAAGCTCAAATTCTACAATCCTGGAATCACATGTTTTAGAGTTTCAAAGAATATCCAGCCATCTCTATGCTGGCTCATGGATTCCCAGGCAACTTCAACTTTGCCAAACAGCTAATCTCAAATGGTTCCTCTTCAAAAGTTGTGCACGAAGTATTATCTATCCCAATCTTTTTCAGAGTTAATCACTATCCATCCTCCTTTTTCAGCCAATTTTAAGAATTTCCAAGTTGGTTGGAAGTAGTTCTTAATCCACTAAATCAATTCCCAGTTGCAGAATCTCTAAATTCTGTAACTGATGAACCAAATGTGCCCAACTTCACATTGATCCCAAATCCTCTCATCTCTACGATTACTGACTCTAACCCCATCGAAGAGTCCCTCGCTCAAATCGTAGAGCCACCTACTCTAGACACGCAAACACAGGCCCCTCCATCCGATATTCCCTCCTCGTCCACAAATGAATATTTCAACCTTGATCTTATTCTTTCTACCATGCAAGATCACTACACCAGGGCCCCTCCTCCTCACAATCAAAAACTCATTGAACTCATCTCAGATTTGCCTACCAAAACTAAGCTGTTAGAAGCATCCAAGAAAGTGACCAAGGACATTGAAGAAAGTCTTGAAGATCACACTGAACTTGTTCAAATGCGACTGGAAAATATGATCAATGCTGCCAATGCTCTCCCAGGCACTCTAAGTTTTGAGCTCACAAAGAAACTTAGGGAAATCATCAAAGAAATGCTTCAGAGCATAAATGATCACGATCAAATCCATTTCCTAGCTGCTAAACGACATAGGGATGTTGTTCTGATCCTACATAAGACTCAGGAATCTCAAAATGAACTTATGATAAATAGCATCACAAGTCTCCAAACTGCATTGAAAGAATTTCAGGACTTCTCCATGGGCCAAATGAAATAGACTGACACTGTTATGGACATCCTCCAACGACGGGACGCTCGATCTGATGCTCTAATCAAAGAGAAACGAGAGGACATTGCTCAAAATCAAAGTCAGCTCAACGAGCTTGTCCAAGGAATGAATCGCCTCTCAGAAAACATTCGAACCCTTGATGCTGACATAAAGAGGGAGAATAAAGGGAAAGGAGGTCAAGGCAAAGGCAGAGGCACATTCTCAGCTCAATCTTCAAGGAATCCTCCTCCAAGGCAGTATCACCAACAGACTCTACGATCTGGCCATCATACTCAACGATCTGATGATGAGCCAATCATCATGGCTCAACCATTAAGGAGTCTAGGACCAACTCCCAGTTCACAAGAAGTGACCACCACAGGCCTAAGAATGCCATTTGGAGATCCGCGATTCATGAATAGGCATGATCACAATCCAAGACTAAGTCCAAGTGAGTTTGGAAGATCTAGCCAGAGAGATTTAAGCAAGCAGGAAAAGAAGAGCTGAGGAGTATGCAAATCTTCCACGAGGCAAAAGGCCGAAGAAATAGAGATAAGTTGAATTTTAATTCTTGTTGATGAAATTGAACTTAAATGTAATATCTATCTTAAACATCAATAAATTCATGCTTATTCTCTAGGAATTTTAGCTGCTCACTGAAATATTAAGTCATATTTACTTTCTAGTAATTGCATCTAGATTTTGATAATCATGACAACGAATTTCCTTAGTTATGTCAACATCAAATAGGGGGAGATTGTTGGAAGAATGCATATCTTGATTTGATATTTAAAGTAAACATTCATGATTATATGTGAAGTCCTTCAAGGAATATATGTACAAGGACTTAGTGATAGATCAAAATTGTTAGGTTGATCCAAGCTTTCAATGTTCATCATTCTGTAAATAAATGTATAGATAAAGAGATCAAAGATGTTAGGTTGATCTTTATCCTAAAATGTAATAGATAGGCTTTAAACAGATTTGTTGTCTAATGAGCTGAGCAAGAGTCTGCAGAAGCCAAGGCAAAATCGTAGAGCATCAAGGATCATAGTGTGACTACCTTGAAGGGCCTCTCCTGAGATCGTAGAGTGGTCCAGATGTTTACCGAATCCAACTCAAAGATCGTAGTGTGCTCTCAAAAACGTAGAGTCTGCAAGACAAGCAAGTGAAGATCGTTGTGTGCAAGCCCTTAAGAGAAATTGTAGTGTTCTCGTTTGGTTGCATCAAGCACCAACGTGGCAAGACATCACGATAAGAATCGTAGAGTATCATCTGTTTGTGTAAGAAGTTGTGGGCTTTGACCATTTGTTCAAAGATAAAATCTTAACAAATGTGGAATGGGTTACAAACGTTGAAGTAATCACCAGTCCCAATAGCATAAAAGTATCCTTAGTATGCAATAAAGAGACGTATTAAAGAAGCTAAGGAAAGGACCATGGGACATAGGAAAACACCTTATCATATGTTAGGTGAGAAAGCAGTCTGCTATGTCAGTGGTCCAGAATGCAATTCAGAAGATATGCAGAAAAGTCTCCATCAAAGATCAGAAACGTGAAACGCATTAAATGCTTTAACGGATGGATTCAACGGGCAGATTTCAAAGATCACATATATGCAAGACATCTGCATATGATTCAACTAAGCAAGCAATCGAACAAAAAGAAAGTATACTCAACGCTCAACTATACGATCTGAGAAAAAAGAAAACACAGGTTACTCGACTCTTTCGAACAAGAGCTTAACGCAAGAATCGAAAGTAGCACCAATCAAGAACTCAACAATAGCCAAACAAGTGAAGTAAGAAGTTTCAAGTCAGAAGGACTTGAAGAGTTCTAAAGTGAACTGTGAAGAACCAAGTCTGCTGGACTTGAAGAGTTCAAGAGTGAACTAAGAAGTTCCTAGACTGCTGATCTAGAAGGAATCTGTGAGATTCAGAAAGTGTAAAAGACATCCTTAGTGGATTTTCTACTCGAGGAGTTGAAGAGTGGACTAGGAGCTTTAAGTGATCCGAACCACTTAAAACAGTTGTGTCTATTTCATTCTTGCTATAACTGCTATAACTATTATAACTGTCTCACTCTCATTAACTCACTTTATCTAAAAGGGAGATCAAACAAACCTTAATTCCACTGTGTTTAAATCATTATCAAAACTGACAAAGAAAAATAAAATATAATTTTAATTATCTATTCAACCCCTCCTCCCCCCTTCTAGATAACTATTGTGCCTCCGAGAACTAACAAATACTAATGATAATAACTCCCTCCTGACTTTTATTCCTAAAACCTTCTCGTGAAGTTATCAGATTTTCTCCCCCAAAAGTCATTCATTTCATCACACGTGGGCCCCACATGTGGCCCCACCTTAATTGTAAAAAAAAATAGTTAATAACTTTCTACCGATTACTTTGAAAAATGGGCAAATGGGGGTCCAAATAATAATCAAAATTTACAAAAAATACTTCATAAAAATCCCCTCAATATTTTTAACAACATTTATTCATCATTATTATAACTTGCAATATTAACAACTAGGTCATTTCCAGGAAAGAGGGGGCTTTCCAATAAGAATTTCTCCGTATTGGCGCGCAATTAAGTGACCAAACCTCTCCTTGACAGAACTTCTAGACATCGTCAATATTACAAATAATAATATAAATAACTTTATCGTCTCAATTATTGATTTAATAATATAAAATATTATGCGATGATATCTTTGTGACAATAATTGAATCAATAATATGAGAGATGATGCAAAGAATTCATCGTAGCAATAATTGAGTATAATCGAGTGACTTCTCACGTAAGCATCAATAATCAATACTGTGTGCTGCTATGCAACCAATAGCAGTATTCTTTGTACTTTTACCACCGGGTATTTCAACGATTCATCGATAAATCTTCCATTGTTATTTTCATAAAAAAAATATTTCATTGTTTTCTCATTAAAATAATAATTACGTTGTAGGGTCCACTAATAATTTTTTCAAATCATCGAATATTCCTGTTAAAATGAATATTCCCCGACCAATCGAATATTATATAACAACTTGCTTACTTTGCAAAATTTATTAATATTATCCACAATTATAACATTATAACAAATTCAAACCTTAATATTCAAAAATGATATTTATAGAAAAATTTATTTTTATTCATAAAAGTTGGGGTCTTACAATTATCACACTATTTTATAGAGTAGTGAGAACTACTATAACCACCATCTTGGACCATCACTCCATTCCCCGACTAGTCCCAGCTATATTCTCATTTCCTGAAGAAAACAATGAAAGAAAAGGGTGAACTCAACTAGCCCAGTAAAGAATATTATGACTAAGATAATGTAGAATAAATTATCCTTAATCCTCAACAGTGTAAAAACTGATAGAATACAATAGACAACAAGTTTAGATCAACAACTGCAACGGAACAAGCAATCAATTAGATGAGTCAAGTAGAGAATGATGTCTACTATCTTCTATGATTTAAAAGTTCATCATCAATATTTTATCTTTGTAACACAACTCAATAAATATCTCACATCATCGAATTATCCATGCACTATGGGCCAAGGATATTCGTTAGTATCACCAGTGGTTATGATCATGTCAAACAACTGCCCATCTATGCAGTACGGGCCAAAGAGGACTTTCACCACATTATTTGTCTGTAACATTACAGGTCATGATTATATCAATACATAATTCCTGGTCATAATCATACCAATCAATAGTCCATCTATGCACTACGGACCAACGATGACTTTCACCACAATATAATCATGAGAATTATGACAATGATATAATAAATCAATCAAGTGAGATCAAGGATAAATATCAAAGATTTATAATTCAATTTATCCAGAGTTTAAGAATGTCCAAATTGCCAACATGATAATTAATTGTGGAGTAAAATTCAAGAATGATATTCATGTATCAAAAATAAATTGGACAGAAAAGAAACCAATTTTATCGTGAATAGTACTTCGGGTGAATAGTACCCCGTAAATAGTACCCGATTGAGTAGTACCCCGACATGAAAAGATTAAAATTTAATAAAAAAAGTTCAAAAAAATATTTCAGTGAAACAATACTAGATGAGGCGCAAAATTTAAGAATATTCTACTAATTTCAAGGAGTATAAAAGCAATACTTATCAAAATAAGTGTAGATTTAAGAATATGAAACAAAATAATATTACTTACATACTATAGAGTATGAAAGAACATAATATTTCTTACGAATATTGAACGAAAATAATATCCCTTACTTTAGTAGGAGAGTAATTCCGACTGGTATAGTTGAGATATTCTTAAAGAAAACTTGCACTATTTTCTACACTCAAAGTATCCTTATACTAGAAAGAAATACGCACACTATTACAGAAGCAGAATTCTCTGATTCTGGTGTGATTTTCATTTCTTAATTAAGTATCCTATTTATAGGAGAATGGCAAGACACTATTTAAGAATAATCACGGGTGAACAGTAATGAATTCATGGGCGCAGAAAATTCGATGAAAATTTGATTTTTACTATTCATTATTGTGCAATAAAATATTTTAATAAAACAAAAACTTTATATAAAATATAATATATTCTATTTATAATCTAATAAAACGAATAACTTTGTGACACCCCCAAAATAGGTATACACAACCCATTCTGAGTTGTCAAATACATGATACATAATTTAAATACAACTTAATTTATACAACTGTCGTGCAAAATACGTCAAAACATAAGCTGAAAGTTTTAACACGAATATTATCTCGTAGAAAATATCCAAACTCAAATGGAGTCCTCATTACAATTATTATCATACTATTTTATAGAATAGTGAGAACTACTATAGCAACCATCTCGGACCGTCACTCTATTTCTCGACTAGTCCCAGCTATATTCTCATTTTCTGAAGAGAACAATGAAAAAAAAGGGTGAGCTCAACTAGCCCAGTAAAGAATATTATAACTAAGATAATACAGAATAAATTATCTTTAGCCTTCAACAATGTAAAACTGATAGAATAAAATAGACAACAAGTTTAACTGCAGCGGAACAAGTAATCCATTAGAAGAGACAAGTAGAGTATGATATCTACTATCTTCTAAGATTTAAAAGTTTATCATCAATATTTTATCTCTGTAACACATCTCAATAAATAATCCACATCACCCAATTATTCATGCACTACGGGCCAAGTATATTCTTTAGTATCACATCCACGAATTATCCATGCACTACGAACCAAGGATATTCGTTATTATCACCAATGGTCATGATCATGCTAAACAACTGTCCATCAATGCACTACGGGCCAATGAGAAGTTTTACCACATCATTTGTAACATTACAGGTCATGATAACTGCTTTGTGGAGTAAAATCAAGAATAATATTTATGTATCAAAAATAATTTGAACAGAAAAGAAATCAATTTTTATCGTGAATAGTACCTCGGGTGAATAGTACTCGAGTGAATAGTACCCTGTGAATAGTATCTCGTGAATAGTACCGTATGTATGAATAGTACCGTTATATATAAATAGTGTCGTATGTATGAATAGTACCCATGAATAGTACTGCGGCATGAAAAACTTAAAATTTAACAAGAATGTTCAGAAAAATATTTTTGTGAAACGATAATAGATGAAGCGCCAATTTCAAGTATATTCTACTAATTTCAAGGAGTATAGAAGCAATACTTATCAAAATAAGTGTAGAATTAGGAATATGAAACGAAATAATATTATTTACATACTACAGAGTATGAAAGAAAATATTATTTCTTACGAATATTGAACAAAAATAATATTCCTTACCTTAAAAAGGAGAGTACTTCTGACTGGTATAGCGGGGATATTCTTGAAGAAAACTTGGACTGTTTTCTACACTCAAAGTTTCCTTGAACTCTAAAGAAATACGGTCAATATTAAAGAAGAAGAATTCTCTGATTCTGGTGTGATTTTCATTTCTAAACTAAGCATCCTATTTATAGGAGAATGGCTTAGGAAAAAAAAATCACGGACTGCACAGTAATAATCACGGGAATTCGATGAATTTTTTGATTTTTACCATGCAGCACTATGCAAACACTATGCAATCCTATGTAATATAATAAATATAATATATACTATTTATAAAAAGTGTTCTGTTTTATATATAAAGTTTTATGTTTAATTACTATTATAATAATAATAAAACAAAAATTGAGATAATTTTCTACCGACGATTTTGAAAAATGAGTAAGTAGGGTCCATGTAATAAGCCAAACTTACAACAAATACTTCATAAAAAAAACCCTCTATTTATCACAATTCACTTGGCTTCACTAAACACATTTTTAATAACATTTATTCATCATTAATATTATAACTCGCAATATTAACAACCAGATCATTCTCAGTAAATATGGGGCTTTCCGATAAGGACTTCTCCTTATTGGCGCGCAATTTGACGACCAAACCCCTTTTCTCGACAGAACTTTCTAGACATTGTCAATAATACAAATAATAATATAAATAATTGTGTCGTCTCAATTATTGATTTAATAATATAAAATATTGTGCAGATGATATTGTGATAATAATTGGATCAATAATATAAGATACTATGCATCAACTATTGTTGCCATAATTTAATAAAACCGACTGACTTCTCACGTAAGTATCAATAATCAAAGATACTGTACAATACTGTGTGCTACTATGCAACCACGCGTATTACTGTAATTTTATCATCAGGTATTTCAATAGTTAATAGTAAAAATTTTGCCGTTATTTTTATAAAAAAGTTATTTATGTCATTTTCTAACTCCGACAGTAATTCTGTTGTGTGGGCCACTAATGATTGTGCCGTCGTACGAATAGTCCCTGATAAAACGAATATTTTCTGACCAAACGAATATTTTATGACAACTTTCTTACTTTAAAAATTTTGTAAATATTACCCACAACTATAACATTATATCAAATCCATACCTTATTACTCAAAATGATATTTAGAGAAAATTATATATTTATTCATAAAAGTTGGGGTCTTACAAATCTTATATATAATATAAAAAGTATTCTTTTTTATATAAAAAAGTTTCTGTTTTATTACTATTGTAATAATAATAAAACAAAACTGAGATAACTTTCTACCAACGATTTTAAAAAATGAGTAAGTGGGGGTCCATGTAATAAGCCAAACTTACAACAAATACTTCATGATAAACCCCTCTATTTATATAAAAAATTGAATAAATATTTACCACAAATCACTTATCTTTAATAAACACATTTTAAATCTTTCAAAAATTATTCATCATTAAGATTATAACTGTGACGCCCCCAAAACAGGTATACATCACCCATCTTGAGTAACCAGATATATGGTACATAAATTCAAATACAACTTAATTATACAACAGTCGTGTAAAATACGACAAAACATAGCTGAGAGTTTAAACAAGAATATTGTCATCTAGACAATATCCACACTCAATGGTGTCCTCATTACAATTATTATTACATTATTCCGTAGAATAGTGAGGGCTACTAAAGTCATTTATCCTGGACCATCACTCCATTCCCCGACTCATCCCAGCTATATTCTCATTTCCTAAAGAGAACAATGAAAGAAAGGGTGAGCTCAACTAGCCCAGTAAGAAATATTATGACTAAGATAATGCAGAATAAATTATTCTTAGCCTTCAACAGTATAACAACTGATAGAATACAATAGACAACAAGTTTTAGATCAACAACTGTAGCGGAAATAAGCAATCCATTAGAAGAGTCAAGTAGAGTATAAAATCTACTATCTTCTATGATTTAAAAAGCTTTTCATCAACTTTATCGTTGAGACTCAGCTTAATAAATAAAATTGAATCATCCCTGCACCACGGCCAAGGATATTCATGTAATCATCATAATCATACCAACAACTGTTCATCAATGAACTACAGGACAATGAGGACTTTTACCACATCACTCATCACATTACGGTCATGATTATACCGAATAATCTCTGGTCATAATCATACCAAATCCATCTATGCACGTAAGCCAAAGATGACTTTAATCACAATATAAGCATGAGGATGATGACAATGACATAATAATTCAATAAAACAAGTTCAAGGATAAATTTTAAAGATTTATAATTTAATTTATCCAGAAATCAATAACGTCCAAATTGTCAACATGATACTTCTTTGTAGAGTAAAATTCAAGAATAATATTCATGTACCAAAAATAATTTCGAGAGAAAAGAAATATATTTTTCGGGTGAATAGTTCTCGTTAGTTCAAAGAGCACAATAGATCTAGAAGGGGGGGTTGAATAGATCCTTTTAATTTCAAATACTTTTCTAGTTTATTTTGTATTGCTAATAATTTAGCATGTGACAATCATCTGAATCTTTTCAAGCACAATGGAATAAATAAAAGATCCCTTCATTGATATATTCATAATCATACATACATTGTTCGTAGAAAGTTAGTTAGGTGGTAAGAAGTTAAAATATACATAATGCTTATTATAGCGATTAATGTACATAATGTAAATGACATAAAGTAAAAGACAAGGGTTTTAAGTGGTTCGTAGACTCAAGCTCCTAATCCACTCTTCAAATTTTCAACTAGCAAGATTTCCACCAAGGAAGCGGCAAGACCGAATCACTAAGATTCCTTCAAGGTCAAATGACCTTGGGACTTGATTCACTAAGAACTCTTCAAGGCCGTGACCTTGAAACTTTCTAGTTCCTTGAACTCTTCAAGCCCAAAGAAGCTTGGAACTTCATTTAGTCCCCTCCGACAAGGACCCCTCAGGCCCTGGCTTCTTGTTGTTGTTGTTGTTGGTGCTGAGTTGATAAGATGTCATTGAGCTCTTAACATCTGTTGTACTTAGCAGCTTGGTGTGGTCCTCTTTGTTTTCAGCTTCGAGTCCGGACCACATCTTCTTTGGTGCATCTGATCTTCACTCTTTTCTGCTCATCTTCATCTGATGTCAGTTGTGCACCATCACCATTTGGGTTTGCTAAGTCTCTATGCTTTTAGTAGACTTTGTATGACACTTAGCAATCCCTGAACCCTTCTTGAATACTTTGCAGATATGGTTATGCACTTTTTTAGTTTCAGCTTTCTGTTCATGGTGATTCGTAGAGTGGCTCTCTTGATCTTCTTTGTACTCAACCACTTTCCTAAATGCTATCTTCTTGGCCTTTTCGGCTCTCAGATTGGCTGCCATTTTTAGTGGCATTCTCATCTTTGTTGAGTGAAGCTTTGATCTATTTGAGTTCTTCTTTAAAGCTGCTTCACTTCCACCTTGGTAGTCTCACTGTCACTGAGACTTGTTCTGTTGATCTTTGGTGGAACTCGTAGAGTCAACTATAGCATTCACCAACTCAACTATTCTGCAACCTCACAATCATCATCAACTCTTGATCTTTGAAGCTCTGTTGATTTATACTCCTTCCCAATCTTCCCGTTTGATAGCCGTTGAAAGCTATTCAAATTGCTTCGCAGATCTCGAGTTATTTGGTGCAGACTGCAGATGTGACATAACACCTTTTTCTGACTTTTTGACACTGCAATCTACTGTTTCACCTACCTCATCAGAATTGTCACTTTTATGTCTCGGGCAAGTAGTCAACTTTATTTCTTCCTTCTAATTTCTAAATCAGAGGTTGTCCTTTTGCATCGATGTTCTCAATAAGCTCTATTCGAATATCAGTCTTCAGATTGAGCCGTTGCTAATGCCTCAATCTTCAGTTATTCGAACTCTATGATTCTGATGCATATCTTCTTGGACTTGATCATAGTGTCTTGTTGACTGTTGCTTCTTGACTTGTGGAGTTAACACTACGATCTGGAAGAGTGTTTATTAGATCTCCAATGTGGAACACCTCTTCCTTCTCTAATGCAAAGGCTTCAACACTTACATTTTGCCTCGATCGCTCTCGACATCGATGGCTTGACTTCTTACTCTGGCCCCTTCTGAATAACAAGACACTTCAGATTTGTGGCGTGTCCAGCTCGCTTTCTCCTTGTGATCTCCAGTTCACTTATCATCAATGGACTGACCCAATGCTTAATCACTTTAGCCTTATTATTCAGAGGCTGACCAGTATCTTTGTGTATACTCCATCAGTTTCTTCTTGGTTTGGCAAACACTACGATCCTGGTTACTTTCAGGATCGTTCTCATCTTTCTTCTCGACAAATGACCGTGATATGCCGACTTTCCTTAGTCACCATCAAGTCTTCTTATGATCATCTTGTGGAAGACTTTACCTAGAATGGCTTCTCAAATCAATCTGGATGCTAATTGAGTTGATGTTTAGATCTTCTATTAGCTTGCATGCTATTCGTTGAGTGCTCTCTGGCTTCCTTCATGTGAGATGTATCTTTGCATTACCAACCAGAGGCTTCATTCCTTTGGATATTCTGGGAGTGCTCAATTATTGAGAATCATGTTTGCTTTACGATTCTACTGTGGCCTTATGAGCACATCTGTTAAGGTCTTAGCTCTGCACTCTACGATTCAGCTTCGGCTATGCAGACACTATGACTTTGAGATCAGATCTTGATACTACAATTTCTGTCGTTGTGCTTGTTGTCTTCATTTGATCTTGCTCGACTACGATCTCTGCCTTTGATACGATCAGCAAACTCTACGATTCTGAGTGCAGTCTACGATTCTTGAATCGACCTTGACATTAGTAGACTCTATGACTCCGAGTGTAGTCTACGATTCTTGACTGGCTTTGGAAGATGCTCTATCTACTCAGAAGTGCGTGACGGTCTCTACGATTCTGAACATGACTTCCTCAGCAGACTACGGCCCTGAGGAAGTTCACCTAGACACACTACGATCCTTCCTCATCTCTCCTGGAAGTCTACGAACTCCGAGATCTACTATCTTGCCGACTACGATTCTTCCTTGATAGCTCTCGAGTTTTCCTTGACTCTCCTGGCAGACTACGATTTCAGTCAAAAGGTCTTTGAACGATCGACATGCCTATCTATTACATCATAAGATCAACCTAACATGCTTGATCTTACTATATTTATAGTCCTTGTACATCATTTCTTTTTAAGGACTTTACAAAGCTGTTTTGCTTATATAGGATCAACCTAACATATTTGATCAATTCATTCTAAGTCCTTGTACATATGTTTTATTATCCGTCAAAGGATTTTGACTTTTTCTTAATGCTGAGCATACTTGCATATTCATTCATATATATATATATATATATCATGATCAAATCATATTTAAATAGGAATATCATTCACATGCTTATTCCCGACAAGACCGAAATGAATAGTACTTTGGGAATAGTATTCTAACATTTAAAAGTGCCCCGAATACCCGAGTGAATAATACTAGAGTGAATAGTAACTGGGTGAATAGTAACCCATGAATAGTAACTCGTAAAAGAAAAATACCAAAAAAATGATATTTCATGACGAGTACAAAAGAAATGATATCTCATACGAGTATAATAGAATATACTCTGGCTGTAAATGGATTTTCACTCGCCATGCAGAATCACGTGAAGATGCATCATTTCCACAATTTAATAAAGAATGAATGCGAAGGATCATTCACCATGCATGCGATAATCCACATAAACACGTTATTCCAATGTAATAATAAAGAATGGAACTGTGTCCGCGCGTAATCCGCACGCATGTGATATTCCAATGTAATAATAAAAACGAGAATCCGGGTCACGCGTGATCCGCATGCATGTGATATTCCAATGAGAATAATAAAGAATGGAATAATAACGAAATTCACTGTGCATGCGATAGACCGACAGATGAGTTATTCCAAATGAGAATAATAAAGAATGGAATAATGAGAAGAATTTCACCATGTATGCAGTGCTTGGCATGAGGCAAAGTTATTCAACATAATAATAAAGAATGGAATAACAACCTTACAGTATTGAAAGAAAATAACTCTCTTCATGAATACGAAAGAATCATACCCCTTACCTCAAAAGAAGACTGGATACTGGAATAGCGAGGTAGCAGACTTCTCTTCTTCTTTCTCTCTATAATTTCTCTCTATAATAATTACTCTATAGCTTTAGTGAATTGGTGAAAAATAATGAAGGAATGAGCTTCTATTTATAGGAAAATATAGTTTCGATAATTGCACATTTTGGGGCTCGAAATATTACAGTATAATACCTTCCTCTTTTCTTTCATTTTTAATTTAGTCCTCCAAGTATTATCAAACTTGCACCATCTCCCCTAATAGTAAATCATGTGAATCAATAGTTCTAGACATGTGAAAATATGAATTACAGTATAGTACCTCCATCTATACCTCTATTTTTAACTTAGTCATACAAGTATTATCAATCTTGCACCAACTCCCCTAATAGTAAATGAATGCGAATCAATAGTACACATATGTGAACAAATAGTTATAATCATATGAATCAATAGCAATTAATTGCTCATTTATCCGGTTAATTACCCGATTGGTCAATATAACCTCCAGACATCAATTATTATCGAAATAAATATCGATTTTCACTAACACTAATAATTCCAACACAATGGAACTATCAATTTCATCCTTAATCAACACGAACTTATTCATCATTAATATTATAATTCACAATATTTAACAACCAGGTCGTTCCCAGGAAAGAGGGGGATTTCCGTTAAGGATTTCTCCTTATTGGCGCGCAATTAGATGACCAAGCCTCTCCTTGACAGAACTTCTAGACATCATCAATATTGCAAATAATAATATGAATAACTTTGTCGTCTAAATTATTGATTTAATAATATAACATATTATACAGATGATACTGTAACAATAATTGAATCAATAATATGAGAGATATGATGCAACAATTATTGTAGCAGTAATTGAGTATAACTGAGTGACTTCTTACGTAAGCATCAATAATCAATACCGTATTGCTACTATGCAACCACGCCAGTATTCTTTGTACTTTTACTACTAGGATAGTTCAACAGGTTTTAACGGTAACACTTTTCGTTGTTATTTTTATAAAATGATAATTCTATCATTTTCTAACTACGACAAATACATTGTGGGGTCCACCAATGATTGTCTTGTCGTCATTTAATATTCCTCGTTAAAATGAATATTCCCCACCAATCGAATATTATATAACAACTTGCTTACTTTGTAAAATTTATAAATATTACCCACAACTATAACATTATATCAAATCCACACCATAATATTCAAAAAAATATTTTGAGAAATTTAAATCTTTATTCATAAAATTTGGGGTCTCACAATCTCCCCTCCTTATAAAATTTCGCCCTCAAAATTTACGTACGTACCTGGTATACCGAAGAGATGAGGATACCTTGACTTCATTTCAAATTCTAACTCTTGAGGTATAACCTTTGAGTGTTGAATACGATCCTTCTTATCCAAGATTTTAACACGTATCTCCTCATACGTTAAATCTTTTGCTATCTCATCTAGTTCTAATTCAATAATGTGGTTCAGGTCTTCCACATATTTACGTAACATCGATACGTGAAAAATGTTATGAACACGCGACATACTTAGCAGTAAAACGAGTCTATAGGCCACAATTCCTACTCGATCTAGGATTTCAAATGGGCTAATTAAATTAAGGGTTGAGATTTTCTCTCTTCGTCGATTCTTGCTTCTAGAATAACGCCCTCTTGAACTTTCTTCTTCACATTCATCAGCTCCGGGTGTGTAGCTTGAGCGATTTTAACTTTATCGATTAAAGTCGATTCTGCTCGTATATTCGTTATCTTCACGTGGGTCCCTAGAGTTTTTAACTCTATCTTTATCATTTTTAAGTTATACGAAATGGGTGTTTTGTGTTAACAACATCGCACTCGTAAACGCATACGATCTTCTACTCAACGCTACGCCATACTACCGTTTGCTTCTTCCACGATGATATTGAATGGTATAGTGGTAATCTTCAATAAATTTCGAGCCAACGCCCTTGGCGCGTAATCGTTCATTTTAGTTGAAGAAATATTTGAGGGTTTTAGAAATGGGTTTTGTATTGGGATCAATACAAAATTCGATTTCACGCTCTGGGGGTAGGCCAAGAAGTCTTCAGGAATACGTCAGGAAATTTATTAACAATAGAAATATCATTCAAAACTGTGACCCTCATCCAAGACTTGGATAACACGTCACATTGATATCTATCAACTTATCACCGTTATTCACGACGTCCCCTATGGATATTCTAGCTTCGGTGTATTCCAAGACTTGGAAGTCATCAGCGAAGGGCATGGGGCTCTTTACTTATGGCTTGATATGACAATGATTGACTTTAGTGGTTTGGTTGCTTGAATTCGCATAACAGGTTGGTTAGGAATATAAAAGCTAATAACCTTACGAAAAGCATGATAAGTAGTTAACCAATCGATTCCTAAAATTACATCAAAGGCAAGTATTTTCAAAGAGATAAGATCAACAGGTAACGTGAAAGTGTCAATTTGAATCAACAAGATTTATAAACAGTGGAGGTAACGAAGGTTTCTACTAACGAAGTTTCAACCAATAAGTCAAAGTCTAACTTCTCTGGGGTCAAATTTAAACATTGAACGCAAGCAAGAGAGATAAAAGAATGGGTAGAACTGGTATCTAATAAGGTATAGAATTCGCAAGAATTTATAATTAACTAACTCATGCTAACTTCGTTCGGGTCACTCGCTTTTTGAGAAGTCACGAAAAACGCTCTTCCTGAAACCACCGACTTTATTTTGTTCGTATCCGCCTTTAGTGCCACCGTCCGAGCTGGACTTGACTTTGGTGCACGACAAAATCGGGCTAGGTGACCTTCTTTTCCACAATTGTAACATACTTTGGACTGCATCATGCAGCTTAGACTGATGTGTTCCTCCCCTCCGCATTTGTAACATACGACTGGTGGTCGTTCTCCTTCCTTAACAGGTGATGGTGTTGCTGTCTTTCCATCGTTGTTGAACCTTCTCTTCTTGAAATTTCCACTTCTATTATCTTGGTCATGATTACCACCGAAGTGGTTACCATTCTTGGCATGATAATTTCCTCCACGATGGTTATCACTGTTCCGATGGCCATTGCCACCGGTATGATTATTATTGTGTTGCTAGTCATTACCTTTTGGTTGTGCTGACTCATTATCGCGCTCTAATAACTGAGCCTTATTCACAACATCTGAATACAAACACAATTTGTGAGAAATGAGGTATTGACGTATTTCAGGTTTCAAACCACTTAGAAACATTCGCGTCATTCCCTCCTCATTATCGACCAAATGGGATGCAAACCGGAATAACTCCGTAAATTTAGCATCGTATTGCGACACGGTCATATTGTTTTGCTCCAACTTGATAAAGTCCACCTCCTTCATGTGACGAATACTTTCAAGAAAGTACTTGTCGTTGAACAGCTCTTGGAACTTCTCCCAAGACATCTTGAGTGCGTCAGTCAGTATGCTTTTCTGATTCTCACCAAGAATCGCCTTTTCACTATAACATAAAGGTGGCAAAGGGAACCTTTTGCTCCTCTAAGCATTCCAAGACATCAAATATCTTGGTGATTTACTTTATCCACGTCTCCACCTTAAGTGGTTCTGGCTTTCCCAAGAACTTCGGCGGTCCCAGCTCCTTGAACTGCTTAACAGTGACCATCCGAGAGTTGCCAGTGTTTCCACCTGAATTTTGAACAAGAGTCTCTCTTGCCTGATGTTGCATGAATTGCATAAAGCCTCTGAACATCCCATCGTTCATCATCTGATCGGTGTTGTTATTTACCTGAGGATTATTGTCTTCCTATTGTACATTATCCTGGGTATTGATCATTGGTGACTCAACGGTCTCATGTGCTTCATTGCTGATCTCAACATTTTCAGATGCCATTTTTAAACACTATCACAAAACAAGGGTTAATTAACATATCACATATTATCCATATACTCTGACCAACCAATTAAATACCAAATAAACTTAGGTAGGTCATACTAGCGAAGGAATTCCCCGTCTCTCCCCTCCTAGATCTTGTCTCACATCTCAGCCAGGGATCATATCCCTAAGCTTTGATACCAACTGTGACGCCCCCAAAACAGGTATACATCACCCATCTTGAGTCGCCAGATACATGGTACATAAATTCAAATACAACTTAATTATACAACAATCGTGTAAAATACGACAAAACATAGCTGAGAGTTTAAACAAGAATATTGTCATATAGACAATATCCACACTCAATGGTGTCCTCATTACAATTATTATCACATTATTCCGTAGAATAGTGAGGACTACTAAAGCAATTTATCCTGGACCATCACTCCATTCCCCGACTAAGTCCAAATTTATATTCTCATTTCTCAAGAGAACAATGAAAGAAAGGGTGAGCTCAACTAGCCCAAAGAGGGAAATATTATGACTAAGATAATGCGAATAAATTATCCTAAGCCTTCAACAAGATAACAACTGATAGAATACAATAGACAACAAGTTTTAGATCAACAACTACAGTGGAAATAAGCAATACATTAGAAGAGTCAAGTAGAGCATAAAATCTACTGTTTTCTATGATTTAAAAAGTTTTTCAACAACTTTATCATTTGAGACTCACTTTAATAAATAAAATCAAATCATCCTCGCACACTACGGCAAGGATATTCATGTAATCATCAATGGTCATGATTATACCAAATAATCCTTGGTCATAATCATACCAACAACTGTCCATCAATGAACTACAGGCCAATGAGGACTTGTACCACATCATTCGTCACATTACGGTAATGATTATACCGAATAATCCCTGGTCATAATCATACCAAGTCAATCTATGCACGTAAGTCAAAGATGACTTTAATCACAATATAAGCATGAGGATGATGAGAATGACATAATAATTCAATAAAACAAGTTCAAGGATAAATTTTAAAGATTTATAATTTAATTTATCCGTAAATCAATAACGCCCAAATTGTCAACATGATATTGCTTTGTAGAGTAAAATTCAAGAATAATATTCATGTACCAAAAATAATTTAGGCAGAGAAAAGAAATATATTTTCGGGTGAATAGTACCAGATGAATAGTACTTGAGAATAGTACTCAACACCTAAAAGTGCCCCCAAATACCCGAGTGAATAATACTAGAGTGAATAGTAATTGGGTGAATAGTAACCCATAAATAGTAACTCGTAAAAAGAAAAATACCAAAGAAAATGATATTCCATTAGTACAAAAGAAATGATATCTCATACGAGTATAATAGAATATCTGAAATCGCAAATGGATTTTCACCGCCATGCAGTAATCCACGTCAGACGAGATCATTTCCAAAATTTAATAAAGAATGAATCTGAAGGATCATTCATCATGCATCTGATAATCCACATAGACAAAGTTATTCCAATGCAGAATAATAAAGAATGGAACGTGTCGTGCGTAATCCGCATGCATGAGGATATTCCAATGTAATAATAAAGAATAGAACCGGTCATGCGTAATCCACATGCATGGATATTCCAATGTAATAATAAAGAATAGAATAACAACAAAATTTACGGGCATGCGATAGAATATCAAGATGCATGAGTTATTCCAACGAATAATAAAGAATGGAATAACAGAATAATTTAACCATGTATGCG
This sequence comes from Panax ginseng, assembly GCA_020205605.1. Taxonomy (NCBI): domain Eukaryota; kingdom Viridiplantae; phylum Streptophyta; class Magnoliopsida; order Apiales; family Araliaceae; genus Panax; species Panax ginseng. The sequence continues at coordinate 17,211,126 of CM035144.1, forward strand.
GTACTTCGCATATACAGGTTATTCCAACATAATAATAAAGAATGGAATAACAACAATTACGAGTATTGAAAGAAAATAACTCTCTTCATGAATACGAAAGAATAATACCCTTACCTCGATAGAAATTTGACCGGATTTGGAATAGTGAGGTAGCGGACTTTCTTCTTCTTTCTCTCTATAATTTCTCTCTATAATAATTGCTCTATAGCTTTAGTGAATTGGTGAAAAATAATGAAGGAATGAGCTTCTTTTTATAAAAAAAATATAGTTTCGATAATTGCACGTTTTGGGGCTCAAAATATTACAGTATAATACCTTCCTCTTTTCCTTCATTTTTAATTTAGTCCTCCAAGTATTATCAAACTTGCACCATCTCCCCTAATAGTAAATCATGTGAATCAATTGTAAATCATGTGAATCAATAGTTCTAGACATGTGAAAATACGAATTACAGTATAGTACCTCCATCTATACCTCCATTTTTAACTTAGTCATGCAAGTATTATCAATCTTGCACCAACTCCCCTAATAGTAAATGAATGTGAATCAATAGTACACACATATGAACAAATAGTTATAATCATGTGAATCAATAGCAATTAATTGCTCATTTATCCGATTAATTACCCGATTGGTCAATATAACCTCCAGACATCAATTATTATCGAAATAAATGTCGATTTCCACTAACACTAATAATTCCAACACAATGGAACTATCAATTTCATCCTTAATCAACACGAACTTATTCATCATTAATATTATAATTCACAATATTTAACAACCAGGTTGTTCCCAAGAAAGATGGGGCTTTCCGATAAGGATTTTTCTTTATTGGCGCGCAATTAGATGATCAAACATCTCCTTGACAGAACTTCTAGACATCGTCAATATTGAAAATAATAATATGAATAACTTTGTCGTCTCAATTATTGATTTAATAATATAACATATTATACTGATGATATTGTAACAATAATTGAATCAATAATATGAGAGATATGATGCAAGCAATTATCATGTAGCAATAATTGAGTATAATCGAGTGACTTCTTTACGTAAGCATCAATAATCAATATCGTGTGCTACTACGCAACCACGCCGTATTCTTTGTACTTTTACTACTAGGATAGTTCAACACTTTTAACCGGTAACACTTTCGTGAATTATTTTTATAAAATGATAATTACTGTCATTTTCTAACTACGACAATACTTCCGTTGTAGGGGGTCCACAATAATTAATCAGTAAATCGCATTTAATATTCTCTGTTAAAACGAATATTCCCCGACCAATCGAATATTATATAACAACTTGCTTACTTTGAAAAATTTATAAATATTACCCACAACTATAACATTATATCAAATCCACACTATAATATTCAAAAAAATATTTCGAGAAATTTAAATCTTTATTCATAAAATTTGGGGTCTCACAATAACTCACAATATTAACAACCAGATCATTCCCAGGAATGAGGGGGATTTTCGATAAGGACTTCTCCTTATTGACACGCAATTAAATAACCTAACCCCTTTCCTTGACAGAACTTTCTAGACATTGTCAATAATGCAAATAATAATATGAATAACTGTGTCATCTCAATTATTAATTTAATAATATAAAATATTGTGCAGATGATATTGTGACAATAATTGAATCAATAATATGAGATACTATACAACAACTATTGTGGCAAAAATTAAATAAAACTGAGTGACTTCTTAAGTAAGCATCAATAATTAGAGATACTTTACAATACCGTGTGCTACTGTGTAACCACGCGTATTACTGTACTTTTATCACCAGGTATTTCAACAGTTAACGGTAAAAGTTTTGCAGTTATTTTTATTAAAAGGTTATTTTTGTCGCTTTCTATATTCGACAGTAATTCTGTTGTGGGGTCTACCAATGATTGTGTCGTCGTACGAATATTCTCCGATAAAAAGAATATTCTCTGACCAAACGAATATTTTATGACAACTTACTTACTTTGCAAAATTTGCACATATCACCCATACTATACCATTATATCAAATAATACCTTATTATTCAAAATAACATTTAGATAAAATTAAATCTTTATTCATAAAAAAGTTAGGGTCTTACAATATTTATGTGGTGGTTAAGATTTCGTATTTAATATTGTTGATATTGAAGGATAATATTTTATGGAGTGTGCAATAAGTGGTTTTGAGTATAAGGTACGGATTTCGTACTCCTTCAGAATCCTTTTAATTTTGATTTATTCGTTTTGCTTTTCGTTTAGAAGTTAGTTAGTATTTCACCTGATTGCTCATTCTCAAATTCATGTGATAGTTTTGTCTTGGCATTGATACTTAGAATTCCTATTTGTACTCTTTGAACTAGTTAATCATGTCAATATGTTTTGGAGGCTTTATTTGTTTATAACCTTCTTCGTATATTTTCGTTCGCATTCGGAAGTTATTTTGATCGTTGGTATATTGTGATAATTAAGTATGTTCGTATTTAAAATAATTCGATGTCATTTGAAGATAGTCATGTAAGTCTTGTTATTTGAACCCCATTTGACTTACATTTTGTAGTTCGATCTTTAGGGTACACTTGAGCTAACCACCTGTGAGGGTACAACAGGCATGTCCACTTGACACCGGGGGATGACACCTTCCGTGATGGTGTGATCAGTCCACGACGTATCCTTTTGTATGCTCTGGGTACGAGTTTTGTTCATTTGATATATTTGTTCAGGATACATATAGATCAACCTAGTATTTGATTTGTTTGGCAGATTAGTAACGTATGTGTCGTGTATACTATCAGTTTGATCTGCATACATCATGGTACTAATGTATTTTGTTAGCCTTTAGCTATTTGTATTTGAGCTCAGTATGAAATTGTTACCTTATAAACATTTGATTCAGCCTTATTTTGTTTGAGATCATTTTAACTATAGTTTTGTTCGATATTCATTACTAAAAAAATGGTCATTTGTGATGGCCAAAATTCATTACAAAAAGTAGGAAAACCATCACGAAAGTTTTACGTAATGGCTTTAAACATCACAATGGTCGTCTTGTATACGCCCATCATGAAAGGTTTTACGTGATGGTTTTGGCAATCATGCAAACGCTTAGTGCTTTTATGATGATTAATGCAATTACTCTAACACGTAATCTATTGTGATTGTCAAAGTCATCACAAAAAAAACAAGACTTTAGGAATCAAATGTAAGAACGTGAATCTCTATTTACATATAATTTATTTCACTGTATTAATTGTATCTATATTAATTGTATCAAATGATATTTGTAAGATTCGAACCCTCTCCCATTTGCAAACTAAATAACGAGTATTACCACTACACCAAAGTCCAGATCATGATTATAATTTTAAAACAAAATATAAAAGGAAACATATGTGAGTTGACTTACTAAACAAAATTACTTCCACATAAATTTTGGTGATTGCAATGGCAGTCACAAATACTCTATAATAATGGTAAAATTAGTCATCACTAAGAGCCATCATATATTTTATTGTTTTGTGATGGTTTGAAAATTCCATCACAAAATACCTTCTTTTTGTAATTGCAAATAAAAGTCATCACAAAAATCTATCTTTTTTAATGATTGTCACGACCGTCATAAAATATTATTTTGATTATTTCTTACATTAAAATATTAGTGATAGGTTAAATACAATCACGAAAAGGGTATATCTATAAGTGATGACTTAGTGCGTCATAAAAAAAAAATTATTTTACCTGAAAAAATTGGTGTAATTGATATGGCCATCACAATTATAATACATTGATGGCAAGATTAGTCATCACTAAGAGCCGTCATATATACTATTATTTTGTGATTGCTTAAAAAGTCCATCACAAATTACTATTTTTGTGATTGTTTTTAAAAACTATCACAAAATTTTGTCACGTATTCTTGTTTTTCTAGTTGTGATTGTTCATCATTTGTACCTAGTCTCGCTAATTTTGATATATTCATAATTAATCAGTAGTTCACATTCATTTATTCATTCGACTCTTTTAAATACATTATATATTATGGAATATCCGTACTGGGTATTTGGCTCATACTTTGTCTTTTTTTTTCAGCAGGTTTGCAGGATGCGGTTTAGGGTTACGTGTGAACAGAAATTAACTTTGACCGAATAGGTTTATTTGATTTTAGGTTTTGATTATTGTGCAAATTTTTGGAGAATTGTATTTAATTCCTCATTGATAAATTATCAACTATTTAATATTTTGAAGTTATTAATGTTTTGTTAATTATTTTAAGATTTGTTGTGCTTTGCATGTGACCCCCTTTTCTATTCGGGAAGGGGGTGTTACATATACCTTTATTATATTTTAAACTATAATTTAAATTTATTTATATATTAAAAAATAATAAACAAATAAATAATGTAAAATACATGATATGTAAAATATTAAAATTTCATTATAAATCATCAAAACTAAAATTAAAATAAAAATTTTAAATAATTTTAAAATTATATTAATTAACCTTAAAAAGTTTAAACACATACCTTTAATTTTGACTTAGTTTCTAGGAATTAATAAATGATATAGTAATACTCAGCATAACTCAGTTTCCTAACACATGAATTAACAAATAAATGGTGCACGAGTATAGTCAAAATCTGTTTCCATCAAAAGAGAAGATCGTTTGATAAATGATAAATGGATAGAATAAGATATTCTAGTCATTTTAAAAAAAAATTAAGGTTAATTTTGTTTATAAATTTTTAGTCTCAAATGGTGAAATTATAATATCTAATTGAACATGATATTAAATAGTTTCTCATATTAAGTTATTTTATAATGCTCGAGCTAATAGTCACCGTTCAAATTTATAAACAAACAAGATACTTAAAATTAATATTCATATCTTAAATATAATACTTGTAAACAAACATAAGTGAGTATACATAGTAAATACACGTTATTTATCATTTCCATATATATATATATATATATATATATATATATATATATATATATATATATATATATATAACAAAATATAAGTGATTTTGAATTTCCGCTTCTCCCTAATAAATTATCTCGAACTGAGTCCAAAGTTTGAGATAAATTCCACCGTCCATGTAGTGTCGGAGGCACAGGACCCAACTAGTATATATATATATATGGGAATATAGAGGTGCACAACCGTGTAACTTTTAAAGTTACACAAATAATTTCACTCTACGATCGTAGAGTAGTCACTCCACAATTTGTGAATTCACTTTATTATCGTGGACTATTCTACGATAGTAGAGTGAATTCACTCTACTATTTGTGGATTACTCTACGATCGTAAAGTAAAATCACTCTACAATCATAGATCGTATAACTTTAAAAATTACACAATTGTGTACCTCCATTTTTATATGATCCAAGAAAGATTCTTTTTCCTACCCAATTTTATAAGGAAATCAATATTGTCATAAAACGACTCTCCACTCACATGCTTTGACACCAGTGGGACCCTCCTTAGTGCTGGCAAGATGCTGTAGGCCATAATGTGGGCTCCACTTGCTTCCCCAAATGGGCAAAGTGGGAATTGTGTTGTAAGCAGTTTTCCATTATAGTCTTCTGTTTTGATACCCTTGCGAAAGTATTTTGTATCATAGTGTGTTTGAGCAATTGAGTCTTTGGAAAATTTGAATTTTTATATCTTTTGACATATAATAATATAACCAAGAACATGAGAAATGTTTGTTTGTTTATTTATTTATCTAGAATATTTGAGACTCGCATATAAATAGCTTTAAGATTGAAATTATACAAAATATTGGAGGAAATAAATAAATTTTGACCGAATTAAGGTAGTTTAATTAGTGAAAACTTATAATAAAAATTTAATTAGCAAGTAAAAAATTTACTTTATGATGAAAATAAAAATAAAATAGAAAAAAATGGAATAAGAATCAAAATGAAAATAGAATAAGGTGAAGGGAAAAATAGGGTAAGAAACAAAATAAATGAAATTGTAGGGGGAAAAGAATAAAGAATCAAATGGAAAAAAGAAAAAGAAAAAGAAAAGGGGTGGAGAGAGAGAGAGAGGGGAGATAGGATTTAATTAGAATAATTAATTAATTTAATTGTATTATTATATTATATGATGATGGAGGGGGAGACAAAGCAAAAAAAGGAGGGAAACGAGATGATGTAGTTCGGGGGACAAGCCTCCGCCTTTTACAATTTAGTTGCCGGGTTAAGACCGCGACATTTAACCTCCGCATCAATGCGTATCATTCTCACGCCCTAATATTCGGCGTGTAACATACGCTTCTATCATGCGGCTGAAAAAACTATAAGATACGGGTCCCGCTCTTTGATCAACGGTGGATATCGCATTCATGAGAAAAATGGATGTCACGCGCAGAGAGATAGTAGGGTGGAGTGGATATAATTATTTTTGATTTTTTTTTTCCTAAATAATAGTAGAGACACAACTTATTCTATAACTATTTTATAATTTGCTGATATGACATACTTCACCTCAATTTTTATATGGGGCCAAAGACTACATTAAACGAATTTATTCATCAATATGCTGAAATAAAGTATACCATATCAGAAAATTATAAAATAATTATAGAATTAATTCTTCTAGGGGACATTTTTTGGGGATTTTTCTAGCGATATATTTTTTTTTTGATTTTTTTTTGTAGTACTTCTCAAAAAATATATAGTATTTATTCTAATTAAAATTTTTGTAAAAAATAATATTTTTGGTACAATTTGAATACATATAAAAAATAAAATTGTACAGACTGTACAAATCCTAAAAAATATCTCCATAAATGTCCCCCTAAAATTATTTTTATAGAATAAGTTGTATTTTTAATATTAGTTGTTTTTTTTTCCTTTAAAAGGTCAGGAAGTCTGTTAATGATGATTAGGTGGCAGCACCATGTGCATGCTCGGTCCTTAAGCATGCAAAGGGGAAGAGGAGTATGTTATGATGCTTATTTCTCGCATCATCATCATCAACCATTCACGTCATTCCCATGTCATCATTTCTTCTCTTACCATAATTTATGGGAAATTTTATCTTTTTACTATAGTACCTGATTTTTTTTAAATGTTTTAATTTATTATAATAATTTATTTTAATTTAAGTGGAAGGAGTTTAAGTGGGGGAGTATGATTTACTGTCTTCAATCATCATTATATTTGGGATTGTATTATTAATCTCAAATTTTTATTTATTTTAAAAATAAATTTGAGACTATTAATTTCGAGAATATATTTTAAATTTCAAAATTGATTTGAATTTGTTTAATTTTATTTAATATAATTATAAATATTACGAATAGTCTTCTAAATAATATGAAATAGACATAGCTAAACACAATTTCTTATAATTACTTTTAATATTAAATTTTAAATCTAAATTAATTATCGTTTACTAACTAAGAAAAGAAAATAAATTTAAAAATGGTTGGGAGGGCGAGTCAGAAAATGCTGGCCAAGGTCAATATGTATACGTACGGGTACGGCTGGAGCTGGACCATGGCACGAGCTGCCTCACGTGTGATCTATATTATATGCCGAAAGCTCCGTTTCGTGATTTGGTACTTCCGGATCGGACCGACTACCCGTCATAATCAGCCTTTGGTTCCAAATCTTTTAGCAATGGCATTGGGATATTCTGATTATTGTTCACGAGCATTATTGGGGTTGGTATATATTCTCTTTATTTGCTCGTGACAAACCTCTCATCATGTTTATATTTTCACGCTCAGTCAAATGTGCCTGCATGTCTTCATACCGTAAGTTTGAAGATTCACATGTATTTCAGAATTTTATTTATCTATTAATAATATCTTTTAATATGGATATTTATAAGACATATATTATTTATACCATTAAAAACAAAAAGAAACAATCGAAATTAAAAACTGAAAATCGGACAAATTTGACTTATTATCAAGGGTTTAAGATTTATTAACCAACGTTTAGAGTTTATTAATCGGATTTATTAACTAATGTTTATAAAATATGATTTAAAGTTTATTAATCAGGGTTTATGATTTATTAAAGTTGAGAAAGTACAAGTTGGGGATGCATAATTGTAAACCCTAAATCATAATCGTTTAGTTTATAATCATGGTCGTTATTTTTTATAAACATATCTCTCTTAAATAACATACTTTTATTAAAACTATGTTGTTTTGAAGATTCTTTTAAAAAATAAAATAATATTAAAAGAGAGTGATTCAACTTGTTTTCCTTTTATTTATAAAAATGTCACCTACAACCCAAAATATTTTTTTAAAAGAATATCCAAAACCACATAATTTTAATAAAAGTATGCTATTTAAGAGATCTGCTTTAATAAATACATGTTATGCATCATTCCCCATCTTTTAAATACAAAAATAATGTTTGAGATTCAAACATAAAACATTAAAATTGATGCAATGTGTTTAGACTTTTAAATGCATTATATGATATTGCTATAGATCAAAAATACCCAATCACATAGTCACAATTGTAAAAATTATATTATCTTACAACACATTTTTCACCTTTAAAATTTAATCGAATGGCCAAATATTTCAATCGTTCACTGCTAAACTGTGGAAAGAGTAGGCATACCATGTCATTTGTCAAAAATATTCAATATTTTTTCAAAAATAATCATTATCCGCACAATTAAACTACATACAACAATTATCGTCCGCATAACTAAAATGTGGATGAAAATCAAATTTGGCTTATTGTTCGCAGTTTAGTTTGTTACTGTCCGCCAAATTAAACTACGAGAGATAAAAACTCTAGCCAATCGATCATAATTTTGACGTTAAGAATTTGTCACTATAGCCGGTTTGCTCTTAGTTCGCTCCCTCCGGTTCGCTGGAGGGAGCCGGACTATATATATATATACACACACATGTATCTGCAGATAAATTTATGGCGACGGTTTTTTTGGTATTTATATAGCGGTGAACTGTCATGACGAGTTCAAAAAAAAATCCGTCGCTATAGTCTCTGTAATACACGGTAGTATATATATATATATATATATATATATATATATATATATATATATATATGTGTGTGTGTGTGTGTGTGTGTGTGTGTGTGTGTGTGTGTGTGTGCGCGCGCGCGCGCGCGCGTGTGTGTGGGAAAATCACTCCGCAGTATGTGTCTCCCAGGTCCTAATCCATAATTTTTAGGCTTTTAAATATGTTGCCTATCTGGGCTTCGGCCCTCAATGGTATCTTTAAATAAAGCTACAGCTTAGAGCGGGCCTCCATTTTCTTAAGCCTCATACTTAAAGGAGAAAGGATTTGGCCTATGTTAGGGCTATATGAATTACTCCCAAAAAAGAAAAAAGTATATACAAAAGAATATATACATATATACTAGTTTTATTTATTATTTGGACTGCAAATTTTACTCGGCAATTTGTCAGCCCATAAACACCTTTGTTGGGCTTGGATGCCTAAGGGCCTTTATAACCAAAAATAAATAAAATTTGAAAGAATTTATTTCACTCCAAGGTGGGGATTGCAATTTCAAATTCAATCCAGGAATGTGCAAGAATATGAAATAAATGATTTAATTTATTTTATAATTTAATTTATTAGTATTTCAAACAAATAATTACTGTACATCACTTGTATTAGTTGTGAGATAAGTAATATTACAATATTCATTTTTAAAAAATTTAAATTTTAAACCCTAAAAATTACTCATGAAAATGGTTTATTCCCAATTTTGTATATAATGAATAAGAGAAACGCTTTAAAAACACCACACGATTATTCGTTATGAGGAAAAAAAGAAAAAAAAGGAAAATAATTTATCTTAACCTACTCTGGTAAAGGTTATCTTGGGATATATTTCTTCCGTCCTTTAATATATGTTATTTTAGATTTTTTTAATTATTTATTATTTTATATAATATAAGAGAATTAATTATAATCTTTTCAAAATTACCCCTCATGAGAAAATATTACATATGAGAGAGAGTATAAGATAAATATGATAATTATGAGAATTTAATGACATTATAAATATTATATTTAATGTTATACAATCATTTTTTTAATTCTTATGCACAACTCTAATACGACATATATTAAGGGATGGAGGGGGTACACTATACCAAAAATTTTGAGTTTTGGAGTTTTCTATTGGAGCTTAGTTGTGACGCCCCCAAAATAGATATACATCACCTATTCTAAGTCATCAAATACATGGTACAGAATACAAATACAATTTTTAATATACAATAAGAGAGCTATGAGTTTTAATACAACTATTGTCTTATAGACAACATCCACTCTCAGAATAAGTCCTCATTACATTTATTGTCACACTATTTAATGAGAATAGTGAGGACTACTAATACTATCATCCGGATGAGTCACTCGGTTCCCCGACTAATCCATGCACACGTTCTCATTTCACAAGAGAACAAAGCGGTGAAAGAAAGGTGAGCTCAACTAGCCCAAGAAGAAATATTATGACTAAGATAATGCGAATAAATTATCATTAGTCTTCAACAAGATGTTAAGCGATAAAATACAATAGACATCAAGTTTAGCTGCTGGTGAACATGCAATCCATTAAAAGAGTCAAGTAGAGAATAAAATCTACTATCTTTTATGATTTAAAAAGTTTTCATCACTTTTATCATTTGAGACTCAACTTAATAAATAATCCACATCATCATCCACAAGACTACGGCCGAGGATATTCATTAGTATCACAACCATAATTTATCCATGCACTATAGGCGAGGATATTTGTGTATTCATTAATGGTCATGATCATGCCAACAATCGTCCATCAATGCACACGGGTACAATGAGGACTTTTACCACATCATTTGTAACATTACGGCCATGATTACAAAGAATAATCACGATCATAATCATACCAAGTCCATCTATGCACTGCTTCTGAGCCACAGATGACTTTCAACAAAATATAAACATGAGGATGATGACAATGATATAAGAATTCAAAAAACAAGTTCAAGAATTAATTTATCCAGAACTAATAACGTCCAAATTGTTAACATGATACTTCTTTGTAGAGTAAAATTTAAGAATGCTCGAAGAATATTTCCATGAAAGATCTTTGGATGAAGCGCAAATATCAAGGATATTCCACTAATTTCATAGAGTATAGAAGTCAAAACTTTAACCAACTGAGTATAATAAAGAATGTAATAACAAAAAAAATTACCATGCATGCGGTACTTCGCATGGACAGGTTATTCCAACAGAATAATAAATAACGAAACCAGGTCAGGCGTAATACGCACCGACGGGATATTCCATCAGAATAATAAAGAATGGAATAACAACATAAATCACTATGCATGCGATACTTCCCATAGACAAATTATTCCAACAAAATAATAAATAATGGAACCGGTTAAAAGTAAAAAAGCGCATGCATGAGGATATTCAATAGAATAATAAAGACGGAATCAGTCCCGTAAAAGCGCACAAACAGGATATTCAACGAGAATAATAAAGAATGGAATAACAACGAGAATTTCACCATGTATGCGGTACTTGCCATGATAGGCAAAGTTATTCCAGCAGAATAATAAATAATGGAATAACAGAAAAATTTCACCAAGTATAGGGTAGACCGCGTATACAGGTTATTCCAACAGAATAATAAAGAATGGAATAACAGAAGTTCTCTTCATGAATATGAAAAAAATAATACCCCTTACCTTATAAAGAAGAGTACTCCGACGGTAGGGCGGGGATATACTTGAAGAAACTTGCACTACGTTCAAAGCTTTCTTAAACGCTAAAGAAATACGCTCAAGATAGAAGAATAATTCTCTCTACAGTTTCTCTATCTAGAGTTTCAGTGAATTCGTAAGAAATAATGAAGGAATGAGCTTCTATTTATAGAAAAATGGACTAAATAGTAACCAATCCATGAACGGTCCATATCGATTTACTTTAAACGGATGGTCCAGATTGGTTTATAATAAAATATAATATATTCTATTTATAATCTAATAAAACGAATAACTTTTAAAAAAGATTTTACTATGCAAACACTATGCATAATAAAATATAATATATTTTAATTATTGTCTAATAAAACAAATAACTTTATAAATATATTCTGTTTTATATAAAAAGCTTTTCTGTTTTATTACATTAATAATAGTAATAAAACAAAACTTCATCATCATTATTATTATTCACACTATTAATCGACCAGGTCGTTCCCAGGAAAGAGGGGGCTTTCCAATAAGAATTTCTGTGAGACCCCAAATTTTATGAATAAAGATTTAAATTTCTCGAAATATTTTTTTTAATATTATGGTATGGATTTGATATAATGTTATAGTTATGGGTAGTATTTATAAATTTTGCAAAGTATGCAAGTTGTTATATTATATTCGATTAATTGGGGAATATTCGTTTTAACGAGGGAATATTCATACAACTAAGACAATCATTGATGGACCCCACAATGTAATTATTAGCCGGATTGAAAAAGCGAAAAAATATTTTTATGAAAATAACGGCGGGAAGTTTTACCGTTAAAAGCTGTTGAACTACTCAGTAGTAAAAGTACGATGTCTGGCGTGGTTGCGTAGTATCACTGCAGTATTGGTTATTGATGCTTTACGTGATAAGTCACTTAGTTATACTCAATTATTGCTATAGTAATTGCTGCATCATATCTTTCATATTATTGATTCAATTATTGTCACAATATCATCTGCGTTATATGATATATTATTAAATCAATAATTGAGATGACAAAGTTATTCATATTATTAAATTACAATATTTATAATGTCTAGAAGTTCTGCCAAAGAGAGGTTTGGTCACCTAATTGCGCGCCAATAGGGAGAAATCCTTATTGGAAAGCCCCCTCTTTCCTGGGAATGACATGGTTGTTAAATATTGTGAGTTATGATATTAATGATGAATAAGTTCGTGTTGATTAAAAATGAATTTGATAGTTCCATTGTGAGTCACATTCACTTACTATTAGGGGAATTGGTGCAAGATTGATGATACTTGCATGACTAAGTTAAAAATAGAGGTATAGATGGAGGTACTATACTGTAATTAATTTTTTCACATGTTTAGAATTATTGAGTCACATGATTTACTATTGATTCACATGATTTACTATTAGGGGAGGTGGTACAAGTTTGATAATACTTGGATGACTGAATTAAAAATGAAATTTTTTTTGGAGGTTTTGTACTGTAATTTTTTGAGCTCCAAAACGTGCAATTATCAAAACTATATTTTCATATAAATAGAAGCTCATTCTTCCTTCATTTCTCACCAATTCACTAAAGCTTTAGAGCCATTATTATATAGAGAAATTATTGAGAGAAAGAAGAAGAGAAGTCTGCTCCCTCACTATTCCAGTATCCAGTCTTCTTTTAAGATAAGGGATATTATTTATTGTACCTGTAAGGGGTATTATTCTTTCGTATTCATGAAGAGAATTACTTATTTCAATACTCGTAAGAGTTGTTATTCTATTCTTCATTATTATGTTGGAATAACCTGTTTATGCGAAGTACCGTATACATGGTGAAATTCTTCTGCTATTTAATTCTGTATTATTATGTTGGGATAACCTGTATATGCGAAGTACCACATACATGGTGAAATTCTTCTATTATTCCATTCTTTATTATTACATTTGGAATATCACATCGGTCTTAATTTTCACTCGACACGGTTACATTCTTTCTTTATTATTCATTGGAATAACTTTGTTTATCTAAGTACCACATACATGGTGAAATTATGTTGTTATTCCATTCTTTATTATTATGTCGGAATATCCTATCTGCGCATTTTACGCTTGACCTGGTTCCATTATTTATTATTCTGCATTTATTATTCTCGTTTAATATATCACATGCAATGCGTTCTGTGGGACCGGGTTCCATTATTTATTATTCTATTGGGAATAACACATGCATGCGTTCTATCGCATGCATGGTGAATCCTTCTATTATTCCATTCTTTATTATTCTGTTAGAATAACCTGTCTATGTGGCTTACCACATGCATAGTGAATGATCCTTTGTATTCATTCCTTATTAATTGTGGAAATGATCTGGTTACGTTGATTGTGATGAGAGTCATAATAAAAGCTTTGGACTAATTAAAATCATGGGTATATGAAGTATTAGTAAGTGTTATGATGAGTTATGTTGGTTATTATGTGAAAACATGAAAGTTTCTTAGAAATCACAAAGGGTTGAAAATCAGATTTTGGAGAAAATGGAACATGAAATTCAATTGACCATATCTCCTATTATATTTTGAATTTTTGAGTGTGGTCAAGTTCTAGAGTTAGATCTATGAGTTTTGTAGCATCTCCAAGTGGAATCACTGGAAAAGGTTTTGTATATTTTCGTGTGGACTGATTTTAGCAAAGCAGTCAAAAGCTGAAAATTACTGAAATACTACTATCCAGATTTTAGAAGGGCTGTTTCGGCCACTTAAATTGTGAGAAAAATTCTGGCCTTTTGGGACATGAAAGTATATGGTATAAAGAATCTCCTGTCCAAAAATGAGCTCATTCCGACTTAAAATGAGCAAGTTATGACCATTTCAATATTTAGGTTTTTACGATAAAAATTGCTATAACCAGAGTTCTATAACTCCGATGTCTATGAAATTTAAACTGGAGACTCACGTTAACATGTGTAAGAGATCCTGCCAAGATTTGGGAATTTTTGGAGTTAAACTTGAGGTAGCTAATTTCTTAAGGAATTAATTGGAAATTGATTTTTGAAAAATAGTAAATGAATTTTAAAAATTCCGAGAAAAATATATGTTAATTATGGGACTATATTCTGCTAAATCCCAGAAAAGAAATATTTTTGGGACTGATTTGGTATTTTTCATGAAAATGGTTTTGTTACGAACATATGAGTTAAATATGTTATGTGAAGTAACAAAGTTGAAAAATAGGATTTTATGGCTTGGAAATCCTATATAAGGTATATGTAGATTGTTAATAAGGGATTTGATCATTGGTGATGAAATCTTATGATTATGGCATTCTTTGAATGATTAAATGCATTATTTTGTAAAGTATAAACAATTGAAATAAATTGTTTATTAGTTTAGAGGTGATTAAAATATTGTTATGATATTAATAATATTAGATTATGAGTGGTTGATAATATTTGGATAAATTTAAAGTCTTTAATATTTATTCTTGTTTTAGTTTGATTAATGCTTATATCATTGTCATCATCCTCATGCTTATATGGTGATGAAAGTTATCTTTAGCTTACGTGCGAAGATGGACTGTTGATTATCGAATTGTATATCTTTGGCTTACGTGCAAAGATGAATTATTGATTATTGGTTTTCTTGTTGTATATCTTTTGCTTACGTGCAAAGATGGATTGTTGATTATTGGTTTTATTGTTGTATATCTTTAGCTTACCTGCAGAGATGGACTTGGTATGATTATGACTAGGGATTATTCGGTATAGTCATGACCATTGATGATTTAATGAATGTCCTTGGCCGCATAAGTGAGGATGATTCGATGATGTGGTTTATTTATTGTTTGAGTCTCAATGATAAAAATTGATGAAAATATTTTAAATCATAGATGATAGTAGATTTTATTCTCTACTTGACAATTTTCTAATGGATTGTTTATTCATTGTGAGTTAAACTTGATGTCTATTATATTTTATTAGTTTAACATTGTTGAAGACTAATGATAATTTATTACGCATTATCTTATTCATAATATTTCTTCTTGGGCTAGTTGAGCTCACCCTTTCTTTCTTTATTCTCTTGAGAAATGAGAGAATGAAAGGACTAGTCGGGAAGCGAGTGATGATCCAGATGATAGCATTAGTAGTCCTCACTATTCTATTAAATAGTGTGACAATAAATGTAATGAGGACTCCATTGGGTGTGGATATTGTCTAGATGACAATATTCTTATTAAAACTCTCAGTTTATGTTTCGTTGTATTTTACACGATAGTTGTATTATTAAGTTATATTTGAATTCTATACCATGTATTTGGCGACTCAAGATGGGTGATGAATACCTAATTTTGGGGGCATCATAGTTGGTATCAAAGCTTAGGGATATGATCCCTGGCTGAGATGTGAGACAAGAACTAGGAGGGGAGAGACAGGAAATTCCTTCGCTAGTATAACCTACCTAAGTTTATTTGGTATTTAATTGGTCAGTCAGAGTATAGGGATAATATGTGATATGTTAATTAACCCTGGTTTTGTGACAGTGTTTAAAAATAGCATCTGAAAATGTTGAGATAAGCAATGGAGCAAAACAATATGATCGTGTCGCAATACGAGGCTAAATTTGCGGAGTTATCCCGGTTTGCATCCCATTTGGTCGATAATGAGGAGCGAATGACGCCAATGTTTCTAAGAGGTTTGAAACCCGAGATACGTCAATACCTCATTTCTCATAAACTTTGTTTATATTCAGATGTTGTGAATAGGGCTCAGTTATTGGAGGGCGATAATGAGTTAGCACAACCAAAAGGTAACGACCAACAACATGATAATAATCATACCAGTGGCAACGGCCATCGGAACAATGATAACCATCGTGGGGGAAATTATCATGCCAAGAAGGGTAATCACTTCGGTGGTAATCATGGCCAAGATAATAGAAGTGGAAATTTCAAGAAGAGAAGGTCACCTAGCCCGATTTTGTCGTGCACCAAAGTCAAGTCCAGCTGGGATGGAGGCATCAAAGGGTGCCCAGACAAGATAAAATCGGTAGTTCAAGGGAGAGCGTTTGTAGTAACCTCCCAAAAAGCGTGGAATCCGAACGAGGTGATCACGGGTAAGCTAATCATAAACGCTAGCGAAGTTTATGCTTTTTAGATACCGGTTCTACCCATTATTTTATCTCTCTTGCTTGCGTTCAACGTTTAAATTTGACTCCGAAGAAATTAGACTTTGACTTATCGGTTGAAACTCCATTAGGAGAAACCTTCATTACATGTGCTATCCAAGTCTTGGATGAGAGTCACAGTTTTGAATGATATTTTTATTGTTAATAAATTTCCTGGTGTATTCTTGAAGACTTTTTAGCTTACCCCGTAGCGTGAAATCGAATTTTGTATTGACCCCAATACAAAACCCATTTCTTCAACCCATAAATATTTCTTCAACCAAAATGAACGTATAATGCGCCAAAGACGTTGGCTCATTTCATTGAAGATTACGATCGTACCATTTAATACCATTGTGGGAAAGCGAACGTGGTAGCTGACGTGTTGAGTAGAAGATCGTATGCGTTTATGAGTGCAAAGTTGTTAACACAAAGACCCATTTCGTATAACTTACAAATGATGAAGATAGAGTTCAAGACTCTAGGGACCCACATGGTGATATCAAATATACGAGTAGAATCGACTCTAATCGATAAAGATAAAGGCCGCTCAAACTACGCACCCGAAACTGATGAATGTGAAAAAGAAGGTTCAAGAGGGCGTTATTCTAGAAGCAAGAATCGACGAAGAGAGGAAATCTCAACCCTCGATTTTATTGGCCCATTTGAAATCCTTGATCGAGTAGGAACTGTGGCCTATAGACTCGTTTTACAGCCAAATATATCGCGTGTTTATAACGTTTATCACGTACCGATGTTATGTAAATATGTGGACGACCCGAACCACATTATTGATTTAGAACCGGACGAGATAGCGGATAATTTAACGTATGAGGAGATACGTGTTAAAATATTGGATAAGAAGGATCGTATTCAACACTCAAATGTTATACCTCAAGAGTTAGAATCTGAAATGAAGTCAAGGTATCCTCATTTTTTCGGCATACCAAGCACGTACGTAAATTTTGAGAGCAAAATTTCATAAGGAGGGGAGATTGTGAGATCCCAAATTTTATGAATAAAGATTTAAATTTCTCAAAATATTTTTTTTAATATTATGGTATGGATTTGATATAATGTTATAGTTGTGGGTAGTATTTATAAATTTTACAAAGTATACAAGTTGTTGTATTATATTCGATTGGTCGGGGAATATTCGTTTTAACAGGGAATATTCGTACGACGACACAATCATTGATGAACCCCACAATGGAATTATTGACGGATTGAGAAAACGATAAAAATATTTTTATGAAAATAACGGCAGAAGTTTTACCGTTAAAACTGTTGAACTACTCGGTAGTAAAAAAGTACGATGTCTGGCGTGGTTGCATAGTGGCACACGGTATTGGTTATTGATGCTTACGTGATAAGTCACTCAGTTATACTCAATTATTGCTACAGTAATTGCTGCATCATATCTCTCATATTATTGATTCGATTATTGTCACAATATCATATGCGTTATATGATATATTATTAAATTAATAATTGAGACGATAAAATTATTCATATTATTAAATTGTAATATTTACAATGTCTAGATGTTCTGCCAAGGAGAGGTTTGGCCACCTAATTGCGCGGCAATAGGGAGAAATCCTTATTGGAAAACCCCCTCTTTCTTGGGAATGACCTGGTTGTTAAATATTGTGAGTTATGATATTAATGATGAATAAGTTCGTGTTGATTAAAGATGAATTTGATAGTTTCATTATGTTGAGATTATTGGTGTTAGTTGAAATCGACATCTATTCCGATGATAATTGATGTCTGGGGGTTATATTGATAAACCGGGTAATTAATCGGGTAAATGAGCAATTAATTGCTACTAATTCACATGCTCATATAACTATTTGTTCACATGTGTGTACTATTGAGTCATATTCACTTACTATTAGGGGAATTGGTGCAAGATTGATGATACTTGCATGACTAAGTTAAAAATGGAGGTATAGATGGAGGTACTATATTGTAATTAATTTTTTTCACATGTTTAGAACTATTGAGTCACATGATTTACTATTGATTCACATGATTTACTATTAGGGGAGGTGGTGCAAGTTTGATAATACTTGGATGACTGAATTAAAAATGAAAGAAAAGTTGCAGGTATTGTACTGTAATTTTTCGAGCCCCAAAACGTGCAATTATCGAAACTATATTTTCCTATAAATAGAAGCTTATTCTTCCTTCATTTCTCACCAATTCACTAAAGCTTCAGAGCCATTACAATAGAGAGAAATTATTGAGAGAAAGAAGAAGAGAAGTCTGCTCCCTTACTATTCCAGTATTCAGTCTTCTTTTGAGGTAAGGGATATTATTTGTTGTGCACTGTAAAGGGTATTATTCTTTTCGTATTCATGAAGAGAATTACTTCTTTTCGATTACTCATAAGAGTTGTTATTCCATTCTTCATTATTATGTTGGAATAACTTTCATTTTATGCTAATACCGCATACATGGTGAAATTCTTACATTATTCCATTCTCGTATTATTATGTTGGGATAACTGCTTTTATCTGAAGGCACCGCATACATGGTGAAATTCTTCTATTATTTCATTCTTTATTATTACGTTGGAATATCCCGCATGCGGTCTTAATTTCGCCGACCTGGTTCCGATTCTTTATTATTCTGTTGAATAACTTTGTTTATCGCAATACCGCATACATGGTGAAATTTGTTGTTATTCAATTCTTTATTATTATGTCGAATATCCTATCTCTGCGCATTTTTGCCGGACTGGTTCCATTATTTATTATTCGCATTTATTATTACGCCGAAAATATCCCGCACATAAATGCGTTCTTTGGGACTGGTTCCATTATTTATTATTACATTGGGAATAACTTTTATGCGTGTGGTCTCTATCGCATGCATGGTGAATCCTTCTATTATTCCATTCTTTATTATTCTGTTGGAATAACCTGTCTATGTGGCTTACCACATGCATGGTGAATGATCCTTTGTATTCATTTCTTATTTATTGTGGAAATGATCTGGTTACGTTGATTATGATGAGAGTCATAATAAAAGCTTTGGACTAATTAAAATCATGGGTATATGAAGTATTAGTAACTGTTATGATGAGTTATGTTGGTTATTATGTGAAAACATGAAAGTTTCTTAGAAATCACAAAGGGTTGAAAATCAGATTTTGGAGAAAATGGAACATGAAATTCAATTGACCATATCTCCTATTATATTTTGAATTTTTGAGTGTGGTCAAGTTCTAGAGTTAGATCTATGATTTTTGTAGCATCTCCAAGTGGAATCACTAGAAAAGGTGTTGTAGATTTTCGTGTGGACTGATTTTAGCAAAGGAGTCAAAAGTTGGAAATTATCGAAATGCAACTGTCCAGATTTTAGAAAAAATTTATTTGACCCACTTAAATTGTGAGAAAAATTTTGGCCTTTTTGGGACATGAAATTATATGGTATAAAGAATCTCCTGTCCAAAAATGAGCTCATTCCGACTTAAAATGAGCAAGTTATGACCATTTAATATTTAGTTTTTTCTGACAAAAAATGCAATAACCGGAGTTCTATAACTCCGATGTCCATGAAATTTAAACTGGAGACTCATGTTAACATTTGTAAGATCCTGCCAAGATTTGGGAATTTTTGGAGTTAAACTTGAGGTAGCTAATTTCTTAAGGAATTAATTGGAAATTGATTTTTGAAAAATAGTAAATGAATTTTAAAAATTCCAAGAAAAATATATGTTAATTATGAGACTATATTCTGCTAAATTCCAGAAAAGAAATATTTTTGGGACTGATTTGGTATTTTTCATGAAAATGGTTTAGTTACGAACATATGAGTTAAATATGTTATATGAAGTAACAAAGTTGGAAAATAGGATTTTATGGCTTGGAAATCCTATATAAGGTATATGTAGATTGTTAATAAGGGATTTGATCATTGGTGATGAAATCTTATG
The DNA here is from genome assembly GCA_020205605.1 of Panax ginseng. Lineage (NCBI taxonomy): Eukaryota > Viridiplantae > Streptophyta > Magnoliopsida > Apiales > Araliaceae > Panax > Panax ginseng. The sequence goes on from CM035144.1 coordinate 17,231,968, forward strand.
ATTATGGCATTCTTTGAATGATTAAATACATTATTTGGTAAAGTGTAAACAATTGAAATAAATTGTTTATAAGTTTAGAGGTGATTAAAATATTGTTATGATATTAATAATATTAGATTATGAGTGATTGATAATATTTGGATAAATTTAAAGTCTTTAATATTTATTCTTGTTTTAGTTTGGTTAATGCTTATATCATTGTCATCATCCTCATGCTTATATGGTGATGAAAGTTATCTTTAGCTTACGTGCGAAGATGGACTGTTGATTATCGAATTGTATATCTTTGGCTTATGTGCAAAGATGGATTGTTGATTATTGGTTTTCTTGTTGTATATCTTTGGCTTACGTGCAAAGATAGATTGTTGATTATTGGTTTTATTGTTGTATATCTTTGGCTTACGTACAGAGATGGACTTGGTATGATTGTGACCAGGGATTATTCGGTATAGTCATGACCATTGATGATTTAATGAATGTCCTTGGCCCATATAGCAGGGATGATTCGATGATGTGGTTTATTTATTAAGCTGAGTCTCAGCGATAAAAATTGATGAAAACATTTTAAATCATAAAAGATGGTAGATTTTATTCTCTACTTGACTCTTCTAATGGATTATTTGTTCCGCTGCAGTTAAACTTGATGTCTATTATATTTTATCAGTTTAACATTGTTGAAGACTAATGATAATTTATTCTGCATTATCTTAGTCATAATATTTCTTCTTGGGCTAGTTGAGTTCACCCTTTCTTTCTTTTTTTTTTAGGAAAATAAAACGTGGCAAATTCTAGTCGGGGAAGCGGAGTGAGCGGTCGAGATGATAGCATTAGTAGTCCTCTATATTACATTAAATAGTGTGACAATAAATGTAATGAGGACTCCATTGGGTGTGGATATTGTCTAGATGATAATATTCTTATTAAAACTCTCGATTTATGTTTTCGTAAGTATTTTACCTGACGGTTGTATTATTAAGTTATATTTGAATTCTGTACCATGTATTTGGCGACTCAAGATGGGTGATGAATACCTAATTTTGGGGGCGTCACAATATCTCCCTATTGGCGCGCAATTAGGTGACCAAACCTCTCCTTGGCAGAATTTTTAGACATCGTTAATAATGCAAATAATAATATTAATAACTCTGTCATCTCAATATAAAATATCAACAATAATTATATCAATTAACGTGAGATACTATGCAATAATTACTGAAGCAATAATTGAACAAAACTGAGTGACTTCTCACGTAAGCATCAATAATCAATACCGTGTGCTACTATGCAACCACGCGTATTCCTGTACTTTTAACACCGGGTGTTTCAACAGTTAACGGTAAAACTTCTGCCGTTATTTTCATAAAAATATTTTTGTCATTTTTCAATCCGACAATAATTCCTGTGGGGTCCACCAATGATTTTGCCGTCGTACGAATATTCCCCGACCAATCGAATATTATAAACAACTTGTGTACTTTACAAAATTTCTAAATATTACCCACAACTATAACATTATATCAAATTCATTCCATAATATTTAAAAATGATAATTATAGAAAATTCATCTTTATTCATAAAAGTTGGGGTCTTACAATCTCCCCTTCTTATAAAATTTCACCCTCGAAATTAGGGTACGTACCTGGTATGTCGAAGAGGTAAGGATACCTTGATTTCATTTCAGATTCTAACTCCCAGGTCATTTCCTCAACATCGTGGTTCCTCCATAAAACTTTGACTTGAGGTATAACCATGGAGCGTAGAATATGTTCCTTCTTATCCAAGATTTGAACAGGAACCTCTTCATACGTTAAATCTTCTGCTATTTTGTCCGGTTCTAACTCAATAATGTGGTTCGGGTCTTTCACATATTTACGTAACATGGATATATGAAAAAAGTTATGAACACGAGACATATTTGGCGATAAGCGAGTCTATAGGCTATAGTCCCTACTCGATCGAGGATTAAAAATGGGCCAATGAATTGAGGATTGAGCTTTCCTCTCTTTCTAAATCTTGTAACTCCTTTCCATGGAGCAACACGTAACAACACATGATCTCCAATATCGAATTCCACGTTCTTTCGATGAAGATCAGCATAACTCTTTTATCGGTCTTGTGAGGTTTTTATACGTTGTTGGATCGTTTGAATCTTTTTCGTAGTCATATGTACCAACTCCGGTCCCAACAACGTTGCTTCACCCACCTCATCCCAGCATACTGGAGAACGACACTTTCTTCCATACAACGCTTCGAATGGAGCAATGCCAATACTTGCTTGATAGCTGTTGTTGTAGGAAAACTCCACCAATGGTAAGAACTTGTCCCAACTTCCCTTGAGGTCAAGGACACAGAGTCTTAATAAATCTTCAAGAGTTTGAATAGTCCTCTCTGATTGTCCGTCCGTCTAAGGATGATACGCCGAACTAAATCGTAAATTCGTGCCCATAGCTTTTTGCAAACTAACCCAAAATCATGAAGTGAATCTTGGGTCTCGATCAGAAACTATGGATACTGGCATACCATGCAATTTTATAACCTCGTTTATGTACATACGAGCAAGACGTTCAAGTGTATAAGTTTCTCGTATAGGTAAGAAATGAGCAGACTTGGTCAATCTATCAACAATGACCCAAATTGCATCTATGCCTTGAGAAACCTTAGGAAGACCAGTAACGAAATCCATGGTAATGTGCTCCCACTTCCATTCGGAATTTCAAGTGGTTGCAATGGACCTTTTGGTACTTGATGTTCCGCTTGACTCGTTGACAAGTTAAACACCTTGAGATAAGCAGTATTTATCTATCTCCTCTTCATATTACCCCACCAAAATGTATGTCGAAGATCATGATACATTTAGGTACTTCCAGGATGGATTGCAAACGGTGTGTTGTGCGCTTCCATCATGATTTTATACTTTAACTCAGGGTCGTTAGGAACACAAAGTCCGGAGTTGACTCAAGTATTCCTTCTTCATCGATTCTTGCTTGGCATAGTACCTTCTTATACTTTCTTCCTCATATGCATCGGCTCAGTGCGTAGCTTGAAGTTGTTTTAACTTTATCGATTAAAAAGTCGGTTCTACTCGTATATTCGCCATCATCACGTGGATCCTGAGTCTTTATCTCTATCTCCATCCTTTGCAAGTCATACAAAATGGGCCTTTGCATTGACAATATCGCTTTTCGTGCCGTATATGATCTTCTACTCGATCAAAATCAAGAACCACGTTTGCTTTTCCCAGGATGGTATTGGATGGTATGATCATAATCTTTCAACAGTTCAAGCCAACGTCGTTATCGCATGTTGACTTCCTTTTGAGTGAAGAAATATTTGAGGCTTTTATGATCCGTAAGGATCTCCACTTTCTCCCCATACAAGTAATGCCTCAAAATTTTAAGTACGAAGACAACAGCTGCCAACTCTAGATCATGAGTAGGATAATTTCTCTCATATTCTTTGAGTTGTCGAGAGGCATAGGCTATGACTTTCCCATGTTGCATGAGAAAACATCCTAACCCTTTGCGAAGCAGCATCCTTGAGAAGACAAATCCTCTCGAGGCGGATGGTATTGTCGAGCAGTCTTTGAAATGAGTCTTCTCTTGAGTTCTTGAAAACTCTTCTCACATTCCTCGTTCCAACCAAATTTTTTATCTTTCCGAGTCAGCTGAGTTAAGGGAGTAGCGATTCGAGAAAACCCTTCTACAAATCTCCGATAATAACTAGTTAAGCCGAGAAAGCTACATACTTCGGTCACTGATTTAGGTTGCTCTCAGCTTTGAATAGCTTCAATCTTTACTGGGTAAACAGATATTCCATGACTTGATACCACGTGCCCAAGGAATGCTACTTCCTCAAGCCAGAACTCGTATTTCTTCAACTTGGCATAAAGATTATATTCACGAAGCTTTTGGAGTATCAGCCTCAAGTGTTGCTCATGATCTTCACGGATTTTGGAATAAATAAGGATGTCATCAATAAAGACGACCACAAAGTGATCCAAATATTCCTTGAATACTCAATTCATCATATCCATGAAAGCAGCAGGAGCATTAGTTAATCCAAAAGACATGACTAGGAATTTATAATGCCCGTACCGAGTTCTGAAAGCCGTCTTTGGAATGTCATCGGTTTTAATCTTCAATTGGTGATATCCAGAACGAAGATTAATTTTTGAAAAGAATTTGGCGCCTTGCAACTGGTCAAACATGTCATCAATACGTGACAATGGGTACCTATTTTTGATGGTGACATGATTCAACTCCCGATAATCAATACAAAGTCGCATACTCCCATCTTTCTTCTTGACGAATAGAAACAGGATCACCCCAAGGAGGCGTCTTGGGGCCGAATGAAACCGATGTCTAACAATTCCTGCGAGTTGGGTCTTTAACTCACGAAGTTCAATAGGAGCCATTCGATATGGGGCTTTGGAAATGGGTTTTGTCTTAGGGTTCAAGGTCGATACAAAATTCAATTTTCACGTTCGGGGTAGGCCATGAAGTTCTTGAGTGGAATACGTCGGAAATTCATTAACAATAGAAATATCATTCAAAAGCGGCGTATTTTTGTTTAGATCCGTGACATGAGCTAAGAAAGCTTGACATCCATTTTTCAATAAACGAATAGCTTTATGGCTTGAGATGACAGTGATTGATTTTAATGGTTTGGTTGTTTGAATTCGCATAATAGGTTGGTTAGGAATATGAAAGCTAATAACCTTACGAAAATAATCAATTTTTGCATGATGAGTAGTTAACCAATCAATCCCTAGAATTACGTCAAATGCAAGTATTTTTAATGAAATAAGATCGACAGGTAATGTGAGGGTACCAATTTGAACCAAACAAGACTTATAAACAGTGGATGTAATGAAGGTTTCTCCCAACGGAGTTTCAACAGATAAGTCAAAGTCTAATTTCTCCGGAGTCAAATTTAAACGTTGAGTGCAAGTAGGAGAAATAAAGGAATGGGTAGAACCAGTATCAAATAAGGTATATACTTCGCTACAATTTATGATAAGCTTACCCGTGATGACCTCATTCGGGTTCCTTTCTTTCTGGGAGGTCACGATAAACGCTCTCCCTTGCACTACTGGCTTTGACTTTTCTGGGACGTCCTTTGGTGCCTCCATCCTAGCTGAACTTGTCTTCGGTGAACGACAAAATCGGGCTAGGTGACCTTTTCTTCCACAATTATAACATGCTTTGGACGACATCGCGCAGTTTGGACTGATGTGTCCTTCCCCTCCGCATTTGAAGCATATGATAGGTGGTCGTTCTCCTTCCTTAACCACGGGTGTTGGTGCTGACGTCTTTCCATCATTGTTGAATCTCCTCTTCTTGAAATGTCCATTCTTATTATTTTGGCCATGATTACCAAAGTGGTTACCATTTCGGCATGTTGATTCCTCCGCGCTTATCATGTCACCGCTCGATGACTATTATCCTTTGGTATTATCATTTTTAAAATTTTGCTCTCTTTTGGTTGGGTTGACTCATTATCGCACTCCAATAACTGAGCCCTATTAACAACATCTGAATACAAACACAATTTATGAGAGATAAGATATTGACGTATCTCGGGTTTCAAACCTCTTAGAAATATTCGCGTCATTCTCTCCTCATTATCAACTAAATGGGACACAAACCAGGACAACTCGGCAAACTTGGCTTCGTACTGCGACACGGTCATGTTGTTTTGCTCCAGCTTAATGAACTTTACCTCTTTTATGTGACGAATACTTTCGGGAAAGTACTTGTCATTAAACAATTCTTGGAACTTCTCCCAAGTCATCTTCAGTGCGGCAGGTTGAGTACGTTTTACAGATTCCCACCAGTAATCTGCCTCTGCACGCAACATGAAGGTGGCAAAGGGAACCTTTTGCTCCTCGGAACATCCCAAGACATCAAATATCTTGCAAATCTGCTTTATCCACATATCCGCCTTAAGTGATTTTGGCTCTCCAAAAAACTCTGGTGGTCCCAGTTCCTTGAACTGTTTAGCGGTGACCGTCCGAGAGTTGCCAGTGTTTCCACCTGCATTTCGGATAGGAGTCTCTCTTGCCTGATGTTGCATGAATTGTAGAAAGCCTCTGAACATTCCATCTTTCATCATTTAATCAGTGTTGTTGTTTGCATGAGGATTGTTGCCTTCCTGATGCACATTGTCCTTATTATTGATCTGTGGAGACTCAACGGTCTCCTGTGCTCCATTGATGTTCTCAACATTATCAGATGCCATTTTCAAATACTACCACAAAACAAGGGTTAATTAACATATCACATATTATCCCTATACTCTGACCGACCAATTAAATACCAAATAAACTTAGGTAGGTTATACTAGCGAAGGAATTCCCCGTCTCTCCCCTCCTAGTTCTTTTCTCATATCTCAGCCAGGGATCATATCCCTAAGCTTTGATACCAACTGTGACGCCCCTAAAATAGGTATACATCACCTATTCTGAGTCGCCAAATACATGGTACAGAATACAAATACAATCTTTAATATACAACAAGAGAGCTGTGAGTTTTAATACAACTATTGTCTTCTAGAAAATATCCACTATCAGAATAAGTCCTCATTACATTTATTATCACACTATTTAACAGAATAGTGAGGAATACTAATACTATCATCGGGATAATCACTCCGTTCCCGACTAGTCCAGACTACGTTCTCATTTCACGAAGAGAAACGGTGAAAGAAAGGGTGAGCTCAACTAGCCCGAAGAAGAAATTTATGACTAAGATAATGCGAGAATAAATTATCATTAGTCTTCAACATTGTTAAACCGATAAAATACAATAGACATCAAGTTTAAGCTGCGGTGATTTATGCAATCCATTAAAAGAGTCAAGTAGAGAATAAAATCTACTATCTTTTATGATTTAAAAGGTTTTCATCACTTTTATCATTTTGGGACTCATTTTAATAAATAATCCACATCATCCCCGCAGACTACTGGCCAAGGATATTCATTAGTATCACAACCACAATTTATCCATTTCACGGGCCAAGGATATTTGTGTATTCATTAATGGTCATGATCATGCCAACAATCGTCCATCAATGCACTACGGCCAATGAAGACTTTTACCACATCATTTATAACATTACGGTCATGATTACAATCGAATAATCCTCGGTCATAATCATAACAAGTCCATCTATGCACTACAGGCCACAGATGACTTTCAACAAAATATAAACATGAGGATGATGACAATGATATAAGAATTCAATAAAACAAGTTCAAGAATTAATTTATCCAGGGACTAATAACGTCCAAATTGTCAACATGATATTTCTTTGTAGAGTAAAATTTAAGAATGCTCAGAAGAATATTTCCATGAAAGATACTGAATGAAGCGCAAATATCAAGGATATTCCACTAATTTTATGGAGTATAGAAGTCAAAACTTTAACCAACTAAGTATAATAAAGAATGGTATAACAAAAGAAATCACCATGTATGCGGTACTTCGCATGAACATGTTATTCCAACAGAATAATAAATAACGAAACCAGGTTAGGCGAATACTTGACCAAGCGGGATATTCCAATGAGAATAGTAAAGAATGGAATAAAAGCAGAAATCACCATGCATGCGGTATTAGATGTAGGCGAGTTATTCCAACGTAATAATAAATAACGGAACTAGGTCCAACAGTAAAACGCATGCAGATAGGATATTCCAAGCGAGTAATAATAAAGATTTAAACCAGTCCCGGCGTAAAACGCACAAAAGCAGGATATTCCAACATAATAATAAAGAATGGAATAACAACGAGAATTTCACCATGTATGCGGTGCTTGCAGATGACATGTTATTCAAAGAGAATAATAAATAATGGAATAATAAAAAATTTCACCAAGTATAGGGTAGGCCAGCGTATCTGAGTTATTCCAACGAGAATAATAAAGAATGGAATAATGAAGTTCTCTTCATGAATATGAAAAAATAATACCCCTTACCTTATAAAGAAGAGTACTCGAAGCGGTAGGGTGGGGATATACTTGAAGAAACTTGCACTACGCTCAAAGCTTTCTTAAATGCTAAAGAAATACGCCAAGATAGAAGAATAATTCTCTCTACGGTTCTCTCTCTAGAGTTTGATTGAATTCGTAAGAAATAATGAAGGAATGAGCTTTATTTATAGAAGAATGGGGTGAATAAGTAACCAATCCATGAAACGGTCCAGATCGATTTACTTTAAATGGACGGTCCAAATTTGTTTACAATAAAATATAATATATTCTATTTATAATCTAATAAAATGAATAACTTTTAAAAAGATTTTACTATGCAAACACTATGCAGGCACTATGCAAATACTATGCATAATAAAATATAATATATTCTAATTATTGTCTAATAAAACGAATAACTTTATAAAAGTATTCATTTTTATATAAAAAGCTTTTCTCGCTTTTATTACATTAATAATACTAATAAAACAAAACTTCATCATCATTATTATTATTCACACTATTATTCATCGCGGTCGTTCCCAAAGAAAGAGGGGCTTTCCAATAAGGATTTCTCCCTATCGGCCTTGATTAGGTGACCAAACCTCTCCTTGGCAGAACTTCTAGACATCGTTAATAATGCAAATAATAATATTAATAACTCTGTCATCTCAATATAAAATATCAACAATAATTGAATCAATTAACGTGAGATACTATGCAACAATTACTGAAGCAATAATTGAACAAAACTGAGTGACTTCTCATGTAAGCATCAATATGCAACCACGCGTATTCCTGTATTTTTAACACCGAGTGTTTCAACAGTTAACGATAAAACTTCCGCTGTTATTTTCATAAAAATATTTTTGTCATTTTCTCAATCCGATAATAATTCCGTTGTGGGGTCCACCAATGATTGTGCCGTCGTACGAATATTCCCCGACTAATCGAATATTATAAACAACTTGCGTACTTTGCAAAATTTCTAAATATTACCCACAACTATAACATTATATCAAATTCATTCCATAATATTTAAAAATGATAATTATAGAAAATTCATCTTTATTCATAAAAGTTGGGGTCTTACATTAGTGATTTATTACATTGGTCTAACAAATGTTTTCAGACTCGAAAAGGTCATCAAAGCAAAAAAGGTTATCGGATATATGGGTTACTTGTTCAACCAGTGGTTGAACCGTATTGAACTGGTAACGTTATAAATATATAAAAATATATATTAGTAGTAATTAATAATTTTTTTTATAAAAAAACTCATTTTTTTATGAATTAAAACATAATAAATTTGAATTACAATACTACTAAAAGTGGTTAACTTTCATATTAAAAAAATTTTGGTACAATTTTTTTAAAAAAAATAATTAAAATTCGGTTCGCTGGTGAACTTACTCATTTTTACCGGTTGAACCATCGGTTTGACTGGTGGTCAATCGATTCAATCCAAATTTTGATTAAATTAGTTTAATCGAGTCAGATTGGACTGAACATAGAACCAATTTTCGATTCAACTGATTGAATCGGCCGATCCGAACAGAGTTTTAAAATAGTGGTCTATAATCATTATGAGAAAAAGCGTGAGAGCGATCAAAAATCTTACGAATCTATTAACAATAACAATAAGTATATATAGACATAAATTTTTGGATAGGAAGAACAAATTAATTTTATTTTTCCGAACCAATTTTCCAATCTAAAACCTCTGTCTACGTATAAGTATTCATTCATTAATGAGAAACTAAAGGTGGGTCTTTTGGCCTTTCCATAGGCCCAACCCTTTTTTATTTGGCAAAAAAATAAAATAATAAAAAGATCTTGAGATGGATTTGATAAAACCATTTTACACAACTATTTTCTTATTTAGACTTTAGGGACACTAATTTAGCTACTTGCTTTTCTTCTTTTTTTTTCTTTTTTCATGGCAAATAATATAATAAGACCACAACATACTACTCTCCAAAAATACACATCTTTTTAGACAATCATATCTCAATATATGAACTATGAAGATCTACCACAAACCTTCACTTCTCTTTTTATATTCTCTCTCATCCCATCCCTTCCCTTCCCTTCCCCCACCAAAAATAAATCATCTACAAACACCTTCCTCCATATCCAGCATTCCTAAATAATGCCTGCTTTATGTCTGCTGAAGTTATAATTCCTCTTTGCTCCATTTCCTATCACCATTAAAAAAAATTAACAAACATGGGTCATCTATATATATGGCTTCTGTAAAAAGTGATATAATTTTTTATTTTTTTTTAAAAAAATATTAATAATTTGGTTAAAATTTGTACCTCTGAGCAAGAAGCTTGCATTCCAAAGTCATTAAAGCAGCTAATAACACATTGTTGAATATCAAGGCCTAATGCTTCTAATGTTGTCACAGTTGATAGCAACAACCCTGGCTTCCCAGCACAACAAATTTCAATTCGGGTATCCATATTCCTCCTTTCCACATCAAACTGCCCATCAACAAAAAAAATAAAATAATAAAATTACATAATTTTTGCTCATTCAACATCAAGAACCTAATTAATTAGTAGTAATGTATATGTATGTATATATATACCTTTGGTGAATTTCTCAAAAGACCACCTTCATTAGGCTTTACATCTTTGAAGATGCTTTTTAAGCTTATTAGCTGCTGGAGATCATTTGGCTTCACTTCAATCTCTTCTTGCAAATTATTGATCCTCTCTAGGAGTTCCTTCATGTAGTCTATAGTGTCTCCAAGAATTGATGTCCTGTCCATCTAATATATATAAAAGAAAAAGAAAAAAGAATGCATAAAATTGATCAAAATAGGGAAAATCATTCATGTAATTTTCAGAAGAATGTAATGTACCTTGCTTATCTTAGGAACAACAGATCTAAGCATGGAAAGCCGTTCATTCAATCGCTTCCTTCGCCTTCTTTCTGCCATTAGATTTTTTGATGGCTGCCCCTGCCCATTCAGTTTCTTGACTTGAGTACTCTTTTTTTCTGACCAAATACCCATATTGAAAATGGGTATTTCAGGGGACTGAATTGTCTCCATTTTACAACAAGTAGCAGCAGCAGCTTCTACCTCCAAATCACCAATAATTGACATGAATGAACAATCTTCTTGAAAAATTTGTGGAGTATCAAGTTTGTTGATAGATGAATCGGTGACTTCTGGAGCTGATAAAGCTTCATCTCCAAATGGGGTATAAAATTCTGGGGAACAATTAAAGGTTTGTCGATCAAATGGGAATTTGGGAAACTCATCAAAACAATAATTTTGGGGAAAAGGGTTTTCAAGAAAAGTATCAACATTAGTGTAGAAATCATTTACCCCTTTTGGAATATTATTAGTAGCTAATTCCCAAGGGTCGTCAATCCTTAGGGATAGCAACTCCTCCAAGAAACCATGCCCCTTATACTCCATCTTTCTCTCCGAGTTAAGTTGGGAGGATGGATGGAAATTAATGCAAGGAGGAACCTTGATAATATGATGCTGCAGCAAGTTGGGTTATATATATATATATATATATATATATATATATATATATATATATATATATATATATGGAGAAGCGATCCATAAAGATCTATATCTTTATGGGATGAAAAAAAGTGACATATAGGCTCTAATCCGTACGTTTTATAGATAAAAGGCTGGGATCAGAAGTTACAACTACCCGTCCGCTAGTATTACTAGCGGACGTTTAAAGTAAAATGTCCGGACAATTTTGGCCTCAATTAGCCACAACAACTTATATTCCGCTAGTAATACTAGCGGACGGGGACGAACTATCACAATTGGGTCATAACTATCACGTCATTGCTGAGCGTAGGATTGGAAAGTAGGACCATAAAGCATTACTTGTACAAGTGACATGATCTAATATTGAAAGTATAGATTCCCTTGAAGTTATGCCAACAGAAGTGAAAAAGGCCATAAAAATAAGTACCTTCTAAGAAGCGAGGACAATCCCACCACTCAGATTGACCAATGCGGAGAAAGACAAAGTGAGGAGATCAAAGTGCGGAGAGTCACACCAAATTACCGGCGAAGTTTTGTGGCGATGACTATGATTGAACCATGAAGGCACCATTGTGGATCATTCACACATACAAGTTGAAAGCATGCTCCACAACTCAATCCATTGTCAAAGCAGGTTGTCTTTAAGGTCTTGTATTTGTCAATACCCTTGGCCGTACAAATTTCCATACCCACAAGCCCCACCTTACATAAGAAAAATTAAATTAATTTAACCATTTGCGTAATAATACGCAAGTATTAGTAATTATTTGCAAAGTTAAAAAGTCTTTGTAAAAACATACCCATTGTCCCGGAAGCATCACCTCCTCCATAGAAGGTTGCATGAGCATTTATCCAACCCCCGCCATAATACCCATCAACAGATGAGAAAAGTGAAAGAAAACCCACTACTAAAATTCCACCGATCGAAGAGCCATGTCTAATCCTCGCAAGTTAAAGCAAATGGGATTCTTTTTAGCATTCGAGTGAAACATAGTACTACTGCTAATTAAGTTGGCCTAAAAAGAGGAAGTGAAAGAGATAGTTACAAGAAAATGATGATGAGATCTGAAAAAGGATGGTAAAACCAGTAGACTTACCTTTTGCACTGTTTTCAAGTTGGCTACTGACTTCTATCCGCTAGTAATACTAGCGGACCATGTTCTTTTGGCTGGACGATTTAACTCACGCGTGAGGGGCATAAGCGTCATGGATTTTGATTAAACACGTCCGCTAGTATTACTAGCGGACGGTAATTTGCCACTCTAGATCGCAGCCGTTAATCAATAAAACGTGTGGTTTAGAGCCTATATGCTAATAATTATCCCATAGCATATAAATGCTATGGATCGGTCCCATATATATATATATATATATATATATATATATATATATATATATATAGCAGAGGATCAGTGCATACCTTTATCTTACTCATCCATGCTCACCACCTTTTAGAGACGGACTGGACGACGGTTTTTGGCCATACAATCGTAAATCTATACTTTTAGCAACAGACAACATATAACGTCGCTAAAAGTATGAGCGACAATGATTAATGTAACTGCTGTTGGGTCCGCATTACTAAAAGGTAAAAGAGTACGTGAGTAAGATAAGGGTATATACTTTGATCCGAGCAATATATATATATATATATATATATATATATATATATATATATTAAATAAAAAAATAAGTGCATATCTCTTTATTTAACATACTTTACTCACCACCCGGTTAAGTCGCTAAAGGTGAACTTTATATGTAAAAAAAAGGTATGCACTAAAAAACTATATATATATATATATATATATATATATATATATATATATATATATATATATATATATATATATATATATATATATATATAGAGAGAGAGAGAGAGAGAGAGAGAGAATGGGATCTTAAGCTCACCCCCTTTAATGACAGACAGACAATTGACTGACGGTTCGATCATACAACTGTCGTTTATACTTTTAGCGACGCCTATATGTGTCTCGTCACTAAAAGTATAGGCGACGATTGTATGACCGAATAAACGTCGTCCGTCCGTCTAAATGGGGGTGAGCTCAGTGAGTTGAATAAAGGTGAGTCAAGATCAGGATATATATATATATATATATATATATATATATATATATATATATATATATATATATATATATATATATATATATATATATATCGGAGAGATCTAAAGCGGGGACAAATAAGCGGACTAAAGAACGGACCAAGGCAAAAAATACGTGGTTTTGTGGTCCGGGTGGGACTAACCCATGGTTGGTACAAAACCCGCGTGTTTTACTTCTTGGTAGTTTCTCTTTGGTCGCTTTAGATACTCCCCGATATATATATATATATATATATATATATATATATATATATATATATATATATATATATATATATATATATGAGTGCAAGTGTAAAGGAAGTATACCATTAAGCAAACTAAAAATCCACAACAAAATTAATATTTTCACATGAAAATCGTCGCTATACATCTGTAGCGACACTTTTCATGTGAAAATATCAGTTTCTCATCATTAATTAGCTCAACAATAAGATATCCCTTGTGCAATGACTTATTTTAAAACGATTTATAAGTTAAACTTAAGTGAATTACCAGTTTGACTTATACATTAGACTTTAAGTTAAAATAAGTGCAAATGTGTTTGATTGATAATTACTTACAAGTTAAGATAAATTATAAATATTAATAAAAAATTAAGCGGATTCAATATTTTATCATAAAAATTACCATTTCAACATTAATAAAACATTAAAAAGAATTATAATTTCAATTTTCATGAGTTTTTTTTCTTCTTTTTTGACAATTAATCCATGAGTTATTATTATCAATATGTTGTTGTTGGCCGACATGTGGATAATAGTAGGGTGAAGATAATTGAGATATCTCGAGGGAGGAAGCAATGATGCGAAAACAAAAAACACCAAACGTCTCATTAATTGAGTTAAAAGGACAAACTGGGTATATAAAAAAATTAAAAATAATAAGTAGATTATTAAGGGTAAACTTGTCTCTTTGCTAATTTTGGGTATGTAACTATAATCGAAGGGTGTGTAGATATCACTATCAATTTAGCAAAAAATAAATAAATAAAAAATAATGACAAAACTAATAATTTAGTCATCGAAGTTAGCACGTTTTACTGAATATCTGATTGAATTTTTAATTTATCAAATTAACTAATTGAACTAATTAAAATTTTTAAATTGAGTCATTCTATCAAATCTGACTAACGACTGTCAAATTGGTTCACGATTTTTTATACGTGGAAGCAAAAAAAAGGGAAATAAAATAAAAAATGAGGTGGTCAATCAGCAATAATGACATGGAAATAAAAATAAAAATAATATTTTTTGACTCATTTTTAACATTTTAAAGTTTTAAAATTACAAAAACTTAATAAAACAAAACAAAAACTAATAAAAATAAAACATTTTTTTCATTCATTAAATCAAATTTATTTATCAAGATAAATCAAATCTTAATCAATTAAAAAATCAAACATATTTTCCTTAAAAAAAGACAATATTAATAACTAAACATTAAAATTAAAATCAAAATTTTATGTTTCAATTTCATCCAAAAAATTAATTTAATTATCTCCTTTTCCAAATCAAATTATTCTGTTTTCATTTTTTTATATCTGTTCTTCCATTTTTTTTTCCAATTCGCATCATTTTTCAGATCTGTTCTTCGAGGAGGGTGGAAGGATGTGGTTGGTGAGGAGGCGGCAACGATGGTGAAGAGGAGGATTTAGGCGGAAGAGGGTGGTGGCCACGGGAGGGTGGAAGGATGTTGATGCGGCGGAGGGTGGTGGCCTTCTTGTGATTTGCCCCAACAATGCCTACTTCTTCCTCTTCTTCTCTATCTTCTTCCACCACTACCGTCTCCACCTCCTCCACGGCTCCGCCTCTGCCTCTCATCAATGCCTCGCTTGCCATCGCCACCAGATCCGATTCCCTCACCGATCCCTCCAAAAAGTCGTCGACCCAAATGGTGGCAAAAAGATCAACCAAAGATGAAGATTTGGATTCCCGCATGCCGTCGATCCAGTCCTCCCCAATGACGCGAGTCTCTGTTTTAATTTCTTCTTTCTTCTGTTCAGTATATTATGTAAACTTTTTTTTTTTTGGTTTTATTAATTAGAAGTTTTGGATTCCTTTTGACAACTTGTTCCGAATCTATTGTTAGTACTATGATTACATATGTATAAAGTTATCTTTGGGAAGCTCTAGGTTCGATTCTTCTCATTTTTAGGAAGATGAAGATTTTTTAGATACATTCTTCCATATATGTCTCGATTGATTTAATGAATTAAAATTTTAATTGATTATAAATTATTATTTTATTGATGTAGAAAGTCAGGGTTGAAGTTTTTTTTTTTTTGCCACATGTAATATTTTTAATTTTTGTATATTTTTTTCAGCGCCACGTAGATAAAAAGTTAACGTCTGTCTATTTTTTTTAACGGAGTGACCCAATTTGAAAATTTTATTTAGTTCAGTTAGTTAATTTGACAAATTAAAAGTTCAATCAGGTATTTAGTAAAATGTGCCAACTTCGATGACCAAATTATTAGTTTTGCCAAAAAATAATGAAAGAAAAAAAGAAAAAAAGAAAAAGAAAGAGTAGATATCACTATCCTTATTAAATTGGGTAAAATTTTGGGTGTAACATAATTAATGAACCAACTAAAATTTTGTGTATTTTCAACTACTTCAAAATGAAAATTTGTAAATTGCTCTCTCAAGTCTCAATACTCATATTACTCTTAACTTAATCAGAAAGTATAAAATAATTTTTTTATATATAATAAAAAATTATATATAACCAAATTCATATATAATTTTTTTATTTATTTTTGCTATATTAACACATACACATCCTCTTTACTGTTACTAAGAATCAAGTCATATCGCTGGGCTAAATACCAAAACCAGAATTTATGAAAGAAATTGATATTCATTACTCCTCTATTTGTAAGAATGGATAGGTTGGGTATATGTAACTTTGAAGGGAAAATAGGTGTATATAATTTTTAGTCTCCAATAATATGTCATTATATAGAGAGGGACTAATGAGACCAACACTAATAAATCAAAACCCTAACGGATTAAAATCTTAAATTTTCATCAAAATATTAAGCCCAAGTTATGCAAGTCATCGTAAACCCGTAAAATGAGAGATGACAATATAAATCAAGGATGATTATATTAGTTATGCTACATACATAAATTATTTTATAAATTATTGATGTAACATACTCTATCTCAGCATATTGATTAATAAATTGTTTTAATATAGTCTTCAACCTCACATAAAAAGCTGAGGAGGAGCAATGCCACATCAGCAATTTGTAAAATATTTGTAGAATAGTTTGTGTAACATTATTCTTATATTAATACTATTTAAGACATTTAACCTATCATTTATTCATAGATAATTTAATTTGGGAATTAATATTTTCACAAAGCTCCTCTCACATGAATAGTAAACAGAATCCACATTCATGTAAGTGAGGTCTTGTGAAAATATCAATTCTCTTTAAATTTTATTTAACCCGATAAACCACATAATTACAGGTCGGATCTCGTCAAATCCAATAGCACTGTCCAAATTATTCATTAATTCCAGTGACTAAATTTTTTGTCTTGGTTACTCACAGGGATGTAGTATGTGAGAGGGATTTGTGTATTTTTCACCCTTTGGCCATTAGCTAAGACTAGACTGAAATCTGTCCTTTTTTTTTTTTGGGTTCCATTCTCTAGGTACGTGAGTTCACGTCTTTTTCACACAAATCTGATACATCAAACAAACTAGATATTTATGTTCGCATATATATTCTGCAAAGTTTGACCCACATTTCTGCCCGAACCGAAATGGATGGAGTTGGCTTTCATAGACCATGTCAGGTTCTTTGTATTCATAAACTTCTCTATTTTACTATATATACCTACTTTCCCATAAACATAAAATTATTTTCCTCAAGTACTAGCTTACTAGCTTACAAATTAAAACAAAAGGAAACAAAAAAAAACAGACCACCAAACATAATGTAACAAATCGAAAAATATATAAAAAAGATTATATATATATATATATATACATTCGCCTCCCAAACTAACCATAAAAGAGAATAACTAAAGACGAACCGACTATAGCGACGATTTTATCCGACGCTATAAAGAGATAAAACCGCTTTTATGTTATAAATGATTTTTAAATCTTTTTAGTTCGCTTTCTATAGTTCATTGGAGAGACAGATCGTATATATATATATATATATATATATATATATATATATATATATATATATATATATCTATAGTACCTTGAGTTATAACCTTTTGAATGAGTATGTAGTTGGCTAAGATGACCCTAGAAGATACTATTGAACTAGTAATTTAAGATTTTATTTAGTTGGATTTGATTTGATTTGATTCGGACTTAAAATTTGATCCAAGATTTGTTCTGAATTCGAGATTTGACCTGGGTTTCATATACTATTAGGCTTGACCTGTGAGTTATGGGTTGATCATTGGGTAGTTATTGTGACGCCCCCAAAATAGGTATACAACACCCATTCTGAGTCGCCAAATACATGGTACAGAAAGCAAACTACTACTTCAATAATACAATTGTCGTGCAAAATACGACAACACATACTGTGAGTTTAAATACAAATTTTGTCTTCTAGACAGTATCAACACTCAAATAAGTCCATATTACAATTATTCATACACTATTTTACATAAATAGTGAGGACTGCTAAAACATCTTTCTAGAACCATCACTCCATACCCCGACTCGATCCTGCTATGTTCTCACCTCCTGAGAAGAAAAATGGAACAAAAAGGAAAAAAGTGAGCTCAACTAGCCCAGTAAAGAATATTATGACTAAGATAATATACAACAAATTATCCTTAGTCTTCAACAGGGAAAAATCTGATAGAATATAATCGACAACAAGTTTTAGATCAACAACTGCAGCGAAAACAACAATTCATTAGAAGAGTTAAGTAGAGAATGTAATCTACTATCATCTATGAATTTAAAAGTCCATCATCAATATTTTATCCCTGTAACATCAATCAATATACATCTTTGCACTATGGGCCAAAGATATTCATTTGTATCACCAGTTGGTCATGTCCATCTCAACACCTGTTTGTCTTTGCACTACGGGCCAAAGATATTCATCAGGTAATCATTCATCTTTGCACTACAGACCAAAGATATTCATCAAGTATCATCATTAAGGACTGAGGATGATGAAAAACATTTTAGAGAACGAATCCAGTAAGACAAAAGGACAAATATTAGGGATTCGTATTTCGGTTTATCCAAATTCAATAATACTTCATAATAACCAAGTGTGAAGTAGAATTCAAAATAAAGATCAAAACATGGATACAATCAAAGATAGTAACCATAAAAGAAAGACATCTGAGACGAAAAAGAGAAAATTTTATTTTCTAGGTGAATAGTCCAGATATCGTGAATAATGCCGTATCACGTGAATAGTAACTCCCAAACACAAAAGTTCCAAATTTGATTAAAAAGTTCAAACCAATATTTCTAAGATAATGATATTGAAGAAAATAATATCATTTAAGAAGAAAATAACATCCCTTACCTCAAAGAATCAAGATTTTGAATGAAAGGTCGGAAGTGATCTTTGAATGAAACTTATCTTGAGCAACAACTCTCAAAGTATCTAAATACTCACAAAATACTCGATAATATAGAGAGAGAGAGAAAGCTTATGTTTCGGTGTGATTTTCAATTCTAACTTAGTTCTCTATTAATAGAAAAATGTTAAGACGTCAAGCGGACTTGAATTCTTTATTGATTGCTTTACCTGCTACTATTGCCACCCACCATATTTGAAATAAAATTCAGCACATTTCTTCACCAACCACAAGTGAGGCCCACTCAATTCGAGAATTTTCTACCAAAATCATTTATAAACCTAATTTTTGAATCAGTCACCTCTTAAAATTCATAACAAATCATTCGTTCATTTTTAACGGCTCAAAATTTGTGGACATATACTCAACTTATATATGTATAACATATCCAAAAATCACAACGATCCAACGGTCAGATTAAAAATTATAACTCACACAATATATCGTAAAAATACTGAGTTTATTTTTAATACCTCCATTCCGACAAAAATACTGATAAAACACCTCAACATTAAATCCTTCAATTATAACCACATAAAATAAATAAATCCATCATTTATAAAATAAATATTTCCTTATCATATAAATCAATAATTTGTTATTCACAAATAATATTACAGAATCATAATTATGACAACTAGGCCGTTTCTAGGAAAGAGGGGGCTTTCCAATAAGGATTTCTCCTTACTGGCACGCAATTAGGTGACCAAACTTCTCCTTAGATAGAACTTTCTAGACATTGCCAATAACGTTATCTAATAATATTATTCAAATAATATGAATTATTGATCTGATAATGGGAAATACTGTGTAGTGACAATTATTGAAACAACAATAATATAAAATATCAACGCAACAATTATTGAATCAATAAAATAAAATATTGAAAAGTAATTATCGTAATAATTATTGAGTAAGTGCCTTTCACGTAAGAATCAATAATTCATCAATCTTGCAATACCTGGTAATATTTCTTTGAATAACGCGTAGACATCATATTTTAACCAGGGTATTCCAACAAGTGTTAACCAGTAATAACTACTCTATTTATTATTTATAAAAACTCAAACTTGTCATTTTCTTCATCCGACGGTTATTCCATTATGGGGCCCACAAATGAATTTACCGTAAATTTAATATTCCCAAACAACAAGAATATTCCACGACCAAAACGAATATTCCCGACAAAATGAATATTTTATAACCACTTATTTATTTTGCAAAATTTGCACATTTCACCCATAACCAAAGCATTATATCAAATTAACACCTTATTATTTCAAAATAATAATTAGAGGAAAATTCAATTTTATTTATAAAAAGCTGGGGTCTTACAACCTCCCCTCCTTATGAAATTTCATCCTCGAAATTGACGTACGTACCTGGTGTTTCTAAAAGGTGAGGGTACCTCGCTTTCATTTCCCATTCCAACTCCCAGGTTATTTCTTCAATAGCATGGTTCCTCCACAAAACCTTAACTTGTTGTAAAATCCCAAATTTTACGAATAAAGATTTAAATTTCTCGAAATATTTTTTTTTATGTTATGGTGTGTATTTGATATAATGTTATAGTTGTGGGTAATATCTATAAATTTTGCAAGGTATAGAAGTTGTTATATTATATTTGATTGGTCGGAAAATATTCTTTGTGTCGGGGAATATCCGTATGATGGTAAAATCATTGGTGAACCCCACAACGGAATTATTGTCGGATTGAGAAAATGACAAAAGTATTTTATTAAAAATAACGACGAAAGTTTTACCGTTAATATTGTTGAACTACTCTTTAGTAAAAAGTACAAAGAATGTCTGGCGTGGTTTATAGTGGCACACCAGATTGGTTATTGATGCTTACGTAAGAAGTCACTTTCGCTTATACTCAATTATTGCTACAATAATTCGCGATCATATCTCTCATATTATTGATTCGATTATTGTCACAGAAGATCATCTCGCATAATATTTTATATATTATTAAATCAATAATTGAGACGACAAAGTTATTCATATTATTAAATTGCAATATTTATAATGTCTAGAAGTTACTTGAGGAGAGGTTTGGTCACCTAATCGCACGCCGCCAATAGGAGAAATCCTTATTAGAAAGCCCCCTCTTTCCTGGGAACGACCTGGTTGTTAATATTGTGAGTTATAATATTAATGATGAATAAGTTCGTGTTGATTAAAGATGAATTTGATAGTTCCATTGTGTTGGGATTATTAGTGTTAGTGGAAATCGACATCTATTCCGATGGTAATTGATGTCTAGGGGGTTATATTGATAAATCGGGTAATTTATCGGATAAATAACAATTAATTGCTACTTATTCACATGCTTATATAACTATTTGTTCACATGTGTGTACTATTGAGTCACATTCATTTACTATTAGGGGAGTTGGTGCAAGATTGATAATACTTGCATGACTAAGTTAAAGACGGAGGTATAAATGGATGTACTATATTGTAATTATTTTTTTCACATGTCTAGAACAATTGAGTCACATGATTTACTATTAATTCACATGATTTACTATTAGGGGAGGTGGTGTAAGTTTGATAATACTTGCAGAACTAAATTAAAAATGAAAGAAAAGTTGGAGGTATTGTACTGTAATATTTCGAGCCCCAAAACGTGCAATTATCAAAACTATATTTTCCTATAAATAGAAGCTCATTCTTCCATCATTTCTCACTAATTCACAAAAGCTTTAGAGTCATTATTATAGAGAGAAATTATAGAGAGAAAGAAGAAGAGAAGTCTGCTACCTCACTATTCCAGTATCCAGTCTTCTTTTGAGGTAAGGGGTATTATTTTTTTCATATTCATGAAGAGAACTTCTATTATTCCATTCTTTATTATTCATTGGAATAACTCAGATATCTGTGAGCTGCCACCCTATACTTGGTGAAATTCTTTTGTTGTTCCATTATTTATTATTCTCTTTGAATAACTCGTCTGCGTCTGAATCTATCGCATACATGGTGAAATTTCATTGTTATTGCATTCTTTATTATTACATTGGAATATCCACATGCATGCTTTTACGGCGGGACTTCGGGTTTAAAATCTTTATTATTACATTGGAATATCCATACTCATGCATTTTATGTCGGACTGGTTCCGCCTCTTTATTATTACATTGGAATATCCTCATCGCATCGTGCGCTTTTCGTCGGATTCGATTCTGTTATTTATTATTCATTGGAATAACTTGTACATCTGGCATCGCATGCATGGTGATTTTGTTGTTATTCCTTTCTTTATTATTACATTGGAATATCCTGCCGGTGTGTATTACGCTTTGACACGGTTCCGATTATTTATTATTCTATTGGGATAACTTTGTCTATAATGGAAGTCGCATGCTGGTGATTTCTTTTGTTATTCCATTCTTTATTATACTCAGTTAGTTAAAGTTTTGACTTCTATACTCGTCATGAAATATCATTTTATTTGGTATTTTTTGTTACGAGTTACTATTCACGAGTTACTATTCACCCAGTTACTATTCACTCTAGTATTATTCACTCGGATATTCGGGGCACTTTTCATGCCGAAATACTATTCACGAGTTACTATTCACGGGTTACTATTTACCGAAATTACTATTCACCCAAATATTATTTACTCGGGTATTTGAATTACTTTTTATGTCAATGCACTATTCACGAGGTACTATTCCCGAAGTACTATTCACGGGGTACTATTCACGATAAAAAAATTGATTCTTTTCTGTCCAAATTATTTTTGGTGCATGAATATTATTCTTGAATTTTACTCTACAAAGAAGTATCATGTTGACAATTTGGATATTATTAGTTCCTGGATGATTTAATTCTTGAACTTGTTTTATTGAATTCTTATATAATTGTCATCATCCTCATGTTTATATTTTGTTGAAAGTCATCTGTGGCCTGTAGTGCATAGATGGACTTGGTATGATTATGACCAGGGATTATTCGGTATAATCATGACCGTAATGTTACAAATGATGTGAAAAAAGTCCTCATTGGCCCGTAGTGCATTGATGGATAGTTTTTGGTATGATTATGGCTATGGATTCTCTTCGGCCAAGGGAGCAAAGATGAATTGTTTTATGGCATGATCAGGACCGTTAAAGAAAATACGATTATTTTTGGCCCGTAGTGCATGGATAATTCGTGGTCGTGATACTAAATAATATCCTTGACTTGTAGTGCAGGGATGGTTTGATGATGTGGATTATCTATTAAGCTGAGTCCCAACGATAAAAGTGATGAAAAACTTTTTAAATCATAAAAGATAGTAGATTTTATTCTCTACTTGACTCTTTTAATGGATTGCTTATTCCGCTGCCAGTTAAACTTGATGTCTATTGTATTTTATCAGTTTAACATTGTTGAAGGCTAATGATAATTTATTACGCATTATCTTAGTCATAATATTTCTTCTTGGGCTAGTTGAGCTCACCCTTTCTTTCTTTCTTTGTTCTCTTTAGGAAATGAGAACGTAGCCGGGACTAGTCGGGGAACGGAGTGATGGTCCGAGATGGTGTATTAGTAGTCCTCACTATTCTATAAAATAGTGTGATAATAAATGTAATGAGGACTCCATTGAGTGTGGATATTGTCTAGATGACAATATTTGTATTAAAAACTCACAGCATATGTTTTGTCGTATTTTACACGATAGTTGTATTATTAAGTTGTATTTTATTTTTTTGTACCATGTATTTGGCGAATCAAGATGGGTGATGTATATCTGTTTTGGGGGCGTCATAGTTGGTATCAAAGCTTAGGGATATGATCCCTGGCTGAGATGTGAGACAAGAACTAGGAGGGAAAGGCGGGAATTCTTCGCTAGTAGTATGACCTACCTAAGTTTAGTTGGTATTTAATTGGTCGGTCAGAGTATAGGGATAATATGTGATATGTCAATTAACCCTTGTTTTGTGGCAGTGTTTGAGAATGGCATCTGAAAATGTTGAGATAAGCAATGGAGCAAAATAATATGATCGTGTCGCAGTACGAGGCTAAGTTTGCCGAGTTATCCCGGTTTGCATCCCACTTGGTTGATAATGAGGAGCGAATGACGCGAATATTTCTAAGAGATTTGAAACCCAATATAAGTCAATACCTTATTTCTCATAAACTTTGTTTATATTCAGATGTTGTGAATAGGGCTCAGTTATTGGAGCGCAAAAATGAGTCGGCACAACAAAAAGGTAAAGACCAACAACACGATAATAATTGTACCGGTGGAAACGATCATCGGGACAATGATAACCATCGTGGGGGAAATTATCATGCCAAGAATGGTAACCACTTTGGTGGTAATCATGGCCAAGATAATAGAAGTGGAAATTTCAAGAAGAGAAGGTCATTTAGCTCGATTTTGTCTTATAGTGAAGTCAAGTCTAGCTGGGACGGTGGCACCAAAGGCGGATATGGACAAAAACAAATCGATGGTTTCAGGAAGAGCATTTTTCGTGACTTCTCAAAAAACGACTAACCCGAACGAAGTTAACACGTGTTAGTTAATTATAAATTTTTACGAAGTCTATACCTTATTAGATACCGGTTCTACCCATTCTTTTATATCTCTTGCTTGCGCTCAACGTTTAAATTAAACTCAGGAGAAGTTAGACTTTGACTTATCGGTTGAAGCTCTGTTAGGAGAAACCTTCATTACATGTGCTATCCAAGTCTTGGATGAGAGTCACAGTTTTGAATGATATTTCTATTGTTAATAAATTTCCTGACGTATTCTCTGAAGACTTCTTGGCTTACCCCAGAACGTGAAATCGAATTTTGTACTGACCCCAGTACAAAACCCCATTTCTAAAACCCTTAAATATTTCTTCAACCAAAACGAACGTATAATGCGCCAAAGATGTTGGCTCGAGCTATTGAAGATTACGATGGTACCATTCAATATCTTTGTGGAAGAGAGAACGTGGTAGCTGACGCGTTGAGTAGAATAAAAACCCATTTCGTATAATTTACAAATGATGAAGATAGAGTTAAAGACTCTAGGGACCCACATGAAGATAACGAATATACGAGTAGAATGGACTTTAATAGATAAAGTTCAAGCCTCTCAAGCTACACATCCGAATTTGATGAAATGTGAAGAAGAAGGTTCAAGAGGGTGTTATTTTAGAAGCAAGAATCGATGAAGTGAGGAAATCTCAACCCTCGATTTTATTGGCCCATTTGAAATCCTTGATTGAGTAGGAACTGTGGCCTATAGACTCATTTACCGCCAAACAGGTTGCGTGTTCATAACGTTTATCACATACCGATGTTACGTAAATATGTGGACGACCCAAACCACATTATTGATTTAGAACCGGACGAGATAGCAGAAGATTTAACGTATGAGGAGATACGTGTTAAAATCTTGAATAAGAAGGATCGTATTCAACACTTAAAGGTTATACCTCAAGAGTTAGAATCGGACGAAGTGTCCTCATCTATTCGGCATACCAGGTACGTACGTAAATTTTGAGGGCGAAATTTCATAAGGAGGGGAGATTGTAAAATCCCAAAATTTACGAATAAAGATTTAAATTTCTCAAAATATTTTTTTTATGTTATGGTGTGTATTTGATATAATGTTATAGTTGTGGGTAATATTTATAAATTTTGCAAAGTATGCAAGTTGTTATATTATATTCGATTGGTCGGGGAATATTCTTTGTGTTGGGGAATATCCGTACGACGGTAAAATCATTGGTGAACCCCACAACGAAATTATTGTCGGATTGAGAAAACGACAAAAGTATTTTATTGAAAATAACGGCGGAAGTTTTACCATTAATCTTGTTGAACTACTTTGAGTAGTAAAAAAATACGATGTCTGGCGTGGTTGCATAGTGGCACACCAGTATTGATTATTATCACGCTACGTAAGAAGTCACTCGATTATACTCAATTATTACTACGATAATTCTTTGCATCATATCTCTCATATTATTGATTCGATTATTGTCACAAGATCATCGCATAATATTTTATATATTATTAAATCAATAATTGAGACGACAAAGTTATTCATATTATTAAATTACAATATTTACAATGTCTAGAAGTTCTACCAAGGAGAGGTTCGGTCACATAAGGAAAAATCCTTATTGGAAAGCCCCCTCTTTCCTGGGAACGACCTGGTTGTTAAATATTATGAGTTATAATATTAATGATGAATAAGTTCGTGTTGATTAAAGATGAATTTGATAGTTCCATTGTGTTGGGATTATTAGTGTTAGTGGAAATTGACATCTATTCCGATGATAATTGATGTCTAGGGGGTTATATTGATAAATCGGGTAATTTATCGGATGAATGAGCAATTAATTGCTACTTATTCACATGCTTATATAACTATTTGTTCACATGTGTGTACTATTGAGTCACATTCATTTACTATTAGGGGAGTTGGTGCAAGATTGATAATACTTGCATGACTAAGTTAAAGACGGAGGTATAGATGGAGGTACTATATTGTAATTAATTTTTTCACATGTCTAGAACTATTGAGTCACATGATTTACTATTAATTCACATGATTTACTATTAGGGGAGGTGGTGTAAGTTTGATAATACTTGCAGAACTAAATTAAAAATGAAAGAAAAGTTGGAGGTATTGTACTGTAATATTTCGAGCCCCAAAACGTGCAATTATCAAAACTATATTTTCCTATAAATAGAATCTCATTCTTCCTTCATTTCTCACTAATTCACAAAAGCTTTAGAGTCATTGAAATTATAGAGAGAAAGAAGAAGAGAAGTCTGCTACCTCACTATTCCAGTATCCAATCTTCTTTTGAGGTAAGGGGTATTATTTTTTTCATATTCATGAAGAGAACTTCTGTTATTCCATTCTTTATTATTCTGTTGGAATAACCTGTATACGCGGGCTACCCTATACTTGGTGAAATTCTTTTGTTGTTCCATTATTTATTATTTCATTGGAATAACTTTCAATCTGTGCAATACCGCATACATGGTGAAATTCATTGTTATTGCATTCTTTATTATTCATTGGAATATCACATCATGCGTTTTTTACTGCCGGACTGGTTAAAATCTTTATTTATTACATTGGAATATCACATGCATGCATTTTATGCGGACTGGTTAAAATCTTTATTATTACATTGGAATATCACATGCATGCGTTTTTACGTCGGACTGGTTACATTATTTATTATTACATTGGAATAACTCGTCTACATCTGAAGTACCACATGCATGGTGATTTCGTTGTTATTCCTTTCTTTATTATTCTCGTTGGAATATCCCGCTCGGTCGTATTACGCTCGACACGGTTCCGATTATTTATTATTCTATTGGGATAACTTTCATGCATCAAGTACCGCATGCTCGGTGATTTCTTTTGTTATTCCATTCTTTATTATACTCAGTTGGTTAAAGTTTTGACTTCTATACTTGTCATGAAATATCATTTTATTTGGTATTTTTTGTTACGAGTTACTATTAACGAGTTACTATTCACCCGGTTACTATTCACTCTAGTATTATTCACTCGGGTATTCGGGGCACTTTTCATGCCGAAATACTATTCACGAGTTACTATTCACGGGTTACTATTTACCGAAATTACTATTCACCCAAATATTATTTACTCGGGTATTTGAATTACTTTTTATGTCAATGCACTATTCACGAGGTACTATTCCCGAAGTACTATTCACGGGGTACTATTCACGATAAAAAAATGATTCTTTTCTGTCCAAATTATTTTTGGTGCATGAATATTATTCTTGAATTTTACTCTACAAAGAAGTATCATGTTGACAATTTGGATATTATTAGTTCCTGGATGATTTAATTCTTGAACTTGTTTTATTGAATTCTTATATAATTGTCATCATCCTCATGTTTATATTTTTTTGAAAGTCATCATGGCTTTTGTAGTGCATAGATGGACTTGGTATGATTATGACTGAGGATTATTCGGTATAATCATGGTAGTAATGTTACAAATGATGTGAAAAAAGTCCTCATTGGCCCGTAGTGCATTGATGGATAGTTTTTGGTATGATTATGGCTATGGATTCTCTTGACCAAGGGAGCAAAGATGAATTGTTTTATGGCATGATCAGATCATTAAAGAAAATACGATTATTTTTGGCCCGTAGTGCATGGATAATTCGTGGTCGTGATACTACATAATATCCTTGACTTGTAGTGCAGGGATGGTTTGATGATGTGGATTATCTATTAAAATTTGAGTCCCAACGATAAAAGTGATGAAAAACTTTTTAAATCATAAAAGATAGTAGATTTTATTCTCTACTTGAATCTTTTAATGGATTGCTTATTCATTGCAGATTAAACTTGATGTCTATTGTATTTTATCGGTTTAACATTGTTGAAGGCTAATGATAATTTATTCTGCATTATCTTAGTCATAATATTTCTTACTGGGCTAGTTGAGCTCACCCTTTCTTTCACTGTTCTCTTCAGGAAATGAGAACGTAGCCGGGACTAGTAGGGGAACGGAGTGATGGTCCGAGATGGTGTATTAGTAGTCCTCACTATTCTATAAAATAGTGTGATAATAAATGTAATGAGGACTCTATTGAGTGTGGATATTGTCTAGATGACAATATTTGTATTAAAAACTCACAACATATGTTTTGTCGTATTTTACACGATAGTTGTTTTATTAAGTTGTATTTTGTATTTTTGTACCATGTATTTGGCGACTCAAGATGGGTGATGTATACCTGTTTTGGGGGCGTCACACTTGTGGTATATCCTTGGTGCGTAGAACATGTTCTTTCCTATCTAAGATTTTAACAGGTACCTCCTCGTACATTAAATCTTCGGCTATCTCGTCTGGTTCTAACTCAATGATGTGGTTCGGGTTGTCCACATATTTATGTATCATCGATACGTAAAAAACGTTAGGAACACGCGACATACTTAGCGTTATGGCGAGTCTATAGGCCACAGTTCCTACTCGATCGAGGATTTCAAATAAATCGAAGGTTTGAGCTTTCTTCTCTTCATCGACTCTTACTTCTAGAATAACGCCTTCTTGCACCTTCTTCTTTATATGCATCAGCTCCGGTGTGTAGCTTGAGCGGCTTTAACATTATCGATTAAAGTCGTTTCTACTCGTATATCATCACGTGGGTACTTGGAGTCTTTAACTCTATCTCTATCATTTGTAAATTATACAAAATAGGTCTTTGTGTTCAACATTATCGCACTCGTACTCGCGTACGATCTTCTACTCAATGCGTCAGCTACCACATTCACTTTTCCAGGATGGTATGGTCAGAACAGGTGCTAAAATAAGTCTCCTCTTGAGCTTTTGGAAAATCTTCTCGCATTCCTCGCTCTATACGAATTTTCGAGTCAGCTGTGTTAATGGAGTAGCGATTTGAGAAAATCCTTCCACGAATCTCCGATAGTAACCAGCTAAGTCTAGAAAGCTAATTATTTTGATTATTGACTTAGGTTGCTCTCAACTGTGACTTATATCCCAATCTTGGTTAACACATCATAATGGCGCCTATCAGTTTACCACTGCATGAGTATGACGTCCCCTACGGAAAGTCTAGCTTCGGTGCATTCCACAAAGGAAGTCACCAGATAGAGGCTCAGGTACCAACTTTTGTACTTGGGTTTTTAACTTCTGAAGTTCAATAGGAGTCATTTGATAAAAGATTTTAGAAATGGGTTTTGTACCGGGTTCAAAGTCGATACAAAATTCAATATCACACTCTGGGGTAGGCCAGTAAATTCTTCAGAAAATACGTCAGGAAATTCGCTAACAACAAAAATTTTATTCAAATCTGGCGTGTCTTTATTCAAATCCATAACATGGGCTAAGAAAGCTTGACATCCGTTTTTCAATAAATGAATGGCTTTATGGCTTGTAATGAAAGTGTTTGACTTCAATGGTTTGGTTGCTTGAGTTCGCATAACAGGTTGGTTAGAAATATGAAAACTAACAACCTTACAAAAATAATCAATTTTGACATGATGAGTGGTTAACCAATCAATCCCTAAAATCACATAAAAAGCAAGTATCTTTAAAGAGATAAGATCAACAGGTAATGCGATGGTGCCAACTTGGATTAAGCAAGATTTATAAATAGTGGATGTAACGAAAGTTTCTCATAACGGAGTTTCCACTGATAAATCAAAGTACAATTTCTTCGGAGTCAAGTTTAAACATTGAACGCAAGTAGGAGAAATAAAAGAGTGGGTAGAATCGGTATCTAATAAGGTATAGACTTCGCAAAAATTTATAATTAACTAACCTGTGATACCTTCGTTCGGGTTCCTCACATTTTGGGCATTCACGACAAACGCTTTTCTAGAAACTGCCGACTTTGTTTTGTCCGTATCCACCTTTGGTGCCACCGTCCCAGCTGGACTTGATTTCGCTACAGGACAAAATCGAGCTATGTGACCTTCTTTTCCACAATTGAAACACACCTTGGAAGGCTGTGGACAGTTTGGACTTATGTGTCCCTCCTCTCCACATTTGTAGCATCTAACTGGCGGTCGTTCTCATCCCCTAGAATTTGTTGCTGGTGCTGGTGCTGCAGCCAACGTCTTCCTGTCATCGTTAAATCTCCTCTTTCTGAAATTTCCACTTGACTCACCTCTTCTATTATCATGACCACGATTACCACCTGAGTGGTTACCGCTTTTGTCCGTATTTTTCCTCTCTCATTTGGTTATCATTGCTCAGAAGGCCACATCACTTAGGGTATGACCACCTGGTTGTGGTCCCTCGGTTGAACATACTCGTTATCACGCTCTAATAATTGAGCCCTATTTACAACATCTGAATATAAAGAAAATTTATGAGAGATAAGCTATTGTCGAATCTCGGGTTTTAGACCTCTCAGAAACATCCGCGTCATACGTTCTTCATTTTCTACCAAATGAGGTGCAAACCTGGATAACCCATGAACTTCACCTCGTATTAAGACAAATCATGTTGTTACATTTGATCTAATAAACTCTACCTCCTTCATATGATTGAATACTTTCAGGAAAGTACTTGTCATTGAACAGTTTCTGAAATCTTTCCCAAGACATGTTGAATGCGGCTGGCTGGGTATGCTTCACGGATTCCCACCAGTAATCTGCCTCTCCACGGAACATAAAGGTGACGAATGGAACCTTCTACTCTTCCGTGCATCCCAAGAAATCGAATATCTTGGTAATTTGCTTGACCCACATTTCCACCTTAATCGGATCGAGCTTTCCCCAGAAATCTGGTGGTCCCAACTCCTTGAAGCCTTTGGTATGTGAATGGCGTGTTGCCATCATTTCCACCCGTATTTTGTACACGAGTCTCCCTCATCTGATTTTGCATGAACTGCAAAAAGCTCCTAAACATTCCATCATTCATCGTTTGCTCGGTAGCGTTTTTTACAGGAGGAATATTGTCTTCTGTTGCACGTTCTCTGGTTTGTGACTAAAGGTTGTTCCTGACCTCATACACTCCATTGTTAACGCGTTCTCGTGACCATTCTTAATCATCGCCACAAAACAATGGTTAATTAATCAAATTAACATATCACATAATATCCCTATATTATGACCGACCAACAAATAAGCTTAGGTAGGACACACTAGCGAAGGATTTACTCATCTCTCCTCTCCTAGTTCTATTCTCCGATCTCCGCCAGAGACCATATCCTTAAGCTCTGATACCAACTGTGACGCCCCCAAAATATGTATACAACACCCATTCTGAGTTGCCAAATACATGGTACAGAAAGCAAACTACTACTTCAATAATACAATTGTCGTGAAAAATACGACAACACATACTGTGAGTTTAAATACAAATATTGTCTTCTAGACAATATCAACACTCAAATAAGTCCTCATTACAATTATTCATACACTATTTTACAGAAATAGTGAGGACTGCTAAAACATCTTTCTAGAACCATCACTCCATACCCCGACTCAATCCTGCTATGTTCCCACCTCCTGAGAAGAAAAATGGAACAAAAAGGAAAAGGGTGAGCTCAACTAGCCCAATAAAGAATATTATGACTAAGTTAATATACAACAAATTATCCTTAGTCTTTAACAGGGAAAAATCTGATAGAATATAATCGACAACAAGTTTTAGATCAACAACTGCAGCGAAAACAACAATTCATTAGAAGAGTTAAGTAGAGAATGTAATCTACTATCATCTATGAATTTAAAAGTCCATCATCAATATTTTATCTCTGTAAAATCAATCAATATACATCTTTGCACTACGGGCCAAAGATATTCATTTGTATCACCAGTTGGTCATGTTCATCTCAACACCTGTTCATCTTTGCACTACGGGCCAAAGATATTCATCAGGTAATCATTCATCTTTGCACTACAGGCTAAAAATATTCATCAAGTATCATCATTAAGGACTGAGGATGATGAAAAACATTTTAGAGAACGAATCCAGTAAGACAAAAGGACAAATATTAGGGATTCGTATTTCGGTTTATCTAAATTCAATAATACTTCATAATAACCAAGTGTGAAGTAGAATTCAAAAATAAAGATAAAAACATGGATACAATCAAAGATAGTAACCATAAAAGACATCTGGGACGAAAAGAGAAAATTTCATTTTTAATTGAATAAGGTCAGATATCGTGAATAGTCTTGAGTATCGTGAATAGTAACCCCGACACAAAAGTTCCAAATTTGATTAAAAAGTTCAAATCAATATTTTGGCATAATGATATCAAGAAAATAATATCATTTAAGAAGAAAATAACATCCCTTACCTCAAAGAATCAAGATTGCCGGAATGAAAGGCGGAAGTGATTTGAATGAAACTTATCTTTGAGCAAACAACTCTCAAAGTATCTAAATATTCACAAAATACGCTCGATAATATAGAGAGAAGAGAGAGAAAGCTTATGTTTACGGTGTGATTTTCAATTCTAACTTAGTTCTCTATTAATAGGAAATGTTAAGACAGCAAGCGGACTTGACTCTTTACTGATGGCTTTTACTCGCTACTATTGCTACCCACCACATTTGAAATAAAATTCAGCACATTTCATCACCAAGCACAAGTGGGGCCCACTCAATTCTAGAATTTTCCACCAAAATCATTTATAAACCTAATTTCCGAATCAGTCACTTCTTAAAATTCATAACAAATAATTCGTTCATTTTTAACAGTTCAAAATTTGTGGACATATACTTAACTTATATATGTATAACATATCCAAAAATCACAACGATCCAACGGTCAGATTAAAAATTATAACTCACGCAATATATCGTAAAAATACTGAGTTAATTTTTAATACCTCCATTCCGACAAAAATATTGATAAAATACCTCAACATTAAATCCTTCAATTATAACCACATAAAATAAATAAATCCATCATTTATAAAATAAACATTTCCTTATCATATAAATCAATAATTTATTATTCACAAATAATATTACAGAATCATAATTATGACAACCAGGCCATTCCCAGGAAAGAGGGGGATTTCCAATAAGGATTTCTCCTTACTGGCGCACAATTAGGTGACCAAACCTCTCCTTAGACAGAACTTTCTAGACATTGCCAATAGCGTTATCTAATAATATTATTCAAATAATATGAATTATTGATCTGATAATGGGAAATACCGTGCAGTGATAATTATTGAAACAACAATAATATAAAATATCAACACAGCAATTATTGAATCAATAAAATAAAATATTGAAAAGTAATTACTGTAACAATTATTGAGTAGTGCCTTCTTACGTAAGAATCAATAATTCATCAATACTGTGCAATACCGTGTGCTATGATAAGTGGATTTTATATACACTTTTCCGGTATCTTTTACTTGAATTAGTTTCTTATATTTATGTGTCTTAGTTACTTTTCATGCATTTTGTGTTTATTTTGTAGGTTATACGTTTGGGAGCGGTGTGAGCGACTATTGGTAAGGAAAAGTAAAGAAAACGCAAAGAAAATCAAATCGGACATCATTTTGGATTTCATGTTCATGGCTTGGAACTTAGCTTACATTGTAGAGCATCGTCTTAGCTTTTCGGAACATTTTGAATCATTCCAATCGGAGTTCGGATGTAAGAGTTATGATCGTTGTACCAACGGACGTCGAACTTCGCTGTTTTGAGTGGTCATTTGCATAGCAGTCACTTCCAGCCCAATTTAAACCTTTGTCTGGCTTGAATTTCTGAATCCTCAAAGAATGAAAGTTGTAGATCTCGTCGATATCTTCGATTTGATAGGTGGAAGGCTCTGTAACCCCTCCCGGATCAAAAGTTATGGCCATTTTCGAGAGAGGACTGTGTTGTGAGAAAAATGATGCCGTATGGCTTTTCCTTAGTAAAACCCCGTAGGGGCGGGGGTACCACAAAAAGCAGAATGGTAGCATCGCCTTTGGCGAACCTTCTTGACAACTTAAACCGTTGGCAAACGGAATGGTACGCGAAAAAAGGCGTTTTTGGCCAAATTTGAGTTCGGGAAGGATTGTTTCGATCCAATTGACTCAAGGACTTTTAAGAGGACTTAAAAGACATGTAAAAAGGTTTATAAAAGGGGAGAATAACAAGGAAGAGGGGGAGATTAGAGGAGAGAGAGCATTTCATTAGATTAGATTAGAGTAAATTAGATCAAAACACTATTACTAAATAGTTTTGGAGATTGGAACAACTTGGAGACCATTGAAGATCAAGAACAGGAGCTTGAGGAAGATGGAGATTTGCTGACAACAGATTTACTCTTTACTTTAATCTTATTCTTATCTTTTAATATGTTTTTAATTGTGGATTCTTAGTTTTAATTCAATGAACTAATTCTTTGTTTGAGATTACAATGGATCTTATTGTGTAGTTTATTTTAATATGCTTCGCTATCAATTATTATGTTCTATTGTGAGGATTGTCTATATTGATTTGAGCTTTAATCTATGAATTGCCTGATCAACAATTTTTTGTGGAGTTGGATGGAATCGAGAGAGGATATTCAACTCTAGACCTAGTTAGTATAGCATGTGTTCAGGATTTTGTTAGTAGCTTAAACTTGATTCGTGTTAAGGTAGAGATATGCTTGACGCCGCATATAATCGGATAGAGAACTTATTCTTCAACCTTCTTCAATTGTAATTCATATAGAGATATAGTGGGTTAGTTGATTAAGGTGTTTAACGGATTTCTATCTTAATTGTGGATTGACGTTAATACGGTATTAGTGCATCGAGAGGTGGTTAATACTACGTTCGTGTTCTTGATTAACAATTCGGGATAGAGAATAATTGATGAGAAGTGTGTTAACTTAAACGAAGCAATAAGTGAAGTTGTGATCTTAAATCTCCATAGTCTTAATTTAATTAGTGGAATTTAATAGTAGTTTAATTTATATAATTTGAAATTCATTTGTTTAAATAAGATTGATTTGGTTCTGGGTTAGTACTTGGTAATTTTATTAACTAATTCTCTGTGGGAGCGATACTCAACTTATCACTTTATTACTTGTTGACCACGTATACTTGCGTGTTGTGCGTAATTAGATTTTATCCAACATGCTACTGTGTAACCACGCGTATTCACGTATTTTAACCATTTAGTATTCCAACAAAGTGTTAATTCAGTAATAACTACGTTATTATTTATAAAAACTCAAACTTGTCATTTTCTTCATCCGACGCTTATTATTAGTTATGGGGCCCACAAATGGTGCTGTTGGCAGTCATGCGAATATTCCCGACAACAAGAATATTCCACGACCAAACGAATATTCCCCGACAGAAATGAATATTTTATAACCACTTGCTTATTTTGCAAAATTTGCACATTTCACCCATAACCAAAGCATTATATCAAATTAACACCTTATTATTTCAAAATAATAATTAGAGGAAAATTTAATTTTATTTATAAAAAGCTGGGGTCTTACAGTTATAAGATTTTATTATAGTGTTTGTGTTGCGTTTGGTCTTTGTTCTGAATAATTTTGGCTTTGATTTTGTATTTTGATATGTTTATTTTTATTTGTTTGATTTTGTATCATAGATGGCTCGTAGGTTTTCGAGAATTGTTGGGAGACATGGTAATAAAGGTAGGAGGGGGTCAAGGGTAACCCCAAGTTGAGGTTGTTAGTGTGAAAATGCCGGGACTCAGCGTAACGCAGCGATAACCCTGGCTATGGTAGCAACAATAGTGAATGAGGTAGTTAAGCAGGTAGTAGCACATTTTATGCAGGGTATTTCACAGATGCAAGGAAATCATCACACAAATGGTGTAGGGGTGATGAAGAGATATCACATCATGAGTAGAATGATCTTCTTGAGGATCAATTGGGTCAACCAGTGCAGTCGTTATATGTGTTGTTGGAGAGGTTTATTAAACAGAAACCCAAATCTTTTCGTTTAGCTTCGACTCAGTTTGATGCGGAAAACTAGATCGCCCACTTGGAGAAGATTTTTGATGCGATTAGATGTTCAAAAAATTAGAAGGTGAGACTAGCAGTTTATATGCTAGATGATGTTGCTAAGCGATGGTGGAAATCATTGAAGTCTACGCAGGGAGATGGATTCACAGATGCATTTAGATGGAGTGATTTTTGTGACCTTTTTTTATCAGCAGTAGTTCCTAAACACTGATAGGGATTCATACTCCAGAGAGTTTGTTTCCATTTAGCAGAAGGAGGATGAGACTATAATTGATTTTATGGAGAGGTTTACTAGGCTAGGTGTTTTTGCAGGTTCAATAGCAAGGACAACCACACGACAGGCATAAAAGTTTAAATCAATTTTAAAATATGAGTATTGGTGATCGATCATCCACACTATATTTACAAACATATCCTAAGTGGCTAATGTAGCTAAGAGTGTGGAAATGGAGCATATGGACTTTTGAGCTTCCAAATCATAAGGGAGTCAGAAGAGACAAAGAAGGATTATCAACAAGAGCAAGGAATGTGATCGTTTAGCAGAAATTAGAATATAAGACAACATAGTTGGAATAAGCCTCCACCGGGTTAGCGATTTAATCCTCTGAGGGATGCTGCTTACCTAATTCAACAGGGTAATCGTGGAGGTCAACAACAGGGTAAATGGCAAGCTAGAGGGCAGTATCACAATAGGGGATTTAAACAGAATAGGGGTTTCTAGTAAAATCTAGGTCAACATCACTGGCAGGGTCATATTCAGTGGCGGTATCTAGGACCAGTAGGTGAGAGAAATCTGAACCTTTTGCCACTTCCACCAGGTTTATGTGCTACTTGTGGTGGGTAACATGCTGGTAGGGCATGCTATAGAGAGATATGGGCTTGTTTCTTATGTGGCTAAATGGGGTATATAGTAAAGGACTGCACGATTCAATGTGGTAATTGGGGAGGCGATAATGCTGGTAATGGCGGTCAGCACAACACTGGCGGGAGAGTAGTTACATTGAAAGTTAATCAGGCGGCTCAAGCACTAGGTACCATTTCAGGCCCCTTTTTATATGAAATCCTGAGGCATCAGCTTTGTTTGATACTGGAGTTACACATTCTATTCTTCCACTTTCATTTATTCGTCATCTTGGAGTGTCTTCTCATATAATGGATCCTCATTTATCTATTGCTACCCCGATGAGGAATTCTGTGATTATTTCTGAGCAATTTCACGAGTGTCCTATGAAGTTAGGGATAAGGGTGTATGCGGTTAACTTACTTATGATGGTGATGCATAATTTTGATATCATCTTGGGCATAGATTGAATTAATAAGAATCAAGTACTATTGATTTTTTTGCGATATTTTGATATCATCTTGGGCATAGATTGATTTTTTTGAGGTATTTCCTAAATATTTGTCAAGATTGCCACTACCAAGGGAAGTTAAGTTTACTATTGAGCTCATTCCTAGAGTGAAACTTATCTCTAAAGAACTCTATAGGATGGCTCCATTAGAGTTAGAGGACTCAAAGGAACAATTGCAAGAGTTGTTAGATCGTGTATTCATTAGACTGAGTGTATCGCCATGGGGCACTCCAGTCTTATTTGTGAAGAAGGATGGATTTATGAGGTTGTACATAGATTTTAGGGAGCTAAATCTTATCACTATCAGGAAAAAATATACATTTCCATAGATTGATGACCTTTTTGATCAACTCCAAGGGGGAAAGTTCTTCTCAAAGATATATTTGAGATTGGGGTACCATCAGTTGAGGGTGAGGGATAAAGACATTCCTAAAATAACTTTTCGTACTCGGTATGGGCACTACAAGTTTTTGGTGATGCCATTTGGGCTGACTAACGCTCCGACAGTTTTCATGGATCTAGTGAATTGGGTTTTTAGCGAGTGAAAGTTCAATAATAATCTAGAAGGGGGGTTGAATAGATTATTACTGATCAAAAATTTATCTTAAGCCTTTTTGAATTTTTAGTTAATTAATTTAGAGTATTTGAAAGTAATATGCAAGATAGTAAACTTCCATCAC
This sequence comes from Panax ginseng, assembly GCA_020205605.1. NCBI lineage: Eukaryota > Viridiplantae > Streptophyta > Magnoliopsida > Apiales > Araliaceae > Panax > Panax ginseng. The sequence continues at coordinate 17,270,650 of CM035144.1, forward strand.
ACAATGAATAGAGAATTGTCTGGTTCACAACATACACCCCATGTATGTAGGTACGTCCAGTCTCAAGCTCCTCTCTAGGACTTGAGATCATATTACTCTGAGTAATAAATACTCCTTAAAGAGGCAGAGAAGTCTTTACAAAGTTTTAAAGTTCAACTTCCAACTATACACAACTATTTTGAACAACAAGCTCTTAACTCCCTCATCAAGGCTAGTTGCACCTATTAATGATAGGGTATATTAACAATAAGTAACAAATACAGTATTGAGTATTAGAACTATGATACAATTTCTGCTATGAATCGAATCTTGAGCTTGTTTGAAGCTGGTATAAAAGGATAGCACGATTAACAAACATCTGTGTTGATTGGTCAATTCAAATTGGTACCTAAATGGTCTCTAAAGGATAATGATAGGGTATATTTCAAAATGACAAGAATGGATAGTAAAGACTAAAGTTAGGCAAGAACCTAAGTTTGGGGGATGATATGTGGGGTATATAAGCTTTATCTAAAAAAAAAATGAATAAACACCGTGGTATGCTTGTCTAATTTTGTGGCCTTTGTTACTTGAGTAAGTAAGCCTGATGGGATTGTTTTTACACCTAGCGCCCTAAGGTCTTAATGGTCTGGGAGTCATTGGTCAAAAGCTCGTTAAGGTAGCATTGAAAAGCCTAAGAGAATAAGACATTGCCTAGCAATGTGTATATAATTTTTTTTTTGAAACGGGAAAAGAGCAAAAAGCCCTTGCATATTTAAAAAAAATAAGAATATATATATATATATATATATATATATATATATGAATAAAGTATAAGTACCTTGCTTGAACCCCTGAGATTAGTGATGGTTTAGTTTTAGTTGGAACTATCTGCTTTTGAAATTTTTGAGTTTGCATTGCATGATTCCTTCTAAGAGATTGGTTATGTATTGAATTTGAGTCCGTATTGGTTTCATGGATGTTACACACACACACTATACCGGTGATGATGGCTTGAGATTCGAGGATTAAAATTGAATTGTAGATTATTTTTTGGTAATTGACATTGTATAATTGATTATTTTCGCTGAGGCCGTTAAGATAATCTTGATTCTGCAATATTGTTGGATTCGAAAACATATTAGTTAGGTCATATTCTTTTTACCTCATTGCATTGCATGTAGTTATTTTGTTCTCGAGGACTAGGACGATTTAAGTTTGGGGGATTTTGATAAGTGGATTTTATATACGCGATTCAATATCCATTTCATGCTTATTTGTTGCTAGATTCTTGTGATTATGTTCCTTTTTACTTGTTTTATGTTATTTCTTGTGTAGGATGGTTGTTGAGGCATTTTACGGATATATGGAATCAATTGGGATGATTTGAGGTCAATTAGAGAAAAAATTGGAGTACAACATGTCGTGAATAGAAGACAAGTCTGGCTTAAATGGGCTAATTTACCTTATACACACCACAAGTGGGGGTCTTCATAAGCAATTGACAAGAAGGTTGCCATTGATGCAGGCATCATCTGCCTTTACACCCACTTTGGGTGGTGGGGGGGTCTTCATTCGAAAGTTAGAGGCAGAGAAGGAGTCATTTGGTAATGGCCTAATTAGTGAATGAACCCCTTCGCCAGGGTGGAAAATCTGGCTATGTCCTGTTTTGATTAAACTTCTTATTGAGCATGGTTTCTAGCAACTTGCATGACAATGAAACTCTAATTGAAGAAAATTGCGGCTGGAGCCTGTGTGCTAGATATCAATTACTCTATCAACAATAACTAATGAAAAAAAATATAACAACAGGAGCTATTACGAAGATCTAATCTGAGTTTTTTTTAAGAGCAAGCGTGGAGGAGTACTTCGGGAGATTTTCAAGACAATTGCGATTCTAGTCTATGTGAAGGGTGTTGTTTTAATATTCTTCGTGTTAGATTATTATAAGTAATTGAAAGAATGATTTCTATGATTTATTCAGTGTTTATTTCGTTTGACATAAACTAATTCACTTTTTAGGCTTATGATGGATCTTTGAGTGAATCGATGATTTTGTAAACTTTAATTTCCAATTTAATAATCTATTTCCAGTTTATCTATATTGATTTGAGCTTGAATCTATGAATTTCCTGATCAACAATTCTTTGTGGAATTGGATGGAATCGAGAGAGGATATTCAAATCTAGACCTAATTAGTATAGCATGTGTTCATGATTTTGTGAATAGCTTAATCTTGATGAATGTTAAGGTAGAGATATGCTTGACATCGCATGTAATCAGATAGAGAACTTATTCTTAAACTTTCTTCAATTGTAATTCACATAGAGATATAGTGGGTTAGTTTATTAATGTGTTTAACGGATTTCTATCTTAATTGTGGATTGACGTTAATACGGTATTAGTGCATCGAGAGGTGGTTAATACTACTTTTGTGTTCTTGGTTAATAAACTGGGATAGTGCATTGAATTGGAATAAAGGTGTTAAAATCAGAGTAAAGCTTAGGGTGAAATCATAAGTCTAATTCTCCATTAATTGTTAGAAATTCCATATTTTGATAATTGTGATTGTTGTGGTAGTTTAATTATTCTTTAATTTAGATTCTTTAATTTTAATTACTGAGTTGATTTTTTTAATAAAATTAGGGTTAATAGGAAATTGGTAATTGTAAGTTAAGATTATTGCTAGTTAGTCTTTGTGGGAATGATACTCTACTTATCACTCTATTACTTGTTGACCACGTATACTTGCGTGTTGTGCGTAATTAGATTTTACCCAACAAGTTTTTAGTGCCGTTGCCGGGGATTATTTAGTATAATTCTTAATATTTTTTTTTACAATATCAGTTTAATTAATCCAGTTTTACTTAGACATTTTTTTTGTGTGTTTTGTTTCTTCTATTTCAGGTGTTGAATGTAGTTTATGCAAACTCGGTCCCAAAATCCAGACTTGCTGCCTTTTGAGGACGACATTGAGAAAAGGTTCCAGAGGTTGAGTAAGTGGATCAAAGAAATGAGACAAGAATTTGAAACACCTGAGAAAGAAGAGGAAATGGCAGCCGAAGATCGGAAAGCGTTAAGGGACTTCGCCACACCCAAGGTGACTGAACTGCAGACAAGCATCACCAGGCCCGCAATAGTAGCAAATACGTTCGAAATTAAGCCTGGGATGATACAAATGATTCAGAATTCAGTTCAGTTTGGGGGATTGGCAAATGACGACTCGAACAAGCATCTAGTCAGCTTTCTAGAAATTTGTAACACCTTTAGGTACAATGGGGTGTTGGATGAGGCGGTGAGACTTCGCTTGTTCCCATTCAATTTACGGGACAAGGCAAAGAGTTGGTTGCATTCTCTACCGTCCGGTTCGATAACTACATGGGAGGATTTAGCCCAGAAATTCCTTGCCAAATTCTTTCCACCGGCGAAAACTGCAAAGATGAGGAACGAGATAACGATGTTTGAACATCAACATGGGTAGTCATTATATGAGGCATGTGAGAGATATAAAGAGTTGCTCAGAAAATACCCATATCACGGATTGCCTAAGTGGCTGCAAATGAACACCTTCTACAACGGACTACATGGGAATCTCAGGACGAGTATTGATGCAGCGTCGGGTGGAGCATTCATGGCCAAGAGTTACGAGGAAGCCTACTATATGATTGAAACTATGGTGCCTAATAACTACCAGTGGCCCACAGCGAGAATGACATAGGCAAAGGCAGCTGGGGTGTTAAAAGTAGATGGTGTGAAAGCGATACAAGCACAGATTGCTATACTTTTGAAGAAGTTGGATTCAATGACAGGGGCACAAGCACAACAAGCACAGCAAGTGACAATAATATGTGAGTTGTGCGCGGGGGAGCACCCAATGGATCAATGTGCGATAAATCCAGCATCAGTTCAGTTTGTGGGCAATTATAACAGAATTCCGCAGAACACATACTAGAACACATACAATCAAGGAAATAGGAATCATCCTAATCTCTCATGTAGCAATAACCAGCAAAATCAAGCTCCATGACAGTCATACCCTCTAGGTTTTCAGAATCACCAGCAACCAGTTCAACATCAGGAAAGGAAATCAGATTTTGAGGAAGTGGTGTCTAAGTACATGATTAATAACGATGCAACAATGAAAAATCATACCATAGCCTTGAAGAATTTGGAGAATCAAATAGGACAAATTGCTTTAGCATTAAACAGCAGGCCACAAGGGACCCTACCAAGCGATAAAGAGAGAAATTCGAAGGGTAACCATGAACAGTGTCAGGCAATCACATTGCGGAGTGGGAAATAACTTGAGGGTATTAATGTAGAAAATTCAGCAACTCCGGATGAAAAAGTTGATGATAGGAACGTGAGTACAGAAAGTAAAGGCGAGGATAAACAAGATAAGGAAACAAAGCTAAACAATAAACTAATTGCTTATCCACCACCACCATTTCAGCAGAGGATCCAAAAACAGAAATTAGATAAGCAATATGCAAAGTTTTTGGAAATATTCAAAAAACTTCAGATTAATATTCCATTTGCAGAAGCCCTAGAACAAATGCCGAGTTATGCAAAATTTATGAAAGGGATTCTGTCAAGGAAGAAGAAATGGGAGGATTTCGAGACAGTTGCACTATCCGAGGAGTGTAGTGCGGTATTACAGTAGAAATTACCACCAAAACTCAAGGACCCGGGGAGCTTCACTATTCCATGCACAATCGGGAATATGCATTTCAACAAGTGTTTATGTGATTTGGGGGCGAGTGTAAACCTTATGCCATTGTCAGTATACTTAGAATTAGGTTTGCGCACGCCAAGACCTACGAACATTACATTACAACAAGGATAAAGTCAGGTCACATATCCGAGAGGCATAGTAGAGAACATCTTGGTGAAAGTGGATAAGTTTATATTCTCATGGACTTTATCATTCGGATTTTGAGGAAGACAAGAACATCCCAATTATCCTAGGGAGACCATTTTGGCTACAGGTAGGACACTCATAGATGTACAAAAGGGAGAACTCACTATGAGGGTCCAAGATTAAGAAGTAAAATTCAATGTGTTTAAAGCCATAAAATTCCCTACGGACGAGGAAGAATGTTTTCGAATGGATTTAATTGAGCAAATCATTAGTGATGATCTGAGCAAGAGTTTGGTAAACGATCCGTTAGAAACAACATTATTGGGGGATGAAGAGGTCGACGAGCCAGAATTGATGGATTACCTACAAATGCTAGACTCATTGCCACGAGTTTCCAGATTTAGAACACCGTTTGAACCATTGCACACGGAGGAAGTAGCTGCAGAAAAACTGAAACCATCATTGGAAGAGCCACCAAAGCTGGAACTTAAGCCACTCCCTAAACACCTCAGTTATGCATATTTAGGCAATTCAAATTCTTTACCTGTTATTATTTTAGCTGCACTTAACGAATTGTAGGAAGAAAAGTTACTGAGGGTGCTTCGGGAACACAAATCAGCTATTGGGTGGATAATTACGGATATTAAAAGAATCAACACGTCATTTTGCATGCACAAGATCCTAATGGAAGACGAGGCAAAACCAACGGTGGAGCAACAACGACGACTTAATCCGATTATGAAGGAAGTGGCGAAGAAGGAAATTTTGAAGTGGTTAGATGCCGACATCATCTAACCGATTTTCGACAGCAAATGGGTTAGTCCAGTGCAATGCGTGCGAAAAAAAGGAGGAATGACAGTGGTGCAAAATGAGGACAATGAATTAATACCGACTAGAACAGTGATAGGTTGGAGGGTTTGCATGGATTACAGAAAATTAAACAAGGCAACCCGAAAAGATCATTTCCCACTGCCCTTTATTGATCGAATGTTATATAGATTGGTGGGACACCAATATTACTGTTTGTTGGATGGGTACTCTGGCTATAACCAAATAGTCATCGCTCCGGAGGATGAAGACAAGACCACATTCAAGTGCCCTTGCGGCACATTTGCATTCAGGAGGATGTCTTTTGGGCGATGCAATGCACCGACAACTTTCCAACGGTGTATGATGGCCATTTTTTCAGATATGGTGGAGAAAAATGTTGAGGTCTTCATGGATGACTTTTCGGTTTATAGGGATAGCTTCGATATTTGCATACAGAATCTGGTCATGGTGTTGCAAAGATGTAAGGACACGAATCTCGTACTAAATTGGGAAAAATGCCACTTAATGGTTGAAGAGGGCATAATTTTGGGCCATAAGGTATCGGCTCAAGGATTGGAAGTTGACAAAGAAAAGCTGGAAATGATTGAAAAATTGCCTCCACCAAACTCAGTGAAGGGTATTAGGAGTTTCTTAGGACACGCTGGGTTCTACCGGAGGTTCATAAAAACTTCTCTAAAATTGCAAAACCTCTATGCAGTTTTTTAGAGAAGGATGCAACGTTCAGCTTTGATGAAGAATGTAAGACAGCTTTTGACGTACTAAAGAGAAAATTAACTACAGCCCCTGTTATAGTCGCACCGGATTGGAGCATGCCATTCGAGCTCATGTGTGATGCAAGTGACTACGCGGTTGGGGCTATTTTAGGCCAACGTCGAGACAAGGTGTTTCACGCCATATACTATGCAAGCAAAACACTTACAGAGACTCAAATGAATTACACAACCACAGAAAAGGAATTGCTTGTAGTGGTATATGCGTTTAACAAATTTCGGGCTTACCTGATCAGGACTAAGGTGGTAGTTTACACAGACCATGCAAGGATTCAATTCTTGATAGTGAAAAAAGATGCTAAACCACGCCTTATCTGGTGGATTCTCCTACTTCAAGAGTTTGACTTAGAAATAAAGGATAGAAAGGGGACGGAGAACCAAGTATCCGATCACTTGTCTAGGTTAGAAAATCAAGGGAAAGAGAAAGACGACAGATGAAAGATTAATGAGTCATTCCCAGATGAGCAACTATTTGGGATTTCAGCAGAAATTCCATGGTACGGGGATTATGCAAATTTCATTGTGAGCAATATTCTACCACCTGAACTTACAAGACAACAGAAAAGGAAATTTCTTCACGATGTGAAATGGTACATGTGGGATGAACCATATTTGTTCAAGCAGTGCGCTGACAAAATGATACGACGGTGCGTCCCATATATTGAAGTGAAGAATATTCTGCATGAGTGTCACTCATCGGCGTATGGCGGACACTATGGTAGCGAGAGGACAACAGCGAAGGTGTTACAAGCAGGTTTTTATTGGCCTACGTTATTCAAAGATGCCCACCATTTTGTCAAGCAATGTGATAGGTGTCAAAGGGTGGGCAACATTTCAAAACGTAATGAGATGACTCTGCAAACGATTCTTGAAGTGGAAATCTTTGACGTATGGGGTATCGATTTCATGGGGCCATTCCCTTTGTCTCTGAACAATCAGTATATTCTACTTGCAGTGGATTACGTATCGAAGTGGGTTGAAGCTGCAACATTACCATCATGAGACCGACAACTTTCCAACGGTGTATGATGGCCATTTTTTCAGATATGGTGGAGAAAAATGTTGAGGTCTTCATGGATGACTTTTCGGTCTATGGGGACAGCTTCGATATTTGCTTACAGAATCTGGTCATGGTGTTGCAAAGATGTAAGGACACGAATCTTGTACTAAATTGGGAAAAATGCCACTTCATGGTTGAAGAGGGCATAATTTTGGGCCATAAGGTGTCGGCTCAAGGATTGGAAGTTGACAAAGAAAAGCTGGAAACGATTGAAAAATTGCCTCCACCAAACTCAGTGAAGGGTATTAGGAGTTTCTTAGGACACGCTGTGTTCTACCGGAGGTTCATAAAAAACATCTCTAAAATTGCAAAACCTCTATGCAGTTTGTTAGAGAAGGATGCAACGTTCAACTTTGATGAAGAATGTAAGACAGCTTTTGACATACTAAAGAGAAAATTAACTACAGCCCCTGTTATAGTCATACCGGATTAGAGCATGCCATTCGAGCTCATGTGTGATGCAAGTGACTACGCAGTTGGGGCTGTTTTAGGCCAACGTCGAGAAAAACTGATTTGACCAGTTGCAAGGTGTTAAATTCTTCTCAAATATCGATCTTCATTTTGGATATCATCTGTTAAAGATTAAAAATTGATGACAATCCAAAGACGGGCATTATAAATTCCTAATCATATCTTTTGGATTGACTAATGCTCCTGCTGCCTTTGTGGATATGATGAACCGGATATTAAAGGAATATTTGGATCATTTTATGGTTATCTTTATTAATGACATCCTCATTTACTCCAAAAGTCGTGAAGAAGATCATGAGCAACACTTGAGGCTGATATTCTAAAAGCTTCGTGAATACAAGCTATATTTTAAGTTAAAGAAATGCGAGTTCTGGCTTGAGGAAGTAGCATTCCTTAGGCATGTGATTTAGAAACATGGAATATCAGTTGACCTGGCGAAGATTGAATCAATACAAATTTGGGAGCAACCTAAGTCAGTAACCAAAATACGTAGCTTTTTGGGCTTAGTTGGTTATTATCGGAGATCCGTGGAAAGATTTTCTCGAATCGCCACTCCATTAACTCAATTGACTTGAAAAGATACAAAGTTCGGATGTAGTGAGGACTTCCTGTTCTGACAATACCATCAGGTTCAGAGGGATTTGTCATCTATAGCGATGCTTCAGGCAAAGGTTTAGAATGTATTCTCATGCAATATGGGAAAGTCATAGCCTATGCCTCACAAAAACTCAAATAATATGAGAGGAATTATCCTACTCATGATCTAGAGTTGGCAACAATCATTTTTGCGCTAAAGATTTGGAGACACTACCTGTATGGGGGAGAAAGTGATGATATATACAGATCAAAAGAGCCTTAAATATTTCTTCACTCAAAAGGAAATCAACATGCGACAACGATGTTGGCTTGAGCTGTTGAAAAATTATAACCATACCATCCAATACCATCCTGGAAAAGCGAAAGTGGTAGCTGACGCGTTGAGTAGAAGATCATATATGACTCCCCCAAAATAGGTTCACACAACCCATTTTGAGTCGCCAAATACATAACACAAAATCCAAATACAAACTTTTTTATTTATAACTATTACTGTCGTGCAAAATACGACAATACATATACTGTGAGTTTTAATACAAATATTGTCCGTAGACAATATCCATACTCAAATAAAGTCTTCATTATAATTATTGTCACACTATTTCACAACATAGTGAAGACTTCTATAGTAACTATCTTGGACCATTACTCCACACCCCGACTAGTCCTAGCTAGACTTTCATTTCCTGAGAAGAACAATGGAACAAAAAGGAAAAGGGTGAGCTCAACTAACCCAGTAAAGAATATTATGACTAAGATAATGAGGAATAAATTATCTTTAGCCTTTAACAATGATAAATCAGATAAAATATAATGCACAACAAGTTTTAGATCAACAACTGCAGCGGAAATATCAATCCATTAGAAGAGTCAAGTAGAGCATGATGTCTACTATCTTCTATGATTTAAAAGTCCATCATCAATATTTTATCCTTGAACACCAATCAATAATTATTTCAAACCAACGAATTATCTATGCACTACGGGCCAAAGATATTCGTTTGTATCACCAGTGGTCATGATCATGCCAAACACCTGTCCATTTATGCACTATGGGCCAAAGAAGACTTCCACCATAAACCTTTATCTGTAACATCAGTGGTCGTGATCATGCCAAACACCTGTCCATTTATGCACTACGGGCCAAAGAAGACTTCCACCATAAACCTTTATCTGTAACATCAGTGGTCGTGATCATGCCAAACACCTGTCCATTTATGCACTACGGGCCAAAGAAGACTTCCACCATAAACCTTTATCTGTAACATTAAAGGTCATGATTATACCAATACACAGTTCTTGGTCATAATCAAACCAATTAACTGTCCATCTTTGCACTACGGGCCAAAGATGACTTTTACCACAATATAAGCATGAGGATGATGACAATGATATAAAGAATGAATCAAGTGAGATCAATGATAAATATTAGAGATTTAATTTATCCAGAATTCAAGAATGTCCAAATTGTCAACATGATCACCGATTGTGGAGTAAAATTGAAGAATGATATTTAAGATTTAAATTTCAAGGATAATTTGGACAAAGAAAAGAAACTAAATTCCGCCGTGAATAGTACTCCGGCATGAATAGTACCCCGACATGAATAGTACCCCGGATGAATAGATTAAATTTTAATAAGAAAGTTCAGACCAATATTCCAATGAAATGAAATTAGATGAAGCGCAAACTATTAAGGATATTCTACTAATTTTAGAAATTTTCACCATTTAACAATAAGGTTATGGAACAAACAATAATTTTATACCATAAATGAAGAAAAATATGAAAGAAAACAATATCCCTTGATGAGTACAAAAGAAATGATATCTTATACGAGTATGAAAGAATATACAAAACTGCAAATTGATTTTCACCCGTCATGCGGTAATCCGCGTAGACAGATCATTTTCACAACTTAATAAAGAATGAATACGAAAGGTTATTCACCATGCACACAGTAGTCCGCATAGACATGTTATTCCCATATATTAATAATGAATAGAATAACAACCCTTATGAGTATGAAGAAAATAACATCCTTTACCTGAGTAAAGAACTAGATGTTGTCTAATATGTAGGACATTATCATGAGGAAATATTGTACTATAAGCTACACTCAAAGTATATTTATATTCAAAAGAATTATGCACAATATTATAGAAGAAGAATTTCTGATATTGTGATGGTATATTTTTCGTCGTCTAAATATGTATCCTTTTATAGGCGAAGCTTAGGGAGCAAGCTTCTGTTGATTACAGAATTTTATCACGGGTTTCCAAACCCATTAGTATGCTTGTTTGAAAGTTTTGTCATTAAGGGGCCACTTATCGTAACCTACCAGAATTTAAAGAGAAGGAAGACGTGTGTTTTGGAAGATTTAGCAAATTAGAAGCCATCACAATCTGGTAAACTTAAAAGAAGGAAATAGTTGCCTTACTTGGAGGGTATGACAAATGAGGGGCCACCCAAAGAAATTGCAATCTTTCTAAATTTTAAGAAACATTATCTGGTATTTGATGGGGCCACACCCATTGCAAAAGAAGTCAAATTCCCCATAATTAAAGGCTCCAAGTATCCGCCAAAAATAAAGAAAAGCACACCAATTTTACAAAACAAAACAACTAACCCCTACCCAACTTTGATACATGTGATATGCTAGGAAAGTATATATTAATATAATATAATAATATTATTGTTTAAAAGTTAGCTGATATATATTATAAGACTATACTATATTGTAATATTATTATAATATACTTGAATGAATATTTTATCGAAGAAGGTAATTATGGTTCCATAGAAAAATATGTCAAATTTACAACAAACACTTTATGACAAACCCATCTATTTATATCAAAAATTGAATAAATATCTCACACAAATCACTTATCTTCAATCAATTCATTTTTAATCTTTCAACAATTATTCATCATTAATATTATAACTCATAATATTGACAACCAAATCGTTCCTAGGAAAGATGAGGCTTTTCGATAAGAATTTCTCCTTATTAGCCCGCAATTAAATAATCTAACCACTTTCCTCGACAGAACTTTCTAGACATTGTTAATAATGCAAATAATAATATGAATAACTATGTTGTGTGAATTATTGATTTAATAATTTAAAATATTGTGCAGATATTACTGTAACAATTATTGAATCAATAATATGAGATACTATGCAATAACTACTGTGGCAATTATTGAATATTGAGTGACTTCTTACGTAAGCATCAATAATCAGAGATATTGTGCAATACTGCGTACCACTGAGGAACAACGCGTATTAATGTACTTTATCACTGTATATAATAATAGTTTAACAGTAAAAGTCTTATCGTTTGTTGGTGTAAAATCCAATTATGCACAATCACACACGTATACGTGGTCAACAAGTAATATAGTGATAAGAAAAGAATCATTCCCATAGAGAATAGCAAGAAATTAATCCTAACAATTACTAGTTTTATATTAACCTAATTTTATTAAACTAATCGAAATCAATGATTATTATAACTAATAAAAACTAAAAACTAAAAATACCAATCAATCAACACAACTTAAAAACCATAATTTCAAGAAAATAATGGAGAATTAGGCTTACAACTTCACTTTAAGCCTCAATCCAATTATCACACCTTATTCCAGTTTAAGTCATTATCTCAATTTATTAATCAAGAATACTTATGTAGAATTAGCCATCTCTCAATGCACTAATACCATATTAACTTAAATCCATACATTATATAGAATTAAGCCACACACCCTAATTAACTAATTAACTATATCTTTATGTGAATTAAAATTAAGAAGACTTTAATTCCAAGTTCTTACCAGATTACATGTGATGCCATGTATATCTCTATCCTAACATAAATCAAAACTTCACAGAATTAAAGAACATATGCTATTGTGACTAGGTCTGGACTCATACATCATCTCTCGAATCCATACAAATCCACATAAAATTAGTGATCAAGAAATTCATAAATTAAGCATAAATCACATTAGATAAATTGAATTAATAATTTATTAAACCCAAATCAAGGCATAATAAATGTCATTCAACATTAAAGATCCATTGCAAGCCTAAAACGTAATTTAGCTCATAATTAATGAATTAAATACTAAATACATGAAAGAAATCATCATCCCAATTACAAAAACTAAAATTAAACACCACCCTTCTCGCCCTTCAAATCTGTAATCTTCGTGAAATCACCTATTTCCTTTGTTCCTCCAAGATTGTCTCTAAGTTATGGCTCTCTAAGTTTATTCTCAATTGTTAGATATCTTCAGTACTCTATTCCTCTTCATAAGTTAATTCCCTTTAGTTGAACCTAATCCAATTCTAATCCATGTCAAAGTCATCTCATCGGAGTTCTAATAAAAATCAAATTCCTAATTGAACCCAACAAGTTTTTAAGCAAAGAATCCCAATTAATATGAAATAACCGCCTTGACACACTCTTAATATGACCTTATTACATAAAGAAGTTATAGCTCCCAACACAAATCAGTAGCATGCAAAATTAAATAACTCAAGAATGTTGATAATTCTGGATCACAACACCAAATACGGGTCCTTCATTAAAGCGTATTGTGCCCGTATTAAGACAATAGAAAATTTTCCCCATGCAGCGCCCCCCGCGCCATTTCCTTTCTAATCACGGTGCACCCCGTGCCGGTGATGTAGTATGTCCAGATTTTGCTTGAGCTTTATTCCAATCCCGACATTTTGATGTGTTCACCTTAATATCCTGCAACAAGAACGAAAACCCATTAAAAGCAACGTGAAATACTCAAAAACTAACAATATATCAAGCTAAATAAGGATAAATCGTAGGTTAAAAACCTATTTATCACCGTTATTTTATAAAAATGTTATTTTTTTCACTTTCTATATCTGGCAGTTATTCCATTGTGGGGTCCACCAATGATTGCGTCGTTGTATGAATATTCCTCGACAAAAATAATATTTCCCGACCAAACGAATATTTTATGATGACTTATTTACTTTGTAAAATTTACACATATTACCCATAACTATAACATTATATCAAATCAACAACTTACTATTCAAAATAATTCTTCGAGATAATTAAATCTTTATCCATAAAAAGTTGTGGCTTACAACCTCTCATCCTTATGAAATTTCATCCTCAAAATTGATGTATGTACCTGGTATTTCGAAGAGGTGAAGATACCTTGTTCTCATTTCGTATTCTAACTCCCAGGTTATTTTCTCAATATCATGGTTTCTCCATAAAACTTTGACTTGAGGTATAACCTTTGAGCGCAAAACACGTTCCTTCTTATCCAAGATCTTGACATGTATCTCCTCATATGTTAAATCTTTAGCTATCTCGTCTAGTTCTAATTTAATAATGTGGTTTGGGTCTTTCACATATTTACGTAACATAGATATGTGAAAAACGTTATGAACGCGAGACATACTTAGCAGTAAGGCGAGTCTATAGGCCACAGTTCTTACTTGGTCAAGGATTTCAAATATATGGACCAATGAATCGAGGGTTGAGCTTTCCTATCTTCGTCGATTCTCGCTTCTTAAATAACACCATTTATACTTTCTTCTTCATATTTATCAGCTCCGGGTTTGTAGCTTGAGCAACTTTAACTTTATCGATTAAAGTTGGTTCTACTTATATATTTGCCATCTTCATGTAGGTCCCTAGAGTCTTTAATTCTATCTCTATCCTTTGTAAGTCACACAAAATGGGCTTTTGTGTTGACAATATAACATTTGTACCCACATACAATCTTCTACTCAACACGTCAGCTACCACGTTCAATTTTCCAGGATGTTATTGAATGGTATGGTTGTAATCTTTCAACAGCTTGTGCCAACGTCTTTGCTGCATGTTGAGTTCCTTTTGAGTGGAGAAATATTTAAGGCTCTTATGATTTGTATAGATCTCAACTTTCTCTCCATACGGGTAGTGTCTCCAAATCTTTAGCGCAAAAATGACTGCTTTCAACTCTAGATCATGAGTAGGATAATTCCTTTCATATTCTTTGAGTTGTCGAGGGGCATAGGCTATAACTTTCCCATGTTTCATGAGAACACAACCTAGAACTCTGCCTGAAGCATCGCTGTAGATGACAAATCCCTCCGAACCCTAATGATATTGTCAGAACAGGTGCCGAAATGAGTCTCCTCTTGAGTTCTTGGAAGCTCTTCTCACATTACTCGCTACATCTGAGTTTTTTATCTTTTCGAGTCAGCTGAGCTAATGGAGTGGCGATTCAAAAAAATCCTTCCACGAATCTCCGATAATAACTAGCTAAGTCCAGAAAGCTACGTATTTCGGTTACTGACTTAGGTTGCTCCCAACTTTGACTCATATCCCAACCTTGGATAGCACTTCAAAATGGCATTTATCAGTTTACCACCGCACAAAGACGACGTCCCCTATGGAGAGTCTAGTTTCGGTGCATTCCACAAAGGAAGTCACCAGATAAAGGCTCGGGTACCTATTTTTGACTGTGACAAAGTTCAACTCTTAATAGTCAATGCAGAGTCGCATACTCCCATCTTTTTTCTTTACGAATAAAATAGGAGCACCCCAAGGAGATGTACTAGGACGAATGAAACCAATTTCTAATAACTCCTGTAATTGGACTTTTAACTCCTGAAGTTCAATATGAGCCATTCGATATGGGGTTTTAGAAATGGGTTTTGTACCGGATTCAAGGTCAATACAAAATTCAATTTCATGTTCTGGGGGTAGGCCAGGAAGTTCTTCGGGAAATACGTCAGGAAATTTATTAACAACAGAAATATCATTCAAATCTGACATATTTTTAATTAAATCGGTGACATGGGCTAAGAAAGTTTGGCATTTATTTTTCAATAAACAAATAACTTTATGGCTAGAGATGACAACGATTGATTTCAATAGTTTGGTTGCTTGAATTCTCGTAACAGGTTGATTAGGAATATGAAAATTAATGACTTTATGAAAATAATCAATTTTAGCGTGATGGATAGTTAACTAGTCAATTCCTAAAATCACATCAAATGCAAGTATTTTCAAAGAGATGAGATCAATAGATAATGTAAGGGTGCCGACTTGAATCAAACAAGATCTGTAAATTGTGGATGTAATGAAGGTTTCTCCTAACGCAGTTTCAACAGATAAGTTAAAGTCTAATTTCTCAGGATTCAAGTTCAAACGTTGAGCACAAGCAGGTGAAATAAAAGAGTGGGTAGAACCGATATCTAATAAAAAAATAGACTTCACAAGAGTTTATGATTAGCTTACCCATGATAATTTCGTTCGAGTTTTTTGCTTTTTGGGAAGTCAGGACAAAATCTCTTCCTTGAACCACTGACTTTGACTTTTCTGGGACAACCTTTGGTGTCATCATTACCGCTGGACTTGACTTTGTTGTATGACAAAATTGAGCTAAGTGACCTTCTTCCTTTCCGTAATTGTAACATAATTTGGGTTGCTTCGTACAGTTTGGACTGATGTGTCCCGCCTATCCGCATTTGTAGCATATGACCGGTGGTCGTTCTCCTTCTTTAGAAACGGGTGTTGGTGCTGGTGTTACTACCGATGTCTTTCCGTTATTGTTGAATCTTTTTTTTTTTGAAATTACCACTTAACTCATTTCTTCTATTATCTTGGTCAGGATTACCACCGAAGTGGTTACCATTTTTGGAATGATAATTTCCTCTATGCTAGTTATCATTGTTCCGGTGATCGTTGCCACCGGTAAGATTATTATCATGTTGTTGGTCGTTGTCTTTTGGTTGAAAAGTCTCATTATCTCGCTCCAATAATTGAGCCCTATTCACAACATCTGAATACAAACAAAGTTTATGAGAAATGAAGTATTGACGAATTTCAGGTTTTAAACCTCTATGAAATATTCGTGTCATTCGCTCCTCATTATCCACCAAATGGGATGCAAATTGGGATAACTCCGCAAATTTGGCCTCATATTGTGATAAAGTCATATTGTTCTCTTCCAGTTTGATGAATTCCACATCCTTCATATGACGAATACTTTTTGGTAAATACTTTTTGTTGAACAATTCCTGGAACTTCTCCCAAGACATCTTAAGTGCAAAAAGATGAGTACGTTTTACATATTCCCACCAGTAATTTGCCTCTCCAGACAACATAAAGGTGGCGAAGGGAACCTTTTACTCCTTTGTGCATCCCTAGACATCAAATATTATAGTGATCTATTTAATCCAAGCTTCTGCGTTGAGTGGCTCTGACTTTCCCAAAAACTCCGGCGGTCCCAACTCCTTGAATTGCTTAGCAGTGAGCAACTGTGAGTTACCATTGTTTCCACCAAAATTTTAATAGGAGTCTCTCTCGTTTGGTGTTGCATGAATTATAGAAAGCTCCTAAACATCCCATCGTTCATCGTTTGGTCGGTGTTGTTTACAGGAGGATTATTTCCTTCCTAATACATATTATCCTGGTTATTGATTGGCGGTGTCTCAACGGTCTCATGTGCTCCATTGCCTATCTCAAAATTTTCAGATGTCATTCTCAAATACCGCCACAAAACAAAGGTTAATTAAAGAAATTGACATGCCACGTATTATCCCTATATTCTGACCTACCAATTAAATAACAATTACGCTTAGGTAGGACACACTAGCGAAAGATTTACTCGTCTCTCTCCTCCCAGTTCTAATCCCAGATCTCCACTAGAGATCATATCCCTAAGCTCTGGTACCAACTGTGACACCCCCAAAATAGGTCCACACAACCCATTCTGAGTCGCCAAATACATGGTACATAATTCAAATATAACTTCATTTATAAAACTATTAAGTATAATGTAAAATACAACAAAACATAAGCTATGAGTTTCAATACAAATATTATCTTGTAAAAAATATCCAATCTCAAATAAAGTCCTCATTATAATTATTGTCAGACTATTTTCCAAAATAGTGAGGACTACTATAATAACCATCTTGAACCTTTACTCCACTCCCCGACTAGTCCCTGCTACATTCTCGTCTCCTGAGAAGAACAATGGAACCAAAAGGAAAAGAGTGAGCTCAACTAGCCCAGTAAAGAATATTATGACTAAGATAATGTAGAACAAATTATCCTTAGTCTTCAACTGGGAAAAATCTGATAGAATACAATAGACAACAAGTGTTAGAACAACAACTGCAACGAAAATAGCAATCCATTAGAAGAGTCAAGTAGTGCATGATGATGTCTACTGTTTTCAATGATTTAAAATTCCATCATCAATATTTTATCCCTGTAACACCAATCAATACTTATTTCCAATCAATGAATTATCTATGCACCACGGGCCAAAGATAATCGTTTGTATCACCAGTGGTCATGATCATGTAAAACACCTGTCCATCTATGCACTACGGGTGATGAGTAGGTTTTTAACCTATGATTTGACCTTATTTAGCTTGGTATGTTGCTAGTTTTTGAGTATATCATGTTACTTTTGATGTTTTTTGATTTTTTTATAGGTTAATGAGGTGAAGGCGTTCAAGAGTTGACATTTGAAGAAATCACAAAAATTTTGACATTCTGCACTACCGGCGCGGGGCGCGCCATGAATATATAGAAGAAGGCACAGGGCGCGCTTCATGAGGAGTGCATACTGATGGGGCAGCATGGGCCACGCTGCATTAAAGAAGGACCCGGTGCAGGGCGTGCCGGTTGGACAGGACAGATGCAGATTTGGTTCTTTATGCATGAAGTTGAGTTTTACTTAGACTTGTGATTTCTTTATGTAATAGGGTCAAGTTAGGAGTGTAATAAAGAAGTTATTTCATAGTAATTCGGATTTTTGGGACTGAAAACTTGTTGGGTACAAAAAGGAGTTTGATTTTGATTCAAATTCTTTTGAGGCTTGGAATAGATGACTTTGGAATGAATTGGGATTGGAATTGGTCCAATTATTGAGATAACTTATGTTAATTAAGAAGGGACTAAACTAAGGAATAATTAACATTAAATTTTTGGGAGCCCCAATTGAAAGAAGGTCATTGGAGGAACAAAGCAAGGAAGGTGATTTGATGAAGATTGCAGAATTGAAGGCCAAGAAGGGTGGTGTATTACTATTCTTTTTTTAAATTTAGTTCTTGTAATTGGGATGATGATGTCTTTACTTTATTCAGTTTTTAATTCGTTTATGATGAACTAAATTACTTTTTAGGCTTACAATGGATCGTTAGTGTTTAACAATAATTGTCATGCCTTAATTTTAGTTTATTAATATTATCAATTCAGTTTATCTATTGTGATTTATATTAATTTATGAATTACTTGATCACCAGTTCTGTGTGGATTTGTATGGACTCGAGAGATGATGTATGAATCTAGACCTAATCATAATAACATGTGTTCTTAAATTTTGTGTTTGATGGAATTTTGATTAATGTTTAGGATAGAGATATACCTAACATCGCATTTAATCACGTAAAGAACTTGTAATTTAAATCTTATTTAATTTTAATTTACATAGAGATATAGTGAATTAGTTAATTAGGGTGTTTGACTTAATTCTATCAATTTGTAGATTTAAGTTAATATGGTGTTAGTGCATCGAGAGATGACTAATTCTACTTGAGTGTTCTTGATTAATAAACTGAGATAGTACATTAAAATAAAAAAAGGTGTGATAATTTGAGTGAGACTTAAAGTGAAATTGTAAGCCTAAAACTCCATTATCTGATTGAAACTACGGTTAATAACTTGTGTTGATTAATTTGGATTTTTAATTTATTAGTTTTTATTAATTATAGTCTTTAATTCATATAGTTTAATAAAATTGAAATAATATAAAATTGATAATTGTTAGTGTTAACACCAAATTTTGTACACATGACGAAATCACCAAAACAGCAGGCCAAAATCGCGCTAACGGTTGATGGAGTAGTTGATTATATCAAACTCACAAAATAAATTTACACAAACATAAATAAAGAGATATAAATATGAACACAAGAATTTACGTGAAAATCCAATTGAGAAAAAACATGGAGAGAGAGAGTAATCCACTATAATAATATTGGGAGTACAAGATGTGTATATGGAGGGAGTACAAGTTGATAATCTGGACAGTATAAGTTATGTATTTGTGTTGTATCTCTTGTGTGTTATCCCTCCCAAATCCTAGCTTGTAGCCGTATATATAGAAGTCACCTCCATCCGCATCCAACTAGGAGAAGGACTCCTTTTGTAGAATCACCTTATAACTACTGAATCCAATTAAGAGTAGGAGTCCTAATTAAACCTCCTTATCCCACCAAATAAGGAAACACAATCCTATTTTAATAAGGACTCTCCATTGTCACAATAAATACATATGGGCCATCACCAGATCCGGACCATTAAATAGACTGGGTTGCACCATTGCTAGACCCAAATAATCACATCCCAACATTGCCCCCCAATCTCTTATTTATAAGGAACTTAAAATAAGAGAGTATACAAATTTTGTCACACCCAAACACCATACGCCAAACATAAACTTGTGACTCTCAATATTTTCGCCCCACTCCTCAATTCATTTTTAAGATATACATAAAGATCCGCAAGGCATGACCCATGTGCCACGTGCCACGAGCCACGAGCCATGAGCCATGAGCCACGTACTTTGAGACACGAGCCACGTGCTTTGAGCTATGAACCATGAGCAACGAGCCAAGTGCTTCAAGCCATGAGCTTCGTGCTTTGAGCTATGAGACACGTGCTTTGAGCCACGAGCCACGAGCCAAGTGCTTCGAGCCATGAGCTTCATGCTTTGAGTCGCGAGCCACGTGCTTTTAGCCACGAGCTACGTGCTTTGAGTCACATGACACGAGCCACAAGGGTTTAAAACATGTCTTGGCTAGATCTTCTCCATTTCAATTTCCCTTTTTCTTCTTGTAAGATCTCGGCTTTTTTCAGAATGCTTAGAATCTTCGATTGCTCAAGTTCGACACTGCTCAACAGGAAGTACGTCCTTTGCTTGACTAATTTCAACTGCAGTCTCCACACTGGCATGCAATACTCCACTTTCCTGTTGTTCACTTCTTAATTCTGGCTAAGTCAAAGACTTTAGACCTGACATCATGCATAGTTGTTTATCATTACTTTTATTTAAAAGCAAGTACATGGGCTTTACCCTAAGCCGAAGCACACAAGGCAACCATAGGCATTAATAAGGATACAAGGCATGAGTCTTATAATATTAATCATGTTAATGATGAAGCACATTCTATACAAATTGGTGTTCATCATATTAATTAATCTATTTATGCTAAATTATAGCATTAGTATTACTCCACATGTATAATAATTGACAAAAAGTCATATATTCCACTACTATTCTTTTTCATGGGTTGAGACTTGAGCAGATCCGTATATAATAATTGACGAAAAGTCATGAATTTACTGGCATATATATATATATATATATATATATAATATTTATTTCATAAATAAAAAAGAATCACTTATCTTCTTTGGTGAATCAGTGATTTTAAATCGACACTAGAACAAGTGTCTTGGTTCCCACAGACGGCGCCAATGTTAACGCCAAATTTTGTACGCCTGACGAAATCACCAAAACAGCAGGCCAAAATCGCGCTAAGGGTTGATGGCGTAGTTGATTATATCAAACTCACAAAATACATTCACGCAAACATAAATAAAGAGATATAAATATGAACACAAGAATTTACGTGGAAACCCATTTAGGAAAAAACCACGGAGAGAGAGAGAGAGTAATCCACTATAATAATATTGGGAGTACAAGATGTGTATATGGAGGGAGTACAAGTTGATAATCTGGAGAGTATAAGTTGTGTATTTGTGTTGTATCTCTTGTGTGTTGTCCCTCCCAAATCCTAGCTTGTATCCGTATATATAGAAGTCACCTCCATCCGCATCCAACTAGGAGAAGGACTCCTTTTGTAGAATCACCATATAACTACTGAATCCAATTAAGAGTAGGAGTCCTAATTAAACCTCATCCCACCAAATAAGGAAACACAATCCTATTTTAATAAGGACTCTCCACTGTCACAACAAATACATATGGGCCATCACCAGATCCGGACCATTAAATAGACTGGGTTGCACCATTGCTAGACCCAAATAATTACATCCCAACAATTAGATTAAATTTCATACTAGACTCTGTGGGAACTATATTCTATTTATCATTATATTACTTGTTGACCATGTATACTTACGTGTCGTGCGTAATTAGATTTTACACCAACAACGGGCCAAAGAAGAATTTCACCAAAAACTTTTATCGGTAACATTAAAGGTTATGATTATACCAATACACAATTTCTGGTCATAATCATACCAATCAACAGTCCATCTTTGAACTTTGGGCCAAAGATAACTTTCACCACAATATAAGTATGAGAATGATGACAATGATATAAAAAATCAATTAAGTGAGATCAAGGATAAATATTAGAGATTTATAATTCAATTTATCTAGAGTTCAATAACGTCTAAATTGTCAACATGATAACTAATTGTAGAGTAAATTTTAAGAATGATATTCATGTATCAAAAATAATTTGGATAGAAAATAAAATTAAATTATGTTGTGAATAGTACTAATGAATAATACCGTATGAATAGTGCCCATGAATATTACCCCCGACATGAAAATATTTAAGTTCAGACCAATATTTCAGTGAAATGATATTAGATGAAGCGCAAACATTTAGAAATTTCTAATTATTTTAGGAATTATAGAAGCAATACTTATTATAGTAAGTTTAAATTTAGGAATATGAAATGAAATAATATCACTTACATAATATGAAGTATGAAAGAAAATGATATTCCTTACGAATATTGAAATAAAATAATACCCTTTATGAATATTGAAAGAAAATAACATCTTTTAACTTAGTAAGAACTAGATTTGACTTGGAATATCAGATATTATCCTGAGAAAATCTTGCACTAAAAGCTACACTCAAAGTATTCTTATATTCAAGAGAAATACTCACAATATTATAGAATAAGAATTTCTGATATTGTGATGGTGTATGTCTTGGTTGCTCATCTGAGTAACATATTTATAGTGCAAATGAGGGAGAAGGTTTGGGAAAGTTTGGCAGATAATTAGGCCAGATTGAAAAATAATGCGGCCACCCAACCACTATCATTCACCAACTTTTAATCTCCACCAATCAAGTGGTCCCATGGGAGAAAATAAGTCACATGAATACCGGCACAAGGTTTTGAACAAAAGAAATGCAGTACACCGATTTTGAAAAACAAAGGAATACAAAACCAAGTCTCTCACCACCACTTACCTTTAACAAATTCACATGCTTGCAACTCTTATATTATAATAATAATATTATCATTTAAATTATAAAAAATTATATTATTATATTATCACATTGTACTACTATAATGTAATATTATAATAATATATTTGAATGAATATTTTATCGGAGAAGACAATTGTGATTCCATAGAAAAATATGTTAAACTTTTAACAAATATTTCATGCTAAATTCCTTCATTTATATCAAAATTGAACCAATTTCCACCACATAATAATTACTCACAATTAATATTATAAGCTCACAATATTGACAACCAGATCATTCCCAAGAAAGAGGGGGCTTTTCGATAAGAATTTATCCTTATTGACGCGCTATTATATAACCTAACCCCTTTTTTGACAGAACTTTCTAGACATTGCCAATAAGGCTAACTAATAATATTATTCAAATAATATAAAATATTGTGTAGATATACCGTAACAATTATTGAGATACAATGCAACAACTACTGTGGCAATTATTGAATACTGGGTGACTTCTTACGTAAGACACAATAATCAGAGATACTGTGCAATACCGTGTGCTACTGTGCAACCCTGCGTATTATTGTAATTTTATCACCGGGTATTTCAACAGTTAACAGTAAAAGTTTTGCCGTTATTTTTTATAAAAAGTTTATTTCTGTCGCTTTCTATATCCGACAGTTATTCCGTTATGTGGTCCACCAATGATTGCGACATCGTACGAATATTCCCTGACAAAAAGAATATTTTATGACAACTTATTTTTTTTGTGCAAAATTTGCACATATCACCTATAACTATAACATTATATCAAATCAACACCATACTATTCAAAATAATATTTAAAAAAAATTTAAATCTTTATTCATAAAAAGTTGGGGTCTTACATTAAGACTGTATGGTATGCCAGTATCCATCATTTTTGATCGAGACCCTATATTCACTTCACGATTTTGGATCAGCTTGCATAAAGCTATGGGCACGGATTTACGATTCAGTTCTACATATCATCCTCAGGCGGACGGGCAGTCGGAAAGGACTATTCAAACTCTTGAAGATCTATTGAGACTCTGCGTACTAGACTTCAAAGGAAGTTGAGATAAGTACTTACCATTGATGGAATTCTCCTACTACAACAGTTATCAAGCAAGTATAGACATGATTCCATTAGAGGCGTTGTATGGACGAAAGTGTCATTTTCCAGTATGATGGGACGAGGTAGGTGAAGCAACATTGTTGGGACCAGAGTTGGTACGCCTGACTATAGAAAAGATTCAAATGACCCGGTAACGTATACAAACAACACAAAACCAACAAAAAAGTTATGTTGATCTTCATCGAAGGGAGGTGGAATTCAATGTCGGAGACCATGTATTGTTACGTGTTGCTCCATGGAAAGGAGTTACGAGATTCGGAAAGAGAGGAAAGCTCAATCCTCGATTTATTGGTCCATTTAAAATCCTCGATCGATTAGAAATTGTGGCCTATAGACTCGTCTTAGCGCCAATCATGTCTCGTGTTCATAATGTTTTTCACATATCCATGCTATGT
Organism: Panax ginseng; assembly: GCA_020205605.1. Lineage (NCBI taxonomy): Eukaryota > Viridiplantae > Streptophyta > Magnoliopsida > Apiales > Araliaceae > Panax > Panax ginseng. Next base: position 17,295,085 of record CM035144.1, read on the forward strand.
AAATATGTGGAAGACCCAAACCATATTATTGAATTAGAACTATACGAGATAACAGAAGATTTAACGTATGAAGATGTACTTGTTAAAATCTTGGATAAGAAGGAACATATTCTATGCGGTTATACATCAAGTAAAAGTTTTATAGAGAAACCATGATATTGAGGAAATGACCTAGGAATTAGAATCTGAAATGAAAGCAAGGTGTTCTAACCTCTTTGAAATACCAAGTACGTACATCAATTTCGAGGATAAAATTTCATAAGGAGGGGAGGTTGTAAGACCCCTACTTTTTATGAATAAATATTTAATTTTCTCTAAATAGTATTCTAAATAGTAAGGTGATAATTTAATAAATATTATAGTTATGGGTGATATGTTATGTAAGATTCCAACTTTTATGAATAAAAATTATTTTTTCTCAAAATATATTTTTGAATATTATGGTGTGGATTTGATATAATGTTATAGTTGTGGGTAATATTAATAAATTTTACAAAGTAAGCAAGTTGTTATAAAATATTCGTTTGGTCGGAGAATATCTGTATGATGACACAATCATTGGTGGACCCCATAACGGAATTATTGTCGGAGTTATAAAATGACAGAAATAACTTTTTATAAAAATAACGACGAAAGTTTTACCATTAACTATTGAAATACCTGGTGATAAAAGTACAATAATACGTGTGGTTGCATAATAGCACACGATATTGATTATTGATGCTTACATGAGAAGTCACTTAGTTATGCTTAATTATTGCTACAGTAGTTACTGTTCAATATTTTATTTTATTGATTCAATAATTGCTACGTTGATATTTTATATTATTGATTCAATAATTTTCATTGCACAATATTTCAAATTATCAAATAATTAATTCATACTATTTGAACAATATTATTAGATAGCATTATTGAAGCTATGATGAGGTAAGCAATGATGTCATTAGAATGATGAGGTAAACATTGATGTCATTAGAACGATGAGGTAAGCAATGATGTCATATGATCGATGATGTCATAAATTATAGTGAAAAGACTATTTTACCCTTACTCTGCCAAGCCTATAAATAGAAGCTCAGTTCTTCATTATTTTTCACCAATTCATTCAAGCTATAGAGAGAGAAAGTATAGAGAGAATAAGAGAGAAAGAAGAAGAGTATTCTGTTACTACACTATTGTAGTATCCAATCTCCTACTAAGGTAATGGGTATTATTTCTTTTGTATTTGTAAGTGATATTATTCTTGTTCAATATTCGTAAGAAATAATATTTTTTTTCATACTCTGTAGTATGTAAGTAATATTATTTCATTTGAAATTCCTAATTCTACACTTATGTTGATAAGTATCGCTTCTATACTCCATGAAATTAGTAGAATATCCTTGATATTTGCGCTTCATCCAGTATCTTTTCATGGAAATACTATTCTGAGCATTCTTGATAATTTTTAATCTTTTCATGTCGGGGTACTATTCACGAGTTACTATTCCCAAAAAACTATTCACGGGGTACTATTCACTCGAATACTATTCACCTAGGGTACTATTCATGATAAATATTGATTTCTTTTCGGTCCAAATTATTTTAGATACAATATTATTCTTGAATTTTACTCCACAAAGCAGTATCATGTTGAAAATTTAGACATTATTGAATTATGGATAAATTGAATTATAATTCTTTAAAATTTATCTTTTGCTTTCATTTAATTAAATTCTTATATCAATGTCATCATTCTCATTCTTATATTGTGATGAAAGTCATCCGTGATGGATTGTTGATTGGTATGATTATGACCAAGAAAGTTTGTATTGGTATAATCATAACATGTAATGTTACAGACAAATGATGTGGTAAAGTTCTCTTTGGCCCGTAGTGCATTGATGGACAGTTGTTGGCATGATCATGACCATTGGTGATAACACGAATATCTTTAGCTCGTAGTGCTTGGATAATTCGTGGGCGTGATACTAATGAATATCTTTAGCCCGTAGTACATGGATAATTCAGTGATATGGATTATTTATTAAGCTGAGTCTCAGTGATAAAATTGATGATAACTATTAAATCATAGAAGATAGTAGATATCATGCTCTACTTGACTCTTCTAATGGATTGTTTATTCTGCTGCAGTTAAACTTGTTGTCTATTATATTCTATCAATTTAACACTGTTAAAGGCTAACGATAATTTATTCTGCATTAACTTAGTCATAATATTTCTTACCGGGCAAGTTGAGCTCACCCTTTTGCTTTTATTGTTCTCTTCAGGAAATGAGAACGTAGCCGGGACTCCAGAGAAGTAAGACTTTGACATTTCTGTTGAAGCTCCGTTGGGGGAAACCTTTATTAAATCCACTGTTTATAAGTCTTGTTTGATTCAAATCGGTAACTGCACGTTACTAATCGATCTTATCTCTTTGAAAATACTTGCATTCGATGTAATTTTAAGGATTGATTGGTTAACCACTCATCATGTTAAAATTGATTGTTTTCGTAAGGTTGTTAGCTTTCATATTCCTAACCAACCTATTATGCGAACTCAAACAACAAAACCATTAAAGTCAATCACTGTCATCTCAAGCCATAAAGCTATTCGTTTATTAAAAAATGGATGTCAAGCTTTCTTAGCTCATGTCACGGATTTAAACAAAAATATGTCAGTCTTGAATGATATTTCTATTATTAATAAATTTCCTAACGTATTCGCTGAAGAAATTCCTGGCCTACCCCCAGAGCGTGAAATTTAGTTTGGTATCGACCTTGAACTCGGTACAAACCTCATTTCCAAAGCCCCATATCGAATTGCTCCTATTGAACTTCAGGAGTTAAAAACTCAACTACAAGAGTTGTTAGACATCGGTTTCATTCGTCCTAGTACGTCTCCTTGGGGTTCTCCTATTCTATTTATAAAGAAGAAAGATGGGAGTATGCAACTTTGTATTGATTATCAAGAGTTGAATCATGTCAGCGTCAAAAATAGGTACCCGTTGCCTCACATTGATGACCTGTTTGACCAGTTGCAAGGTGCCAAATTCTTTTTAAAGATTGATCTTCGTTTCGGTTATCATCAGTTGAAGATTAAAACTGAGGACATTCCAAAGACTGCTTTCAGAACTCGGTACGAGCATTACGAATTCCTAGTCATGTCTTTTGGATTGACTAATGCTCCTGCTGCCTTCATGGATATGATGAACCGAGTATTCAAGAAATATTTGGATTATTTTGTTGTTGTCTTTATTGATAACATCCTCATATACTCCAAAAGTCGTGAAGATCATGAGCATCACTTGAGGTTGATACTCCAAAAGCTTCGTGAAAACAAGTTATATGCCAAGTTAAAGAAATGCCAGTTCTGGCTTGAGGAAGTAGCATTCCTTGGGCACGTGATATTAAATCACGGAATATCTGTTGACCCAGCGAAGATTGAAGCAATTCAAAGCTGGGAGCAACCTAAGTCAGTGAACGAAGTACGTATATTTCTGGGCTTAGCTGGTTATTATCGGAGATTCGTGGAAGGATTTTATCGAATCGCTACTCCATTAACTCAGCTGACTCGGAAAGTGTAAGACGCTAACTTTTATGAATAAAGATTATTTTTTCTCAAAATATATTTTTGAATATTATGGTGTGGATTTGATATAATATTATAGTTGTGGGTAATATTTATAAATTTTGCAAAGTAAGCAAGTTGTTATAAAATATTCTTTTGTCGGGGAATATTCTTTTTGTTGGGGAATATCCATACGACGACACAATCATTGGTGGACCCCACAACAGAATTGCTGTTGGAGTTAGAAAATGACAGAAATAACTTTTTATAAAAATAATGGCGAAAGTTTTACCGTTAACTGTTGAAATACTCGGTGATAAAAGTACAGTAATACGCGTGGTTGCATAGTAGCACACAGTATTAATTATTGATGCTTACGTGTGAAGTCACTCAGTTATACTCAATTATTGCTACAGTAGTTACTGTTCAATATTTTATTTTATTGATTCAATAATTGCTACGTTGATATTTTATATTATTGATTCAATAATTGTCATTGCACAATATTTCAAATTATCAAATCAATAATTCATATTATTTGAATAATATTATTAGATAGCATTATTGACAATGTCTAGAAAGTTCTATCGAGAAAAGGGGTTTGGTTACCTAATTGCGCGCCAATAGGGAGAAATCCTTATCTGAAAGTCCCCTCTTTCGTGGGAACGACCTGGTTGTCAATATTGTAGTTCTGTAATATTATTTGTGAATAATAAATTGTTGATATATATGATAAGGAAACATTTATTTAATATGGATTTAAGCAGTGGAATTTTTAGAATGTGACATTTGTTGAAAGTTGGTATTTTATCTTTTCTGATAAAATAATTTATTTAAATA